>CAUYUJ010021585.1:110000-136784 GCA_963575745.1 Prorocentrum cordatum | reverse complement strand
GTCGTAGTCGTAGTCGTAGTCGTAGTCGTAGTTTTAGTCGTAGTCGTAGTCGTAGTAGTAGCAGTAGTAGTAGTAGTAGTAGTAGTAGTAGTAGTAGTCGTCGTATTTTTATTTTTATTCTTATTATTATTATTATTAGTAGTAGTAGTAGTAGTAGTAGTAGTAGTAGTAGTAGTTTATTAGTAGGAGGAGGAGGAGGAGTAGCAGTAGTAATAGTTGTAGCAGTAGTAGTCGTAGTGTTGGTCGTCGTCGTCGTCGTCGTCGTCGTCGTCGTCGTCGTAGTAGTAGTAGTAGTAGTAGTAGTAGTAGTAGTAGTAGTAGTAGTAGTAGCAGCATGTCGTTCCAGCGATCCGCTTTTCTGGTGACTGCACACGCCGCCCATGTTCCAGTTGCATCCAGCGCGCGGCCTCAGCCTGTGGCACGTGTGAATCCAGCCATGTGACCATGTGTGTTTCCAGCTTCTTGGCAGACGGGGTCCGATCCATCGGCGGTGCGGTGCGAGCTGGGGTCAGATCTTCTCCGTCCCGACGCCATCGGTGCACTTGCTGAGCATCGGGGAGGCGGCGCGATCGTCTGACGCCATCTGCTCTGACCCCATTCCCTGACATCCGCCGATCTGATTTGTTCGATCCGCGTCTCCAGGCCCCAGAGGTGCCGACTGCTTCCACGGCAGGTGTTCCTTCGCCCCGGATCCGTTTTTCTATGGCGGGGGGGGGCGATGACGCGCCCTGCGGAGGCCGAGATCAAGGGAAAACGCCCGGATTGACAGAATGGCATCTCGTCGGAGGCCCGGGTTTGAGAGGCGTCCACAGGTGGCCCAGTCCCTCGGCTACAACGTCGCGCCCGTGGGGGTGCCCACTGCGGCCGCCTACGGCGACCTACCCGCCGCCGCGCCGCCGTACGGCCTGAGCACGCCGAATCCGGCGCCGATGATGGGGATGGCCGGGGCCTGGGAGCTCCGGGGCCGTCAGGGGCAATCGATGCGGGGTCAGGGCAGGGCTTCCCGATGGATCCCGGTCCGAGGACGTCGTCGTCCGGGCTTCGTGCAGCGCCAGGGAGGGGGGGATGGTGCTCAGGGGGGCGGGGGGGGGGGATCGGCCCCCGATCGCCCACTCGTCGCCGATAGGGGCCCGACAGCCCACCCCTCCCAGGGCGAGTCACTCAGATTTGTGGTCGGAGGCACACATCGCCGATCAATCGGCGATGCACCGCCGATTCTCAGGAGCGAAGGAAGGACGTACACGTACATGAATCCACGTTGGTTTCGAAGGTACGCATTGCGCGAGCGTTCGTATCGCGTGGCTGGTCTCGCGGACTGGGAGGCCGTATTCATGTACGTGGCTTGGCGCGTACGACAGGTTCGCGTCTTGTCGACCGGCGGCGACCCCGCCGGCGGCGTTCAACGCTGAACGCCGGCGGCGACCCAGAGTCGGTCGATGTTGAAAGATTGGACGTTGCGGGAACGGGCGATCGTTCAAGGCGAAACGATCCATGGTGTGCCAGAAACCAACGCCAGGGTCGTCACGACGCGAACCTGCCGTACGTCTTTTTGGGGGCTCCCCAGGTTCCAGGTCAGTCTGTGCCCCCGCCCGGGGCCAGTGCTCGCCCCTGGGCTCGTTGCCCCCCCCCCCCCCCCCGAGCCAGGTCGGTGCTTCTGCCCCCCCGCCCGGGAGCCATGCCGATGCTTCCCCCGCCGAGCCAGTCTCGGGGGCCCCCCAACGGGGTGGTGACCACACCGTGTGGTGAGTCGGTTGGGATTCGGGGTCACCGCACGGTCTTGGGACTCGGGTCGTGCTCCGGGGAGGTCTCGGGCGACGGGCGTCCGAGGTCCGAGGACCGTGCGTTGACGGACCGTGCGGTGAGGTCTTGGGGGATTGCGAGGTCACCGCACGGTCTGTCACCGCTCCCTCTACAGGAGGAATATTCAAGAACAGTCCAAAAATAGTCTGGGGACGATTGGTCTAGTATTCTTTCACTACTCTTGATTTTTGTTTTACTAGTTTCTATTCTTCGTGCAACATCCCCCTGTAGGAGGACTTGCCCGACCGCCGACGTCGACAATGCATCGCTGGTGCGTCACCGATCCATCGCCGATGCATCGCCGACGCGGGGCGGGATCCTCGACCCCATCTACTCCGACCCCCACCAAGGAGGCCTCAGAGGACGGTCCCCCTCCGGAAGCCAGGTCGACGCTGCCCCCTCTGAGTCGGTCCCCCCCCCAGCAGCCTTGCCCCCTCAGGAGCTGGGGCCAGCGGCGGCCCTGCCCGCGGTGCTCGCGCAGTCGGTGATGGCGCAGCTGCGCGCCCTCCGCGCCGCCGAGGCCGCGGGGACGCAAGCTGTGCACCGGCAGCGAGTCTGGCCAGGGTTCGGCGACTGCAGACGTCGGAGAAGAACAACGCCATAGCCGTAAACTTTTGGCCCTCCGCGCGGATCTCTCGCATCCGCGCTGGGCCCCCCCAGCGGCGCCAGGGGCGCCGCCCCTGGCGCGCTCCGCGCGCCAGGGAGGGGGGTCCGGCGCGGATCCGAGAAATCCGCGCAGAGCGCCAAAAGTTTATGTTTACGCCGCTTTCTCTTCTTCTAGACAAGCGGCGTGGTTTCGCCTGGGGGTGTTTTGCGGTCGGCGTGGGGGGCACCACGCTGCCCTCGGCCGGCCTCGCGGCGCGGCGGGGAGCTCTGTCGAGGCCCTCGCCCGCCCGCCCCGCGCGCGAGCTGCAAACCACACCTTTTGCGAGCCACATCCTTCGGAGTTGCCGGAGGGTCCATGTCCTGAAGCAGTGGCGAAGTGTCCCCACCTGCCGCTGGGCCCGCCACATCATGTTCTAAGAAAATGATGTGGCGTGCGCGAGATGTTCCTAAAACGCTTCTGGCTGAGACGGCTTTTTTAATATGTATATATATATATGGCATTACGGTCTAAGACAATCGTGCTTGTTTTGAGTACACTCTTTCGCTCTAAGATCATGTCGTGATCGGCCTACAGGAACGCACCGGCTTTCTGTTCTGAGAACGTTGCTTTTGCTATCAGTGCATTCACATGTTCTGGGAACATGTCGTGGTAGGTCCATAGCAATGCCGGGACGGTCGGTCCCTGCTCAGTTTCCGCGGACGAGTTTTGTGCACCGTACCGCGTTGGCGTCTCTCGAGACGCCGTCGATCCTCGACCGAGGAACGGCACTGTGCATAGTTATTCGTTTCCCAGCGCCGGAAAACTATGCACCGTACTGCCTTGGAGCGGGACCTGAAGGGATTTCAAGCATGGTACGATACATGGGCGCCGTTCTCGTACCCCTTCGATCCGGTCGAACCGATTCACAGAGGAGGGCTGGGTAGTCGAAAGCCAGACTGTCAGATTGGATTGGGCCCCCAGGGCCAATCTGGCCCGGCCAAACTGGATGATTTGGGTTATTCGCCAGACTGGATTCGCGTTGGCTCTCTCGCCAGATTGCCCCCGTTTGCCAGATCGGGCCTGCCAGATTGGCGCCAGATTGGCTTCGACTACCCGGTCCGGTCGAACCGATTCACAGAGGAGGGCGAGTTGAGAAAACGAAAATGATGCCTTTCGGGGGGGGGGCCCTCGCCGCACGGCTGGACGCAGCTCGGAGAACTGGTGCCTTTCTCAACTCACTCAGCTCCGATTATTCGATGTCGATTCCGGCTGGCCCGATCCGATTCGATTCCGACAGTCCAACGCTTCGACGCGGACCGATGCTCGCACAGTGCGCGGTTCTGCACCGTGGAGCGGCCGATCCGATCCGGTTCCGACTCTGCCGATGCGACCCGGTCTGACGCAATTCCCGAGTCGATCCGATTTCCCGATCCGATGCTGATTGATTCTGGAATGTGAGCCGATCTTGGGCACAGGATCGGTGTATACACCCATCAGGCTCAGCCATGAAGGTGTGCTGAGACACCTGTGTTGGGGGGCCCAGGATGTCGGTTTATAGCTGGCATCCTCCAGAGAGGAGCCGCATTCGCGCCATCGACTGGACACCAGAAGCAGCATGGGGGCGTTCCTCGTGGCTGTGCCGACGTCTGACCTCGCCTGAGCGCACTGTCTGAGATCTGCGCGCCCGGGCGGCAGGACGATTCCCAGCAGAAGATGCTGCTTCATGCCAGCCCTCGAAAAGAATACATACAGCCATTGATTGGTAGAAGGAGGGCCACCACCACCACCACCACCACCACCACCACCACCACTAACACCTGGAGGAGTGGCAGAGAGGCGATCATGGGCATTGGTAGTATGTACGTGCGGTATCTGCCCCGTGGAGCCAGATCCTGCACGTCGGCATGCCACAATGTCGGCAGGTGCCAGGGCCTGTGCTCCCAAGCTTGTTCTGGTGGTGCGGTTCCTTCTGCCTGCGTTGCGATCCCTCCCCGGACGGTTTGGCAATGCGGGCTGGTGGCGGAGCGAGAGAGGGAGGGCGGGAGAAAGACAAAGAACTGGCACCCGTGACTCGCCCCCTCTCCCAGTTTGGGTGAAAGTTGGGCCTAGGCGTTAGGCAGCACGGGCATGAGAGGACAGACGAGCGAGAACTCCTCCTCCTCCTCCTCCTCCTCCTCCTCCTCCTCCTCCTCCTCCTCCTCCTCCTCCCTCCTCCTCCTCCTCCTCCTCCTCCTCCTCCTCCTCCTCCTCCTCCTCCTCCCCCTCCTCCTCCCCCTCCTGCGCAGCCGCGTCGGCGTGCAGAGCGCATGCACGGGCCCTGCCCGGGCGTCCGCTGCCGCCCCGTCGCGCCGCGCTGCCGCGGGCCCGCGGCAGCGAACACCGGAGAGACCGCGGCGAGCCGAGGGCCTGCCCCCGAACAGCCCGTGCGGGGCAGTGCCCGAGCGCGCCTGTGTGCCAAGGGCTGCCTCTCCCCCCCCTGGCAGCGAGCGCGCAAAGGCGTTGATTCCGACATGCGCGCGCGAGAGGTGAAGAGCATGCGCGCCTGCTCGCGCGCGCAGCGGCCGGCTTGTCCGGCGCGACCGACGCGGCCGCGGCGGCGCTGGCCGCTGGGCACTTCCTGGCGGGAACTTCTGCGCGAGTCGGGTCTGGCTCCGCCGATGGCTTCCGACTCCGAATCGGGTCGACTTGGGATTCAGATGTGGGTTCCGATGTCTTCTGGAAGGCCTCATGGCCTGCCGATATCCGCCGAGTCGACTCTTTTTTCCGGCTCGGCTGCCGCTTTCCGCCGATCCGATTCGTGTCGATCGCCGATCCGATTTCTCGATTCGATTCAGGGCTCTCTTGAGTAGCTGGGGCTCCTCCTTCTTATGCGCGTCTTCGCCGGCAGTTCCCGCGTGACCAGGCGCACCGAGTCCGTGGCAATGCCGCCTCTCTGGACCCATGGTTCGCCTTACAAACGCCCTGGGCGTTTTTGTGTAGCGTTTTCTATTTTGGGCTCTTGACAGGCTGAAGACGCTAGAAACAACGCTCCTTTTTAAAGCGTTTTTAGGGCAGTTGGTGTTGCGCTTCTTGTCATGAATTTTGTTTTACGTTTTCAGTCTGAAAGCGCTAACACAATGTCTAAAAACGTCAAAAACCGCATCATGTGTTTGGGGTTTTTAGTTTTTTGATGAGACCTGACAGCGCAAACAAATGATGTCCAAGACGCCGAGCTGAACACGCTAACAAAAAACGCCCTGGGCATATTTTAAGGCGAACCAAGTCTGGACCACGTCGGGCACATCATGCCGAATGATTCGCCGACACTAACGCAAGATCTCACACTTTGGTCCCCGTCGCAGCGCGGCAGAGGCAATCCGCTCGCGCGTTCTAGTAGCAGGGGGCGCGCGGCGCAGTAATCAATCGGCAGGAAGAGAAAGAAAAAGGAAGAGCAACTGGCAGGGTCGAACAGGAACGGGGCTCCCTGTTTTGTCTGTGTCCAGGCGTGGGCGAGATGGGGGATGACGGGGGAAACGGGGGGAGGGCACGGGCAACGGGGGGGAGGTTGTGGAAGAGGGCGAGGAGAGAGAGAGAGAGAGAGAAAGAAAGAAACAAAAGAGAGGGAGAGAGAGAGAGAGGGAGAGAGCGAGAGGAGATAGGGGAGAACACAGGGGGGGATGGGTGAAGGGAGGGACTTGAGGCATGCAGCCATGGAGGAAGCCCTGCGACCAGAACACCACCTGGCGAAGAGCCGAACCCACTGTAAACGCGCGGCGGGGTACTGTAAGGAGCGCCCACTGCGCATGAACACGTTGAGGGATATGCAGTACCCCACCACCACCACCATAAGTTGGAGGGGGAGGGGGTCCTCCTCCACCTTCTCCTCCTCCTCCTCCTCCTCCTCGTCCTCCTCCTTATTTTCCTCGTCCTCCTCCTCGTCCTCCTCCTCCTCCTCCTCCTCCTCCTCCTCCTCCTCCTCGCCAAAAAAAATCAAAACTACACCCAACGCCGCCCTGGTGGCCTTCGGTGGAGGTTCCAATGGGGCCACGAAGCGTGTGATGGGAGTGCCGAAATGGACCCGAGTACGAGTACACAAGGCGGACCCTGCCACTGGAGCCCTCTCTGGATCTCCCTCTGGGGCCACGAAGCGTGTGTGTGGAGTGCCGACATGGACCCGAGTACACAGTGCGAACCCTGCCATTGGAGCCCTCCCTGGAGCTCCCTCTGCGGCCACGGAACGTGTGAGGAGCATGCTACAATGGGCCCGAGTGCACAATGCGAACCCTGCCACCAGAGCCCTCGGTGGAGCCTCCTTTGCGGCCACGAAGCGTGTGAGGGGTGTGCCAACATGGTGGTGGTGGTGGTGGTGGTGGTGGTGGTGGTGGTGGTGGGGAGACGGAATCATAGGATGAGGAGGAAGTATCGGGAGGAGTGCGGCGGAAGAGGTGAGGAAGAAGCGGGAGGAGTGCGGTGGAGTGCATCGTATTGGAAAGTTGCGCAGCGGCATTCGAAGAATTCTTGACGCTTCGCGTATCCCCACCAGTTACCGACGTTTCGTTGGCCACGGCCGCCCTGGTGCCACGCAGTCGTCTGAGGTACGATATCACGTTTTCTCTCTCGGAGTTGTCCCTGGCCGTCGTTGACTTTCCAACGTTTGGCGCCTCCGACGGACCTGCAGCTGTGCACGCCGGCAGTTCCCCTCAGTCTCAGTCCCCTCAGCCACCCTTCTCAGGTCTCGGCCGCGCTTAGCTGTCGCCTCGCGCGTTGCTCTGTTTGTTTTCCCCGCGTTTCCTGTGCCTAACTAGTATCTGCGTAGCCCGCTTTGGCCTGACTCGCCGCCGGCGCGCTCGCCCGCGGCCGCTGACTAAAAAAATCCCCACCAGAAGCAGTCGGTTCTCCTCTGGCGCCCGGTGGCGACAAGGATTCATTCCCGTGCTTTGCGATCTCGCCAGGGTGCTCGCACGTTACAACTTCCCAGCCGCCTCCGCAGCTGGCAGCTCCCACCCCTCGGCGCAGCCCAGCCCCGTCGCAGCTTCCCTCGGCGGTAGGTTTAGTCTGCTTGCTCAGCGCGCGCGCCGGCAATTAGGGTGCCCGCGGCCCGTGCTACTCTACTGACGCTGTCGGCGCTCTCGCATGCAACTGCGATTCAAAAATATCCCCACCAGCCCATTCAGAGACAGCTTGCCAGGCAAATTGCAGCGTTGTTGTGAGAGGTTCTCGGGTTTTTTCTTGTACGTCGCCCTTTTGGGTTTCTCTTGAGGTCCTCTTGGGGCCCTTTTGGGGCCATCCTGAGGCCTTCTGAGCGCACTCTGGGGGGCCTGAGGGTTCGCTTTGGCCCCCGTAGCTCAAAAGGGGTGGGTCCTCAATTCAGGTCCCCCCCTCGGGGGCTCAAAAATTGCCTCTTGGGGTCTTTTTGGGGTGCCCTTGGGGTGCTCTTGGGCCCTCTTGGTCCCCTCTTGGGGCTCTTTGAGGCCGCGGAAGCTCAACAGAAACAAAGGGGCCAGAATGCAAAACTCATTGATATCTTAATGTTTTGGAGCCATTTTGGCCTCCTGGGGGGTCCTTAAAGGGCCCAGGGCCGTCTTGAGGCCGTCTTGGGTCGTCTTCGATGCATGGGAGAGGCTATCTTAAGCCACCTTCGGCTCTTTTGAGCCATCTTGTAGGCCATTTTGGTTTCTTTGAGGCCCTCTTGGAGCCATATTGGGCCATCTTGGGCGGTCTAGTGCCTGGCGCCCCCCCCCCGTTTTACCAGGCCCAGGGGAGGACGTAGGGGGAGGGGTCAAGCTACCCACCCGCCAGCAAGCCGTCTAGCTGACTCCCACCCGCCCTCCCAACACATAAGTAACACCCGAGCCTGAGCATGTTCAGCGTGTGTCTTTGGATGGACAGCTGTTGGAATCACAGCCGACCCCACGTGCGCGACGCTAGGGCGAGGTGCGCCACGCGTGCCAGGCGCGCCACAGGCACGCCTGGTGCGCCAGATGCGCCACTTGCTCCGCGTGCGCCAGGTGCGCCGCGCATTCCAGCCGCGCCAGCTGCGCCACTTTTGGGGCACGCGCAGAGTGTGTCAGGAGTGCCTGCGCACGTGAGACATCACACATCGGGAAACATGTCGGCCCCCACCAACCTTGTCGAAAACCAATGCCCATCATTGTGTCCGGTGGGCCTGCGCACAGCAGGCCACGCGCCACCACCCCCGCCGCGCCTGTTAAAAGCAACTTGACAGTGATCGCGGGGTGGCCGCACAGGATCCAGATGTACCCACGAGGTGAATGTTGTATTCTTTTTTGTTAGGGATGGTAGCCCTGCGCACAGCAGGCAATATGCTGACACCCCCGCCGTCCCGATCAAGAAACCATGCAAAGTGCTCGCGGGCCTCACGAACATGGTTCCTGGTTGGCCGCCGGTCGCTTGGGGGAGGGGGTGAAACAGTGATAAACTTTCCCCGGGGCAGGGGGAGGAGGGGTTGTGGAAATAGAGAAGACAGAATTCGTCAAAACACCTAAGCCCAGAGGACTGGTGGGGTTTTTGGACGACACTCGCGCGGAACAGCGCGCATTGAAGGGGCAATCGTGCAGCTCATCTTTGGGAAGTTACCGTAGATTGGAGCTGAATTGCGAAGTCAAAACGACGACCCGACACTCAGGGGGGTAGGGCCTGGGAAAAATCTCCTACCAGTGCACAGGTCGGGTGCGATTGGGATGGTCACGCGAGGCATACCAGGAGCGCACAAAGAGGGAGGCGGGGCGTGGGATGGTGGCCTTCTCTGGGGATCCCCACCCCGCCTCTCGGACGGCGTTGGGCGTTTGGGTTCTGAGGTGATTGGAAACGACGACGACGATGGCGACGACAACGGCGACGACGGACAACGGACGACGACGACGACGACGACGACGACGGCCGACGACGACGACATCGACGACGGACGGCGACGACGACGACGACGACGACACCGCGGTCGACGACGACGACGACGACGACGACGGCCACGACGACGACAACGACGGACGACGACGGATGACGACGACGACGACGACGACGACGGACGACGACGACGACGGACGACGGCAATGACCGCCATGACCGCAAGACGACGACGACGGCGACGACTGACAACGGACGACGGACGATAGACGACGGACGACGGACGATTCGACGGACGACGGACGGTCGACGACGACCACGACCACGACCACGACCAAGACGACGACGACGACCTCGCCATCGTCGCCGTTGTCGTCGTCGTCGCCGTTGTCGTCGTCGTCCGCCGCCGTTGTCGTCGACCGCGGCGGCGCTGCGTCGTCGCCCGCGCGCCCGGCAGACTACACGTGCCTGGACAGGGCGCTGCGCGACCACGAGGCGCTGCAGCGCCTCCGGGCCGAGGTGGCCGCGCAGCAGGCGTGCGCGCCTTTGCCCAGCGGCCCGCCGGCCCGCGCGCCGCCTGCGCTCGCCATGGTCGGGGGTCGTTTCGGGACGATCGGCACGGGTGCGGAAAGATGGCGGCCATGGAAAGGGGGGGTCCTCCTCCCCCTCCTCCTCCTCCTCCTCCTTATCCTCCTCCTCCTCCTCCTCCTCCCTCCTCCTCTTCCTCATCCTCCTCCTCCTCCTCCTCCTCCTCCTCCTCCTCCTCCTCTCCCTTCTCTTCCTCCTCCTCCTCCTCCTGCGGTCGGGCCGACCTGCGATCACGTACCGGCGTGGGTCGGCGCAGCGGAGACCGGGGCGTGACCACGCCCTGTGCTTGAGGGGGGACTCGGAGAGAGGCTGCAGAAGCATCTCAGGCAGGCCCCGAGCAGGCTTCAAGGCTTCGGAGAGCACGGCGAACGACAAGGAAAAGACGTTGGGCCACCAGGTGGGGCGAGGCGGCCGAGGAGGACGCGGAGGAGGCAGCCGTGTTCCCCCGTGGCGGGAGGGCGCACGGGGCAGCGGGCGTGCGCCGAGCCGCTTGCGCCAGGCCAGCCTGGGCCGCAGAAGCGTGTACCTGGTGCGCCCGAACTGCCCCAGCGACGAGAGCTGGATCTGGGCCAAGAGAGCAGGCACCCCTGGCTGGGAGTGTTGCCGCAGCTGCGACTACCAGCGGCCCACGTCCCTGGCGGACGCCCAGCAAGCGGAGCTCGAGAAGCAGGCGCTGGCAAAGCTGGGTTTCAACGATACCAGCCTGCAGGTGCTGCAAGCGGTCGTCTCCGCGGCCAAAGGCTCGGGCGACAGCGCCACAGCGAAGGCGGCGGGCCCAGCTGGCCAAGATCCTTGTCCTGGCGCTTGCGGGCGCCGCGGAGCAGCCGAACGAGCCGCAGCTGAGGTCAGGCTGGAGGCGGCAGCATTGCGATGGCGCCCGGCACAGCAACACCAGGAGAAAACGGCCAAAAAACACAAGGTGGAGCAGCGCAAGAAGGAGTTGGTCGGCAGACTGGACGAGACCATCAGTGAGGTGCTTGCGGCCAAGCTGGAGCTGGACGCGCTGCAGCAGGATATGGGCATGGCAGGAGAGGCCTCGTCCGAGCCCACAGCTCGAGCCATGGCGCCTGCTGACACCTGGGTCCCAGGTGTCAGCAGGCGCCATGGCCTGGGATTAGTTCCCCGGGATTGAACAAGAAGATCTCAAGCTGCTTGATGAAGAAAGCTGCAACAGTCACGACCAACAAACAGCAGGCCTGGCGGCGAGGGCCAAGGACATGTTCGAGGCTTGCCAAAGGAGGGCAGATCGGTCAAGGAGGTGGCCGGGACGCTCACAGAGATACAGGCCAAGGTCTTGGGAGGTGGCGAGAGGAGCGTCCTGGGGGCTCAGCCCCAAGGCCTATGCACTGGGCCGCGCATTTGGGGGCAGCCTGTGATAAATTACCCCAGTGACCGACGGAGCGATGGAGGGCCCAAGCCAACCGAAGGGTCGGGCATTAGATACTACTGCGAGGACAAGAGCTTCAAGCAGGTGCGCTTCATGGGCGAAGCCAAGATGGCGCGCGCACGTGGGCCAGACTGCCATGCAGCTGCTGTCGAGTGGCCAGTGCGAGCAGCCGATCGACAGCGGCAGGACCGAGGAAGCCAGTGAAGAAGCGGGGTGGTGAAGGCAGGTCTAGTTGCTAGGCAAGTAACAGCCGTTGAAGCATCGGGAGTGCGCGCAGGTCTTCTTCGGCAGCTGCAGCCATTGCAACGACGCCACCAAGGCATTCTCCGAGGCAGGGCAGGCCTTCGACTTGATGGGATTGACCGAACACCACCTGCTGCAAGCGCAGTGCGATGCAGAAGAGCAGCGCCCCAGGGCCTTCGGTGGGCGCCCCCGCTCGTGGACAGGCGCCGCGCCGAGTCAGCGGCCAAGGTCCCGAGGCCGACGGGCAGGCACGCACGGCGGAACACGTTGGCTCATATGCAGCGAGCTGAACACCTGCTCGTGAAAGGGGCGCGTTTCACGGCCAACTGACGGACGCGACGGTCATTATGCCCAGGGTCCAGAGCGGCACTTTTGTGCTCATCAGCTGCTACTTGGACTGCAGCCTGGGGCTCGCAGGCGTGAGCGCGACCAAGATGGGCAACCTGAGCGGATGCGGAACGCCCGCCCGGATCTCCCGAGAGGCTTCTGGGATTTCCCGAGAGGATTCTGCGCGCGTCCGAGAGGCCCCAGAAAGCTCCCGCGAGGCATCTGGGCATCCTTTAGAGGTCCCGAGAAGCCTCTGGGAGTTCCCTGCAGGCTTCGAGGCTTCTGGGAGCTACCGATGCGCTTCTGGAGCTTCCGATGGGGGCGCTGCGAGCTTGCGGGGCCGTCTTGAGGGCTGGCTCCGAGATTTCTCGGGCGTTTTCGTGTGGCGTTTCGACAGCCTCTTGGGCCGTCTCAGAGACGTCATCAGAGTTTGCGGGGCCATTTTCTACGTTTGCCAGAACGGGAAGGCCTCGGTGCGTAAAAGAGAACCCAACGTAGTATGTTCATTGCGGCCCGTCGGGGGCCTCCTGGGTGAGCCGTTGGGGTCTTCGGTGGGAGTCTTGGGGCTCTTGGAGCACGGTGAGCGAGGAGATGGCGATGGCCGCGGCAACGGCGACGATGGGGTTCATGATGATAATCAGGCGGAGGATGGGGGGGATGTGAGTTTAGAGGAATTCAGCAGTAGGAATCAGCAGGGCAAAGCAGATTTCAGCAGGGTTCGGCAGGGCTTCGCAGGGCTTGCCAAAGTTCACCAGGATTTATCAGGGCTTACGAGGGCTTATCAGGGTTTGGCAACGCTTACCAAGGGCCAGCAGGGCTCCGCCATGTTTAGCAAAGCTTAGCAGCACTTAGCGCGGCGAAGCATGGCTTGCCAGAGCTTGCAGGGCCCAGCAGAGCCCAGCAGGGCGCTGCAGCGAAGTGTCCTCGCCGCCCTGGCGCAACACTGCCGGCTAAATATTGTCGCGCCCTTCGCTTGAAGCTGCCAGCGAAATGCCCTCACAGCCCCTGGCCAAAAATCGCCAGCGAGATTTCCTCATCCCCTGGCCGAAAACCGCCGGCGAAGTATCCTTAAACCCCGCGGCCATAAAACTGCCAGCGAAATATCCCCACCGCCCCTGGCCTATAACCGCCGGTCAAATCTCCTCACCCCATGGCCGGACTTAAGACTGCCAGCGGAATATCCTCACCACTCCTGGCCTAAAACTGCCAACGAAATATCCCCCCCTGGACTTCAAACAGCCAGCGAAATACTCTGCAATACCCTGACATAGAACTATCAGTGAAATACTCCAGGCTTGAAGCTGTCATCGCAATATCCCCACCGCCCCTGGCCTACAACTGCCAGCGGCATATCCTCACCCCTTGTCCTAAGACCGCCAGCGGAATATCCTCAACCCTTGGCCTTCATACTGCCAACGAAATATCTTCACCGCCCCTGGCCTAAACCTGCCAGCCAAATATCCTCACTCCCTGGACTTACAACTGACAGCGAAATACCCTCACCACCCTGGCTGAAAATTGCCACCGACATATCCTTACCCCCAGGGAAAAAAAACTGTCATGTGACGGCTTTGGTGCTTCAGTTGTCAGTCAGTCAGTCAAGCAAACAGTCAGTCTACTGCCCGAAAATGAAGTTACGGGCTGCGCGCGTGAAAAAGTAATGGGGAAAAAGATTATGGACGGTACATTGCGTAATGCTGATGTTGCTTCCAGCTGTCTAAGGCGTTTCCTGGCGCGGATTGGGGCTCCACCCGATGCCTCTTGTGCGCCTCTCGGGGCCTTTAGGGCCATCCACTTGTGCAAACGCGGGAGGCGCCCGGACAGCAAGCCCGCTCAGGCGCGACGAGATCCAAGTCTGGGTGAAGGCGCGTTCGGCGCTGCCGGCGTGCCGTCTGCGTGCCCAAGAGACCAGTTCACAGAGACGACAAAATGCGAACGCTTTGCCGCCCCTTTTCCCACCTGTTTCCCACTTCCCCCTCCCTCGATGCCGCTGTCACACGCCAGTTGGGCGGCGCAGCGCCCGCAGCCGCAGCAGCAACGTGCCAAAGATCAGCGCACCGGGGGCAGGGCCGAGTTGGTGCTGCCGACGGCGACGGCCAGAGCGTAATGAACTGCTTGCAAATCGCGTTTGCCCGTGCTCGCGGCCGTATGGTCGCCCTCCCCAAGGAGGCCGCCAATCTGGAATCTGGATCTGACCAGGCCCCTCACGAACACGTATAGCAGTGTGTAACCTCGATGCCGACCCGCGTGCCACTTCGGGCGGCTAGGCGCGGGGCGGGTCGAGGAGAGGGGCAGTTGCCCAGCCGCGGCCGCCGCCCCGACGCATGTTCAGCCCGGCCATTCGGCGCGGGGTTGGGCGCAGCCCTCGTTGCCGCCCAGTGGGGGACATAACGGGACCTCCTTTGCCCAGAGCATGCCGAACTCCCGACTCTGGGTTTTCATAACCAAAACCATAACCAGGAGAGGGGCGGTGGGGGAAGGAGGACGCCGACGTCGTGAGGGGGACGGAGGGAGATTGGTGGGGAGGGGGAGGGGGAAAAGGAGGAAAAAGAGGGGAAGGTGGCGGACGAGGAGGAGGAGGAGGAGGAGGAGGAGGAGGAGGAGGAGGACGACGACGACGACGACGACGAGGGCGGAGGAGGCGGAAGGCGAGGAGGGGGTAGGAGAGGGAGGAGACGGCGGAAGGAGCAGCCGGAGGAGTTGGACGACTGGGCTGGATTGGTGAGGCGGAGGACGGAGGACGAGGACAAAGAGGAGTTGGCGAAGTGCGGGGGTCGGAGGTAGGGCCCGAGAGGAGTCGCGGTCGGCGCGGGCGCCCACGCGCCGCGCAGAGCCTTCCAAGAACGTCCCCCGCAGTCGCCCAGGGAGACTCCAAGCGCGAGTTGCCGGGCACGTAGGGGCGCTCGGGCATCCCCCCTTAGGGCGCTCTGGGTCCTCATGGCTGCCCTGGACTGCTTCCTGGCCTTATCCAGCGATTCCTGGATCGTCCATCAGGAAGTGCGCTACCGCATGGTGATCCTTGCGGGATGATGTCCATCCTCATCCGATCCTATGGGATTGGCTCGAACTGCTCGATTGACACATATATACATGTATGTGTGTATGTAGGTATGTGTGTATGTATGTATGTATGTATGTATGTATGTATGCATGCATGCATGCATGCATGCATGCATGCATGCATGCATGTATGTATGTATGTATGTATGTATGTATGTAGGTATGTAGGTATGTAGGTATGTAGGTATGTAGGTATGTAGGTATGTAGGTATGTAGGTATGTAGGTATGTAGGTATGTAGGTATGTAGGTATGTAGGTAGGTAGGTAGGTAGGTAGGTAGGTAGGTAGGTAGGTAGGTAGGTAGGTATGCATGTAGGTATGTATGCATGTAGGTAGGTAGGTATGTATGTATGTATGTATGTGTGTGTGTTTGAAACATATAATTGGCGCGCGTAGGTTCCTGCTGAGCCGGGGCGGAAAGGGCGTCACATATCCACAGGACCGCCGCCTTGGGGGCCGAGTTCTGGAGGCCTCGGCAGGCGGCGGATGTGGATATGCATGTCTGGACACGACGGAAGAAAACACATACACACACCCACGCATGCCCGTAAGGGGGGTCGGAGGCAGGAGGAATTGTTCTGGGTACGGGTGCGGGTTGTCGGACCCCGGGGGGGGGGGGGGGCTCCCGTTCGAGCGGGGGCCCCAATCCGCCAGCACGCACGCATGCTGGCCCTCTCCGCCCCCCCTTGTGAGAACGGGCGCGTGTCGTTCGCTCGTCATTGGAACCTACGCTTGGCGTTCCAGGTCCAGATCTGCTTTGGGCGCCTTCTTGTTTCAAGGGTTCGGCGGCGTTCCCGCTTCCATCTTCTTGACGGGGGCGGGTGGATGCGCAATCTGCTTCCAACGTGTTCCTGCGTCATGCTCCCATCGGCTTTTTCCCGACCGAGGGGAATTCGGGCCAAAAGGGAGGTGCGAACATGTCCATGTTCGGCACGAACGAAATGGGTACGGAAAGAATGGGTACAATGCCCAACAGCAGTTCCTGTTCACTTTGAACAGGACTCGCTGTCCGCGCCGCCGCGGCCTGTGTCTATTTGAGACAGAAGGCCGCCTGCCCAACAGCGGCCGCTGTTGGTTAGAGACAACATGTGTTGTTGGGCATTGTACCAATTTTTTCCTCCTCCTTCTCCTCCCCCTCCTCCTCCTCCTCCTCCTCCTCCTCCTCCTCCTCCTCCTCATCATCATCATCATCATCATCATCATCATCATCATCATCCTCGTCCTACAGCTCCGTCCAGGCTCTCCGGGCCGCGTGCCCAGACCTCCGACGGCATGACGTCGCATGCCGTGCGGCACCGGCTTCCTCGACGTCGGCCTCCGGGGAGCCCTTCGTCGTGGGCCCCTGCGCCACATGGACAGAGAGGAGGAGGAGGAGGAGGAGGAGGAGGAGGAGGAGGAGGGGGAGGAGGAGGAGGAGGAGGGGGAGGAGGAGGAGGAGGAGGAGGAGGAGAGGAGGAGGAGGAGGAGGAGGAGGAGGAGGACGAGGAGGAGGAGGACCAGTGCAAACGCAAGAGTCGTCAACGGTGCTGGAGCGCTCCTGGAGCGCGCCGGGACGCTCCAGGGGCAGGCCGCGGCGCGCCCGAGACGTCCTCCAGAGAGCCGCCGGGTCGCAGAGGTTCCCGATGTGTCCTCGCCCGATGTTATCCTCGTCCTGGTTTCGTCTTAGGGGAGGAGGAGGAGGAGGAGGAGGAGGAGGAGGAGGATTTGACCTCACCCGATGTTTCCCTCGTCCTGGCTTCCTCTTGCAGCCACACCTCAGAACAAGGATGGGCAACCTTCGCAAGGGTACCCTTGCATCCTTGCCTCCTCGGGCCATCCCTCGTCCCCCCCGCTGGCCGCGCGCCCCGCTCGAGGAGCTTCGACATGGGCGTCCAGGGCCCCTGCATCCTTGTCGCGCATCCTTGTGATACTGGCCGATGGTCAGAGCCCGTCCTCTCTGGGGCTCCCCCGGCCGCCGCCGCCGCCGCCGCGGCCCCGCGGGCCGGGAGCGGCGTCGGCGGGCGCCAGGCCCTGCAGCGGCTGCGCACCACGGAGGGCGAGGCTGCCCCGGCGCGCTTCGAGGACGGAGGGGGTCGCTGCCGTCTGCGCCGTCGCCGAGAGGAGGGATAAAACGACGCGAAGGTCGGGACAAAATCGGATCGGGATAACTCGAAGTCTCTGAGAATCGGCGGGTTTGGAGGCTGTATTGGGCGCCGCGGCCGCTCCAGAGCGCTCCGGAACGCTCTGAGAGCGCTCGGGAACGCTCTGGAGCGATTTATCCCGATCCTAGCCCTGTTTTGCAAGGGGCCTCCCAACGGCCCCAAGAGGCTTGAAAACTGCCTCCACGAGGCCCCCGAGAGGCCTCCTGCGACATCCCTTCGAACATCCTAAAGTCGGCGGCGAGCGAGGGGAGGAAGTGAGAAGGAGAAGGCCTTCTCACCTTCTCCGAAGGATCCTAGCCCTGTTTTAAGGAAGCGGCAGCGCTGCCGCGGCCCGTCTCGCGTCGCCCGAGGGGCCTTTTGGCCAGGCTCCGCGCGCTCGGGCTCCGCGGCCTCGGGCAGACAGGTGTCCCTCGGGCAGGCCCGCATGCCTCTGCCCCAGTGATCCATCCGGCGGATGCGCTCTGAGCCGCTATCCCTCTACCCGTCGCCCAGTGGTGATGATAACTGGCTGGTCGGGGATCGTGACGAGTGAGTGGGTGAGTGAGTGGGTGAGCGAGCGAGCGAGTGAGCGAGTGATGATGATGATGATGATGATGATGATGATGAGGAGGAGGAGGAGGAGGAGGAGGAGGAGGAGGAGGAGGAGTGTGTGAGCGGTGGGCATGTGAGTGAGAGGGTGAGTGAGAGTAGGATGGAAGAGGGGTGAGGAGGATGATGATGAGGAGGAGGAGATTCTGCGCGGGGGGCGCGCAGAGAAAACAATAACCCCACGTTGGGTGTGGTGAACTATGATCTTCGCTGCCCCGTTGGAGGCAACCTCTTGTGTCGGTGTTGCATCCCCGTGATATATATATATACATACATACATACATACATACATACATACATACATACATACATACATACATACATACATACATATATATAATATTTACATATATATAGATGACAAAAGTGGCACCATGATGGAAGCCAAAACGATGTTGAATCAGACCATGCGGGGCCCGTCGCACGAAGCGACATCGGCCTGGCAATGTTACGAAAGGGCGTCTCGTCTGCATTGCGCGGTGCACGTTAGCCATCCGACTGTGGGAACGAAGTCGCACGGCAGAACGTGGAACCGCCCACGCCAGCGGCCCTGAGAAGGATCAATTTGGAAGAGCACCCGGGCATTCAGTGGCGTCCGCCTAGGCGAATGTCATTTCATGATCCTCTTTAGGCGTTGTTGATTTTGTTATAACTTGTTTCCCGGCTGTACAGCGTCAATTTTCAGGCCTCCAACTGTCCGGATGGACGGGCACCAGCCTGAACAATTTTCCGAGCCGCGTCCATCCGGAACGGCGGAAAGTTAAGAGGCTTTTCAAGGACATCTTCTCAAGCCTCCGAGCCCGCGACCCCCCCCAGGATGATGAGGGGAAGGAGGGGGAAGCAGCAGACGGAGATGGACGCAGAGAAGGGAGGAGGAGGAGAAGGAGGAGGAGGAGGACCCGGAGGAGGAAGAGGAGGAGGAGGAGGAGGAGGAGGAGGAGGAGGAGGAGGAAGAGGGGAAGGAGGAGGAGGAGGAGGAGGAGGAGGAGGAGGCGGAGGAGATGCTGATGCGGAGGAGGCTGAGGAGGCTCCTGAGAAAATCTGTGCGGAGGAGGCTCACGAGTTCGCGGGTTGGGCTACAAGCAAAATGGTGCGCTGTTCTTCAGAGTCGAAAAGTCGAAGTCAGGCCCTGCCTGGCAGAAGTTGCAATCAAGAACCCCACCAGCACCGACCCTCTACGAAATTTCTCCATTACCGAAGCTCGTTGAGGGAAAACAGATCGTGCAAGAGATATCCACTCAACTTGGGTGGAAGGCAGAGTTTGTTCATATACGCTCCAGGGGAAGAGGTGCCAAAGCCACGCCAGTCGTACGTTGTCGAGCTGAAGGCCCCCCGTCGGTCTCGGACCTCACCCTGGCAGGAGTCAAAGCAACAATCAACATGGTTAAGCAGAAGAGTGCCACACCAGCCCCATCGGCAACATCCTGGGCTGAGATGATCACGAAGTATGACAAACCTGAGCCCAAGACGACACCGGCTACTAAGAAAACAAGTTTGGCTGCACAACTCACACGACCAGCTCCTGCTCCGCAGCAAGGTCAGCCAGCGCAGCAAACTCCACCACCCTCAGACACACCACCATCTACGCCAGGCTCCGCGATGTCCCCTGAATTTCAGAAGTTTCTGCTTGAAGCAATTGGACAGGCGGTGACTGCAAATAATCAGAAGATCTTTGCCCAATTACAGCTTCAGGGGCAGGGTCTCGCAAAGTGCTTCGAAGTTCTCCGCTCAGATGGAGGCTTATCCAGTGCTGAGCAGCAACAGGATGAAGAGATTGAACGTCTGAGCAAAAGGCTCAAAGACAGTGCTGCAACTGATATGGATCAGTGATGATGCCCTCACGCCGCCTGCGAGGGAAACAAGCACCTGCAGCACCTTCCTGTGGTCCTGCAGGTCTCGCCACTATCCTTTCTGCAAATATTACCAGCTGGAATACTTTTTCTGGCCGCCTTGCTCTCATGAATGCAGATGTCCTTGCGCTGCAGGAGACACGCCTCAATTTGAAGGAGCAGATGGCTTGCACTAAAGCCTGTGCTGCATATGGATACAATGTTTGTTTTGGACTTCCTGTTCGCCAACAACGATGTCATGGCGAAAAGTTCCATCGCAGCTCCCAGGGTGGGGTTGCTATTCTGTCAAGAACTACTTTTACTGCAATGGAAAGCGGACGCAAGCATGGTGCAGCCAAGGAGTTGTATCACAGCACCCGCTGGCAACGGCAACTTGTGATGCTGGGGGCTACTCCTGTTCACATCATTTCTATGTATAATGAGTCGGGCAATGACCCATTGATTCGTACACGCAATGATCGAAACTTTCAGTTTGCCTTCGAGGACGCCGAGGCCCTGGGCGACCAGCCGGTGGTCATGTGCGTGGACTCGAATACGACAATTGCACAAACATCCACGCTGTCCGCAGCCCTGGCTACAGGGCGATGGCACGATGTTGGAGCTATGTATGGAGCGGAACCTACTTACGGCCTGGACCCGAAGTGGGATAAGTATTCGACAGGCAATCATGTTACACGCCCTGATCTTATTTTGGTCAGTACGGCAGCTCGAGATTCCATCCACTCTTTTCGCTTGCGACGGGACCTGGGGATCAAGTGCCACCTAGGTCTGGAGCTCACGCTGAATATCACCAAGCTCTCAGAGGTCTGGCAAAGGTATCGTATGCCTGTGGCCTATCCCGTTGAGCTAGTCAAGAAGATCTCTGAGGAGGACAACGAAGCGTTGGGCAAAGAATGTGTGGATGAGTATTACGACCGGTTCTACGAGGCACTGGACAAAGAAGATGCAAATACAGCGTGGTCTCTCATCGGGCAGATGGGCGAAGCTTTTCTGGAGAAACGTCTTGCGCATACGAACATCAAGTTTGATTTTCGGTACCATGGACGAAGCAAGATGCCAGCGCTTGTTGAGCAATCCGTGGTTGCTCCGACGTCGGCAAAAGACCCTGCCCGAGAAGGTCCCACGACCTCCAAGTTGCGGCAGATCGAGAATGTACTCCACCGTCTCACTGAGCTCTCAAAGAAGATTCACATCTACTTCCAGGGTACAGAGGGACCTTCACTAGAACATCAACTTAGTGCGCAGCGCCTGTGGGGCAAACTGCGTGCAAACATACCGCGTCTTCTTTCAGGACTGGATAATCTACCAGGTAGGCTCCCGACACTGGCCGAGATCGCATCTTGGCAGTCCTTATTAGATGAGAAGCATGCAGTCATTGTGAAAGAGAGAAAGCTTACACGTATAGCTGAATGGCGCAAACGTCTACGTACATCACTCCGCTACGAGGGTGGTCGTGACATGTATTCTTGGATCAAACAACGCCAATATCATTCACTCCATGCGGTACGAGGTTATCAATCCAAGGAGATAGTCACCAAGCGCACTGACATCCTGGACCACATCAACCGTTACTGGAGCACGATATTCAATAAACCTGATCTCTGTGACTGGGATAAGTTCTTTGCACGCTTTGGACGCTATATCCCTTCTTGCCAGTGCACCATCACTGACATCACAGGCTCCAGGCTGCTCAAGCAATTCAGAAAGATGGGAACTACACGTGCTGTGGCGGCCGATGGCTGGAGAGTCGGCGAGCTCCGATTGCTGCCTCTTACCATCTGCGAGCTGATAGCCGTTGCCCTTAAAGGTATTGAGGACCAGTGGCTCCCCTGGCCAGATGTTATGTGCACGGGTATCACGTCCTGTTTTCCTAAGTGGGACCCAGAGGCAGACCTTGCCTCGACCTGTGAACCAGATGAAGTGTGGCTGGCCACGGTTGATCAAACACGGCCGATCACCAACCTCTCGCCAATCTACACTGCCTTGACAGGCGACCGTTTCCAGCAGATGTCTCCCTGGAGAGAAGAGTGGCTCCATCAAGGAGCCGCGGGTGCAAGATCTGGACACCATTACCAATCTATCGCATGGGAGTTGAATATGGAAATAGAACACAGTCAACTCACGGGTACGTCGTTATCGGGTTGTACCGCAGACAGGAAGAAGTTCTTTGATTTACTGGAACATGATATCGGCAATCAACTCATGCAAGCTCTAGGCTGCCCTGCAGGAGTTCTCGCTGCAGAGAAGAGTTTTTATGCTGCTCTATCGACACATTGGAAGGTCGCACAAGCTGTGGGCCCCCCAACTATCAGAAAGAATGGATTTGTTCAAGGAGACTCATGGTCCTTGCAGCAGGCGCTAGCCCTCATGTCGGTATGGTCCAAGGCTCTGGAAGCCGAGGGCCCCGTCAGAGTCAGCAGTTTCATTGATGATGGAAACTTTCGCGCCGAAGGACCAGGTCATGCTGCAAAGACAACACGTGCCACCAATATATCCTTGGAGTTCGATAGCCTCAGTGGCACAGTGACGAACCTCAGCAAGACTAAGCATTATGCAACAACGCACAAAGCCGAGAATGAGCTGTCCTTCGCCCTGCGGGCGGCTGGACACACACCTGTCATGACCAGACATTTCATATTGGTAGGCGGTGAGATTGTCTCCCTTGGCTCTTGTCCTGCTCGACAACGCCGACTACGTTATGAATCTGCATGCCGAGTATCACGCCGTGCTGGAGGAGCCCCTGTGGGACTTCGTGGGAAGCAGCAGTTATTGGCGACAGCTGCACTCCCCAGACTAGCACCAGGCCTGGAGTATCGACGATTACCCAGACACAACCATCTGAATTTCAGAAGCTCAGTAATGAAGTCCCTATGGCACAAGGGGCGTGCTTATCGCTCACCAGCCATCACTTTCACCTTGATTACCAAAGGACATTGCCTCGACCCGATTCAAATATCGACGGCACAACCCCTGCAAGTTGTACGGCGACTCTTCACAAGCCCAGCTGCACCGCGCCTCCTACCCCGAGCTAAGGCCTGCTGGGAGCTAATGAAGTCTCGTTCGACCAGTGCGACAGATGGTGGGCCTATTGGCCGCATATTTACAGTTCTGAACGACCTTGGCTGGACCTGGCCTGAGTTTGATTATTTCAAGCGTGCCAATGGTCAGCTGGTCTACTTGGCAAAGCATCCTGAGGGCTGGTGGCAGCATGTACTTCGAGAAGACTTGCGTCGCTGGGTGTGGTCTACCGACCCTCAGTTGCTTGAGAGAAAAGACATGCTCGGCTCCAAGCTCGGCATAAATTATCATATCACAACGGCCATTCTCAGGCGGGCTGAACGCAGTCTACGGCCAGATGATGACGAAGAAGATAACCCTGACAGTGTCAAGCCTCAGCCCCCACTCCTACTGGATGCGGTGGATGTCACTGTGCCGAAGCTGACACGAGAGCAATTACCCTTTCTGCGCGCCCTGCTCCAGGGAGCAACTGTCACAGGCCACAGGCTTCACCACATCACAGGCCAACGAGATCATCGATATTGCCCTTTTTGTGGAGACCCTGATGAAGATATGGATCATATCCTCCTGCATTGCCCCCAGTGGACCCAGCAGCGCCAACCGTTGCTCGACCACTACACGAAGGATGAGATTCTTGCCCTACCTGTATGCTACCGACAATGTGGCCTCTGCCCAGACAGGCCAGTATATGACAATTTCGCATCTGAGCTGCTGCCTGATGAACCTGATCTTCCACCTCCCCCTCACCATGCTGATGGGAATTACGAGCCAGGCCAGGACGAACACAGCACCATACGCGAGAAGGAAGGATACTTAGTGGTGGCAGGGGGTGGTGCCTGTCCTGGACAGGCGTCAGACTTACGCCTACGAAGATCTGGTTACGGTCTCTACTATGGAGAGAACCATCCCTGCAACGTTTCTGTCCCGCTGAGGAGCGTCTCACAAGGAGCTCAGAGGGCTGAGGTCAGTGCCCTTCGACACTTTGTATCCTGGGCATGGTCCAAGCAGCTCTACCTTACCGACAGCGGATACTGCGTCAGAAATTTTACTGCTATCCTGAATGGCATGACTATTCATCCTCGCCAGCATCGTGACCTGTGGACAGCTATCGCCACAGGAGTCGCTGCGAAAGGATCAGATTGTTTCCGCATTGAGAAGATCAAAGCACATCGCAAACGAGATGAAGTACCCCCAGAAGACCTACCTGACTGGGAGGCTAACAAACAGGCAGATGACAGTGCTGTTCAAGCTGCACGCCAACATAGTGTGCCAGTGGATATCAGACACCAACACCTGCGAGATCAGCATCTATGTTGCACTCTTCAGCACACAGCCACGATCATCTTGGCTGCACGTGCAAAGCAACTTCAGGCTATGGGAAGAGACACTCATCATGCCCGATGCGCTCAAGCCCAAGCTATGCAAAATGCCGAACTGGAAGGTGCAGATCCCCAATGGCCAGACGAGGATGCTGAGGATCCTTGGGCCCATCTCGGCATGGACGATGACGGTACGAACGAAGCAGGTGAACAGAGAGCTGCATTGCCCCTGGTCCTGAGGACTGAGGCATCACCAGAACCCCATCTGGGAAATCAGCCAGCGACTGTCTCACCGACCCTGACACAGGATGGTTCTTCTGCTAGCCCGACGGCTGCAGCCACAACGGCGGCTGCGGACACCCCTCGCAGTTGTCTACGAGAAGGCCAACCTGCACAAGCACCAATGCACCGCTTGCGGAGCAAAACACCGCGACATACGGCGACATCCTGTACTACAGATACGCCACCGACAACCACCCCAGCCTCATCATCTCGTCCGGCTGCGGACCCCGCAACATCAGCGTCGTCAAGCTCCACGTGGGTACGACCAGCTTTAGATCAGATGACTACCAATCCTTTGACCTGGAGTCCGAAGATGGCCTTCCCTGGTTATCCCTGGGACCCTGTCGAGGTGAACTTGCCTGAGTGGGAATTCGAACCACAGATTCCAGAGACACTGACAGGCAAAGATTGGTACTACCAACAGGCTCTATTTCCTGCGATTGTCTGGTATTTTTCGCAACTTCGATGGGCTGCTGATGATACACCAATGGCGCCCATGTCCGTTTCCTGGGCGGAGTTGGCGATTGACTTCACTATCTGTACTGGATTACCGTTGGTCACGCCAGCGGAAGACCCACAGACTGCTACTCTTGAGCGCATGGCGAGATACTTCTCGACAGCTGCTACTCGGATGGGCTATTTGTGCAAGTGCAAATTGGGACCACGTGAATGTTTTAAAGAGATTCGCGCTTTATCACCACTGGGTATACGTGCAGTGCCTGGCTTCAAGTGCAGGCCAGTGTTTGTGAACCACCAACACACGATGCGAGTACTGTATGCTGTGGCTTTGGCGACGACGGAGAAGACAAAAGGCATTCGAGTGCAGCCAGCTTGGGGTTCAGTACCCAAGCCCATATGGCAACCACCGAAGCTAGCCGAGAATCTTTCAACAACGGTGAGGCCAAGCGATATTGTTGCAAGGGCCGCTGCTGCAGCTGAACATGTCTCTGAGGTGCGACGGGCTCATCATGTCACTTCTGTCAAGGTCATGCGAGCTACCATCACTTGGACGGACGAGGAGAAGAAAGATTGGGAGGGCCTCAAAGGCCGAGATCTTCAGAATGAGCAGAAAAGACTTCTGCACAACCGCGAGGCACGCCAACAGGGATATCATGTGCTTGCTCCTCTCAAGGGGCCGAACAAGGATCAACCTGCCAAATTGGTGTGCATCAATTGCAAGCTCGAGTCAAAAGTGAGCCAGCTTGGCTCATGGTCGCGCCATCTTTGTCAACCTGGAGCTCCACGTGGCCCACGTCTCGGCAAAAAGCGCACCGCTGCTGACTACGTAATCATGGTAGATGAGCATAACAAGAGGACCAAGATTCCAGGCAACCGTTGTCACGTTCTCACACACTACCGAGCTGACCAAAAGGACAAGGAATTGGTTTGTACTCTCTGTGGCTCCACAGCACCGACAAGAAGGTTTCAGCAATTTACTGCCGCTCTTTGTGGAGGGCGTTAGGACGCAAAATCCAGGCTAATCACCTGGTTTAGTCGCACAGCCATCGTCCACCCCTCTGGTGCACCTGCCTGTTGGACTTAGGTCGCTCGCAGGACAACAGCGCGTAGGGGTGGCGGTGAGTCTGGTTTTGCTGGATGCATCTGGTATGCTGGATGTATTGTTTTATCTATCGCCGAGGGGGAGGACCCGTAGGGCCATTACTGGTGGCCACGATGCCTTAATCGCGACGGAGCGTGCTCCCCCTCGGTCGGCGCTGTGATTATTGATTATTGTGACATGGTGGGCTCAAATATTTGCGCACGTCCACTGTATACGGGCCCCTTGCATTGCATGAGAGGGTATCTTCATATGAATTATCAGGTGAGGAGGCAGCCAATGGCAGTTTTTTCTCTTGGAATGCACACATGAGCAACATCAAGATAGAGTTCTCATATGATATGTCGTACATGGAGCGGGACATCAGTACACATACTGGTATTTCCTCACTCAGATGCTAGTGTTGAACCTTCCGTCGCCGAGCGGGCACTGAAGGCAACAAGACTTTCTCAGTTATAATGAAGCAGGGAAGACTTCGAGTTTCCCTCAGCCAGTACTTCAGTGTATGGGCTGCTATTATTACATACTGTTCTGATGAAATGGTTCACTGCGGACGAGTGCCAAGGTGAAGGATGAGAACAAGGAGGAGGCTCACGAGTTCGAGGAGGGCGAGGCGGAGAAGGAGGAACTGGATTCGGGGGTGGTGGACGAGGGATACGACGGAGGAGGACGAGGTGGTGACGTCAGTGAAGCAGCTCAGGCAACACCGGGGAGCATGCAGCAAGAAGGAGGCGGGCGCCTCCCGCGGCGTGCCGCCCGCTCTTGCGAGCGCCCGCCTCCCACCCCAGGGTCGGAGGGCACCAACTATCACCAACGCCGATCCTGGCCCAGGATCACCCTGGGCCCAGGATCAGTGTATATGCCTTCTTGCGCAAGGCAGGAGGGCGTATACGCCGATCCTGGGCCCAGGGTGATCCTGGCCAGGATCGGTGTTGGTGTATAGTTGGCGCCTTCCTACAGGGCCTTTGTCCACCCGATTCGACGTCGGCTCCGGCCGGCCCGGTTCCCGACGACGTGCCCGCGGCCCGGCGCCCGCGGGGCGCCGCCCGCAGGGCAGCGCCGCTGCCCGATCCCAGAGAACAGCTCCACGCCAGTGCGGCCCAGCTTGACGCACATTCCGGTCCTCCTCCTCCTCCTCTTTCTCCTCCTCCCCCTCCTCCTCCTCCTCTTCCTCCTCCTCCTCCTCCTCCTCCT
>CAUYUJ010021585.1:0-105000 GCA_963575745.1 Prorocentrum cordatum | reverse complement strand
CCGCCCCCGCTTATTGGCGTGGCTCTTTCTCTTCGCCATTGTCCGTCGCCTACACGTCGGCCTGCCCTTGCTGCGTCCCGTGCGGCGCACTTAGCCTGCTGGCGCTCCGCCCTTTCGCCTCCCGCCGCGCCTCGTAGGCCCCCGTGTCTCGGCGCTTCGCCCCTCTCATGGGTCCGGCTGCCCTTCCTGCTCCCCCAGTGGCGTGGTGACCACATCGCCTGTGCCGTTCCCCCTGCTGGCTGTGCCCGGACGCCGCCGAGGATCGCCCGCCTTTCGGCTCACTTCGCCCTCTGCCCTCCGCCTTCTCGCCGCCCGCGCCGCCTGCGCTCCGCCCTCCGCGCCTGCCGCCGCGCCTCGTAGGCCTCCATGTCTCGGCGCCTCGCCTCTCCCCTGGGCTCTGCTCGCCCGCCCACCTGCTTCCGCCCGTCGCGCCTCCCGCCGCGCCTCGTAGGCCCCCAGGTCTCAGCGCTTCGACCCACCCTTTGGTCCGCCTGGTCAACGGGCTCCCCAATTGGTGCGGGATCCGCATCGCAGTTGCTGCTCCCCCAGCTGGCTTTGCCCAGCCGCCGCTGGGCTGCCATCCCCCCCAGCTGTTGCCCGGCGCCGCGCTGGCTCCCCCCCCCTCGGCACTTGCCGTTGGGGGGGAACCAGCGCGCACTTGCCCCGCGCCGCGCAGCGCAGCACTTGCCCCGCGCCGCGCTGGTTCCTCCCGCCGTTGCCGGTGACTTGCCTGAGCGGGCCCGGCTTCCCGTCTCCCCGTCGCGCTGGGGTCTCCTCCTCCTTCCGCATGCATTGCGGCCGAATGTGCATCTCGTGCGCACCCCTGATGCCTGATCGCCGGAGCAGTCACCCTCTGCCCAGCCGCCGACGCAAAACGTATGTGTATGTGTGTGTGTGTGTTTGTGTGCGTATGTGTGGGGGAGGTGCACACTGCGCTGGGATAGTGCTACGGTCATGCCAGCCATCGACGCGAACGTTGCGAAAAACGATTGCTGCGCAGGTGTGAGGTTGTTCCATAAGCATGTTTGTCATCCGTCGGCATTCTCCACGCATGCGATCATGAACACGGTTGAGCGCAGCGGCTCGCGTTTCGCAGTAGTTCGCCCTTATTTATTTATATATATTGGTCTTGGGCAGCGGAAGCAGCGCCAGGCGAACATGCACATCTATATCAGCGTCCGTGCGTCCAGGCGCTCGGTCTGCGGATGCTTTTTCGTGCTCATCGGGAGCAGGGGCGAGAGGATCGCGAACGAGAGCTTGTGCATGTGATTGCGCATTGAGAGGGCATGGTGCCAGGGTGGGTGCTCGTTGGCGGGCTGGCGCTCGAGCGGCGCCTCCCGTCCTGCAGCCGCATGGGAAGTCTTGAGTTTGGTTGATTTTGGGAACGGCTCTCTTCTCTCCAGGGCAGGGCTGAATTGAAAACCGTATGTGACGTTCGGGTGCGTACGCCTTCGAACAATTTGCGGATCAATGTCCACGCCGTCAGCCACGCCCGTCAACGTATTTGCGGGGCTGCGGCCACTGGGTGCCCCCTATTGGCAGGGCTTGGCGGCGACGTTCATAGGGAGGGGTCCAAGCCATGGATGGTGCCTCCAGAGAGCCTCGCAGCGAGGAGGGTCGATTTCCCCTGGCCCTGGCGCTTTGATGTGCGATGCTTCCCTGGTGAATCCGCCGAGGAGGGAGGAGGAGGGAGGAGGAGGGAGGAGGAGGGAGGAGGAGGAGGGAGGAGGAGGAGGAGGGAGGAGGAGGAGGGAGAAGGAGGAGGAGGGAGGGAGGAGGCGGGAGGAGGGAGCGCTGCTTCCACCGCGTCCCAGCTCAGGTGGCTCGGGGACATCCAGGTCAACTCGCCTGTGCTTCCGGCAGAGGAGCCCCTCGCGTCTGCGCTCTTGTCGCCAAAGCCGAAGCCCCGTGCGCGCAACACCTGTTTGCGCTCACTGAAGCGATATACGTCTCTCGGGCCCTGGTCTAGAAGGGGGACGAGGAGGAGTGGGAGGGGGCGGGGGACTGAGAAGAGGAGACGAAGGAGGAGGAGGAGGAGGCGACGGAGGAGGAGGAAGCGGAGGCGCAACAGGAGGGGAAGAGGAGGAGGAGGAGGAGGAGGAGGAGGAGGAGGAGGAGGAGGGTCTCCTTTCTTGAGAAAAGTTCGTCTGTGATCTTGTCGCCGTCTGGCATGGCAGAGAGCATTGCCTTCTCCTCGTCCCCGCGATGAATCGGGTCGGGCGAAAGGGGGGGATTGGGAAAGGGGGGTTATGAAATTTGCTGCATGCAGCTGGTTTCGGCCCCACCGAGGGGCCCATTCCTCGATACATGGCCGCCTCTGGCGCCGGGAGGCGCCGGGAAAATCAGCTACGCGAGCTGATTCTCAACCCCCCCCTTTGCTATCCCCCCCTTTCGCCCGACCCGAATGAATGGCGTGCCTGTGCTACGCCTTGCGATTCGACTGTCCTCAGTCGGCCCCAGCCGCCCGTGCACGGCAGCTGGGACGTCACCAGAGAAGCCAAATAGCAACCACGCACAGAACCAGGATATGCTCGATTGTTTCGGCCGGACCGAGGTATAAGATCGAGGTCGGCTGGGGGAGGGTGCCCTGATGCTCTTCGTGTTTGATGGTTGCTCTTGTGCATGCTGGGGATCGTGCCCTTGGAGGCTCTGTATATTTTGGCCGGCGGAGGGTCCCATGTTCTCGAAGGTTGTTTTTCTGGCCTTGATCCGACCGTAGATGAGGGTTTTGTCAGGGAGCCGTCATGGCAAAGGACAGATTACACCCTTGGCGGCACAAGACCCCACTCAGCGCCTTGGCATATCGAAGAGGAGCACCTATAGACAGCACGGGGTGAAGGATACAATGCATAGCATCAGTGCGAGCGTTGCAATACTGAAGACTGAATGGCCTCAGACATGGCAGTGCTGCGAGCCCCACAAAAACTGAAGACCATGCGGGAGATCGTGCGTCGCTCCATGCGGGGCACCATGCGGGAAGCCGTCCGGGAGGCCACACCGTGCGGACGGGAAGCCAGATGGGAGACCATGCAAGAGACAGGAATGGCGACCATGGGGAAGACCATACAGGAGACCATTGGCAAAACCATGTGGGAGGCAGTACACGATATATACACAGATTTACACATACACATGCATATGTATGCACATAGGCAGTGTACCATATATAGGGAGAACGTTCGGGAGAAAACAGGAGACGCTGCGGGAGACCATAGGAGAAACCATGTGGGAGATCGTGCGGGGGGGCAGCACGGGAGACCATTCGGGAGACCACGGCCTATGGATTTCGGATTTGGAGGAAGTGGCGCTCGCAAGGCATTTACAGGACCCTTGCAGGCATGTTGTTGAGAGAAAACGGGGGCCCAGCGCCAATCCCTTCTCTCTTCCTCCTCCTCGTCCTGTCTCCTTCTTCCCCCTCCTGCCTCATGCTTTATTCCAAACGCCAGTTGTCCAGTGCTCGTTTCGAACAGAGCGCCGTGGTCGCGCCGTCCTCTCCTCTTCTCTCCTCTCTCCTTCCTCCTCGTCCTCCTCCTGCCTCTCGCCTGCTGCCCCCCCCCTCGCCTTCGCCTCGCGGGTCCCGGGGGGGGTGGGGTCTGCGACTTGCGCAGTTGTCGCCACTTCCGTGGGCTCCTGGAGGGTCCAGCGGAGTGGAGCTGTAAGCGGATCGCGTTGATGCCTCGCGGGTCCTTGGGGTGGATTGCGACGTGCGCAATTGTCGCCACCTCCGTGGGTCCTTGGGAAATCCAGCGGAGTGGAGTCGTAAACAAACCGCGTTGAGTTCTCGTGGGTCCTTGGGGTGGTTGCGAGTTGCTCGATTGTCGCCACTTTCGTGGGCTCCTTGGAGGTCCAGCGGAGTGGAGTTGTAAACGGATCGTGTTGAGACCTCGCGGGTCCTTGGATGGGCTGCGAACTGCCCAATCGTCGCCATTTCGTGGGCTCCTGGGAGGTCCAGCGGAGTGGAGCTGTAAACATATCGTGTTGAGACCTCGCGGGTCCTTGGGGGGCTGCGAATTGCGCAATTGTTGCTACCGCTGTGTGCTCGGGGGGGGGGTCCAGCTGAGAGTACTTGCAAACGGATTGTGTTGAGACTTCGCGGGCCTTTGAGGGGGCTGCCGATTACGCAATTGTCTCCATTTTCGTGTATTCCTGGGAGGTCCAGCGCAGTGGAGCTCTAAACGGACCCCGTCGAGACCTCGCGGGTTCTTGGGGGTGCTGCGAACTACACACTTGTAGCCACTTGTGTGGGCTCCAGGGAGGTCCGATCCAGCGGAGCGAAGTGTTCAAACGGACCGCGTTGAGACTTCGCGATTTCCTAGAGGGGTTGCGGCCGTCGCCACTTTCGTGGGCTCTTGGGAGGCCCAGCGGAGTGGAGTCGTAAACGGATCGCGTTGAGACTTCGCGCGTCCCTCGGCTGGCTGCGAACTGCGCAACCGACGCCATTTTCGTGTGGTCCTGGGAGGCTCAGCGGAGTGGAGTTGTAAACAGACCGCGTTGAGACCTCGCAGTTCCTTGGGGGGCTGCGAACTGCGCAATTGTCGCCACTGTCGTGGGCTCCTTGGAGGTCCAGCAGAGCGAAGTGGTAAACGGACTGCGTTGAGACCTCGCGACTTCTGGAGGCGCTGCGAACTGCGCAACCGTCGCCACCTTCGTGGGTTCTTGGGAAATCCAGCGGAGTGGAGTTGTAGGAGACCCCGCGGGTTCGTGGGTGGGCTGCGAACTGCGCAACCGTCGCCACTTTCGTGGGCTCTTGGGATGTCCAGCGGAGTGAAGCTGTAAACGGTTCCCTGGGGTGCTGCGAACTGCGCAATTGTCGCCATTTTCGAGGGCTCCTGGGAAACCCAGCGGAGAGGGCTGTCACGCGGACGCTGTCGAGACTTTGCGGCCCCCTTTGGGGGCTGCGAACTGCGCAACCGTCACCACTTTCGTAGGCTCCTAGGAGGCCCAGCGGAATGGGACGTCACACGGACGTTGTCGAGACTTTGCGGCCCCCCTTCGGGCTGGGATTTGCGCATTGCGGGTCGTTCAGCATGTTCGTTTGCTTTGAGCGATCCTGAGTATAATCGTCTCATGCTTAGAGAGGGTCAGCTCACCCAGGGAAGTGATCCGTCCCCCCGCTTCGTCAGCTCCTTCCGCCGGCGCCGACGACCCTTGCCTAGCCGCCGACGCACACAGTTTAGAGAGGGTTGTCGGAGGGCACCAACTATACACCAACACCGATCCTGGCCCAGGATCACCCTGGGCCCAGGATTGGTGTAGATGCCTTCTTGCGCAAGGCAGGAGGGCGTATACACCGATCCTGGGCCCAGGGTGATCCTGGCCAGGGTCGGTGTTGGTGTATACTTGGTGCCTTCCTAGGTTGGGTACGTCCCCGGGCACTGTCTCTCGTTCACGGCGCCTCCACGGGCGAGGATGCCAGCCCCACCCCTGGGGGCATCTCCCGTCGGGGCGGCGCCTCGGTTGCCGAGCTCGGTCCGGGGAGCGCGGGCAGCCCGTCGTCCGTCGTCCGTCGTCCGTCGTCCGTCGTTCGCCGTCGTCGTTCGCCGTCGTCGTCGTCGTCGTCGTCGTCGTCGTCGTCGTCGTCGTCGTCGTCGTCGTCGTCGTCTTCGTCTTCGTCGTCGTCGTCGGCGGCGGCGTCGTCGGCGGTGTCGGTCAACCCATGCTCGGAGGCTTCTGACAGCTCGAGGGCGTCGGGGCCCCCTCTGCCACCCCCCCCCCCTCTGGGAGGAGGCCCTGCAGCTGCGCGAGGAGCTGCTGCAAGCCCGCGCCGGGCTCGGGAGCCGCCGGGGAGGAGGAGAGGGAGGATGACGAATAGAAATCCAACGAGGAGGAGGAGGAGGAGGAGGAGGAGGAGGAGGAGGAGGAGGAGGAGGAGGAGGGAGAGAGTGGGGAGAAGCTGGAGAGAACGAAGGATGGCGAGGAGGAGGAGGGGGAGGAGGAGGAGGAGGAGGAGGAGGAGGAGGAGGAGGAGGAGGAAGAGGTAGAGGACGAGAAGGAGGAGGAGGAGGAAGAGGAGGACTGGGATGAGGAGGAGCAGGAAGAGGAGGAAGATGGTGAGGGGGAGTGGGAGGGAGGAGGGGGAGAATGAGAAGGGGGAGGGAGGAGTGGCAGGGAGGAGGAGGAGGAGGAGGAGGAGGAGGAGGAGGAGGAGGAGGAGGAGGAGGAGGAGAGGAGGACCATCGCACGGCTTCGGAAGGGGTTCGACTTCGCTCAGGGCGACTCAAGCGCCTGGGCTGCCTGGACGGCAACCGCATCAATCGGGATCGGAGGCTTGAAGACAATGGGGCTCGTCTTAGAGGCCCTTGGGTGTCTCCCCTCTGCAAGGCACGCGTAGGCGCCTTCTGACAGTTAGAAGTGAATCGCTTGAAACAACCCTTCTGGATGCTCATGACGGTATATTCTGAATAACTGCCACACAACTGACATGCAACAATGAAACTAACTCTCATCTTCAATTCTGTCGAAAACTAAAAGCTTGTGACCATTCGGCTGCTCTGTAAGCTTGGCCAGACGAGCAGCATTACCTGGGCACGACTCCTTGGCCCTGGAACGTGTTACATTATCTGACGTGCATCGCGAGTTGCAGAGACAGCAGAGCCAACGTGTTTTCTGCCACGTCGACACATGCCCGACTCGGGCTCGTGCGCGGGCAACACGGTGGGGACGGGGAGGGGAAGGAGCCGCCGCAGCTCCAGGGCCCGAACTAGACCCCCCAGAGTTCGCTCCGCTTTGCCACACTGCCGCGATCGAGCGAGCACCTACAAGCGGGTTGGTTGCCTTCACAGGGCCCTCGAGGCCTCTTCCCCCAACCCTCGGGGCTATCGAGGGCCACGGCGAAAGAGCCTTCGGCACATACCGAAGGAAGCCTTTGAATTCCTTGCCGAGCTGCTGCTGGGCATCTCTCTCTCCTTCCGAGGGCTGGGGCAGGCGCGAAGCAGCTAATTTGGCAATTCTGTCAGCGGCGTCACTTCCCGGTGCGTTCCGCCACTCATCAGAGTAGCGGTCCAGGGAATCTAAAGTTTGATGGGCTTTAATTTTAGCCACTTCAAGACCCCGTGCACAACTGGCTTCTCCTAGCCTGGCCATAGCGCCAAGCCCGTCATACAGATTCTTCCTATTAGCAGGCAGGCCCGAATTGTGGAAACTTGTCACTCCGTTGAAATCAGAATGAATCTTAGTCACTCCTCTGAACTGGCTGGAAGCTAGATGCGCTAGAAACTCCGCCGCAGGAGACGTGGGCGGAGGGCACTGCCTACTGGCCCACAGAGGTGGACCTCTACCTCTCCGTGGGCATCACATTTGACCGTTGCCCATCCTGGGGCATGAAACCATTGGTGGCCATCCTTGGCCACGCTACCGTCGACGTGAACCTCGCCGACAAAAGCTTCCGAAGGCGAAAGGCTGTTTCGGGACCAAACCTGGGCCTCAGCCGGGCCAAGACCGATGGGCCCCGGGACCATAAAAGGGCGGAGGCTCAGGAAAACCAGCACACATAGCAAAGGCCTGGGGGTCTCTCAGGGCTTCAAGATCGCCTTCAGCAAGGTACTCTTCCCGAAGATCTGCACATTTGGGGCACTCCAGGAGCCTGTGGAATATATGGTCTGATAGGGGTCCCACATATACAAGTAGTGTCCGTGTCGTAGCCCGCATCCTTGAACCTACATTTGGTCCAAATCGATTGGGTCAGGCACGACACGAGGAGGCTACGATCTTCTTTACTAAGTCGACTATCAGCGAGAGCTGCTGTAGCGTGAGACAAGTCAACTGCAGGCACTCCAATCTTTACTGCCACGGCCTCGGCCTGCTGCTCCTGCCACGACGCCTCGAGCATCCGACGAATGAGAGCAGGCGAGCTGGTCGTGAGCGGGTAGACCTCGCCTTCCCTGCTCATGAACTCCATGGGACTGGTCCATGACCAGCCAGCCCTTGGTAAACTTAAATAGACGGCACCGAGGGAACCTCTGACATTACCCCAACCTGAGGGTGGCTTTCCCAGGATGTTCGCCGCAAGTTGTTTAAGTTCGGGAAGGCTGAACTCGGATTGCCCTCCCGCCTGCCCCCGCCAGGCATCGTGTGCAGAGGCCAGAGCTATCCGTGGCCGTACCCGCGCCCTCGCGGGCGAGGCCCTCAGGCCCGCGACCGCGCGGGCACGCGGCGCTGCTGTGCGGATGCCCCGTGCGGAGCGTGCCCGTGCGACCGCGTACCGAGGCATTGGGTCCATGTCGGTTCGAGGAGGGTATCTTGATGTTCTTCGTGCTTGTTGGATGCCCTTGTGCATCCGAGGGGGGGGGGGGCACTGCTGGCTGCTCTGTGCGCTTTGGCCGGCGGAGGGTCGCGTGGTCTCGACGTACGTTCGCAGCTTGTGAGATCATATTGCGCCGCCTGTCCATCGCCTTCCCAAAGCCCACCTCCGTCTCAGAGACCCCGCCGAGGTGCCCAGGGCTGGGAGCCTTTCCGCAAGGCGTGGGTCCAGTTGCTGCAGGACGACCAGCCTTTGCCCCTCCCCTTCCTTCCCCCTGGTCCTTCGTTTTCCTCCTTCTGCTACTCCTCTTTTTCCCCCTCCTCCTCCTCCTCCTCCTTCTCCTCCTCCTCATCCTCCTCCTCCTCCTCCTCCTCCTCCCCTCCTCCTCCTCCTCCTCCTCCTCCCCCTCCTCCTCCTCCTCCTCCTCCTCCTCCTCCTCCTCCTCCTCCTCCTCCTCCCCCTCCTCCCCCTCCTCCTCCTTCTCCTCCTCCTGCTTCTCCTCCTCCTGCTTCTCCTCCTCCTCCTCATCCCCCTCACCCTCCCCTCCCCCTCCTCCCTGCCCTCCTCCTGCAGTGTCTTCAGACGCAGACATTGCCCCCACCTGGCGGCAGCGCCTGGCGCGCCGGGCGTCCATCTCGGAGACCCCGCCGAGGCGCCAGTTCCGAGAGTGGAGATCGGGCGGGCGGGGCCGGCGAGACGCTCAAGCAGTGGCGGAGCGTTCTGGCTCGCCTTGCTCTACCAAAGAATGTTCTAAGAACCTTTTGTGGTCTCCACGGAATGTTATTAGAATCTTTCTGGCGGAGTCTGTCTTGTTTTATCACATCGGGTTTATGTTCTAAGAACATTGTTTTTCTTCTCTGAACATGTTTGGGTTCTCAGAACATTTCGCGGTAGGACTATAGGAATACCGGGACGGTCGGTCCCTGCGCAAGACACGAGGGAAGGGGGGCGAGGCGCAACAGCGAGGGGCCCGAGAGAGGAGGACGCAGTGGGCGCCCGGGCGCACGCACCCCGACGCGCGCACGAGGAGAGGAGGCGGGAGAGGGCGGAGGAGCGCGGGCCCCCGCAAGCACGGCAGGGCCAACGAAGCCCCCCCCCCCCCCCCCCAGGGAAAAACAGGGGGGGGGGAAGGCGAAGAGAGGGGGAGAGGGCGGGGAGCTCGCGAAGGATCTGGCAGGACCTGTTCTGCAGGACCCCATAGAGAGCTTCGGGCACGCGTGGTGGGAAACACTCAGAGACAAGCCTGCCGGAGCACGCTGGGAGTTCGCAGAGACCGCTGCGGGAACTTTTCACGACGGAAGCTGGAACGACCTCAGGGGCTACCTTGTGGTTCCAGCTTCGGCAAGGGACTAGGCCTGCCAGATGGGGTCGGAGTAATTAGATGGGGTCGGGGGATCGCGCCGCATCGCCGATGCATCGGCGGCGGCGGTGCATGGTCGATGCGGAGCCCGATCGGCTCCACGCCGACGGCGCCAGTGTATCGCCGACGTCGCCGATGCATCGACCATGCATCGGCGATGCATTGGGCATGCGGCGCGATCCTCCGACCCCAGCTCCTCCGACCCCATCTAGGAGGCCTCTGGGAGGGGAAGAGAGGGGGAAAGGACGGGGGCACGGGGAACGAAAAGGGAAACAACAGTTAAGTTGGGCCTTCCGCACACGGGGGTTTGCCCCTTGGGCGCGCGCTGGGCCGCTTCCCCCTGCGCCCCCCCCTAACAAAAAAATCTCACCACCTCCGCCCCCCTCACCGCCGGCCCCCCGAGGGCCGAGAGACCCGAGGTGGTTTCCTGGTCGACGCACCCGTACTCCGGGTGCGGGGCTTCGCTGGGGTGGGCGTCGGTGTCCCCCGGAGGTGCTGGCGTCGGCGTGGCGTGGTGCGGAGGCATGGTGGTGTCGGCCGAACGAGTCTATTCCGGCAGCTGCTGCCTTTCGTCAAGGGCGTAGCAAAAGCGCCCCTGCCCTCGTTTACGAGGCGTTGTGCGCTGAACCACTGAACCTTCTGTGGGCTGACAGGGTAAAGCCTGCATATCGCGCGTGTCGCGCTGCGTCCTGGCGGCTCTCTGGCCTCTGGGGGCTCCCGGGAGGTTTGCGGCCCACGCACTTGTAACCCAGGGCAGGGGCTTTTTTGGTTTTTGCATCCGACAATTCTGGCAGGGTGGCGGCCACGCCTGATTCGCTTCTCAGACGCACGATTTCTAGCGCAGGCACCGCCGAGAGCCCTCCGGCCCCACCGGCACCGAGGCGGGGAGGCCGATCTCTCGGCCGCCACGGTGCGCTCCGTGGTCGGAGCACGCTCCCCTGCGGCGAGCAGGGTCCTCCCCCCTCCGCGTCCTCGCCTTCCTCCTCCCCCGCCTCTCCTCCCGCTCCCTGCCCCCTTTCCCCTCGGGAGAACGACGTGCCACAGTTTCTCGGTCCTGCGCGCTGCTGCCCGCGCATGTGGAAGACTGCCGCCAGCTGGCACGCTTTCTCCTGCACTGTCCTCGCTTTCCTGTGCCCTGGTCTGGACATGCGCCTCCGGCCAGCGGCATTTCTTCAGCCGACGTGTCGTGCAGACAAGGCGTTATTGATCGATTGCTGGAGTCCGTCTTGCTACTCACGGTCGTGTCGCTTGAGTCCGTCGTGTTGCTCCCGGTGCTGTTGCTGGAGTCCTTCTGTTACTTTCGATCGTGTCGTTGAAGTCCGTGCTGTCCACGGACGCGCTGCTGGGGTCCATCGTGCTGCTCATGATGGTATTGCTGGAGTCCTCCTGTTGCTTACGGTCGTGCTACTGGATGTCGTATTGCTGCTCGCGATAGTGCTGCTGAAGTCCGCTATGCTGCTGACGGTCGGGCTGCTGGAGTTCGTACTGCTGCTGCTCGCTATGGTATCGCTGAAGTCCGTCGTGCTGCTCACAGTCGTAGTGCAAGGGTCCGTCGTGCTGCTCACGTTGGTGCTGCTGGAGTCCGTTCACGCTGCTGCCGCTGGAGTCTGTCATGCTGTTGATCACGGTTGTGTTGTTGCCGCCCGTCATGTTGCTCACGATGCGTTGCTGGGCTTCCGTCCTGTCGCTCGCGGTCATGCTGCTGGAGTCCCTCGTGGTGCTCCGGATGCTGATGCTTGAGTCCACGGTGGCGTTGCTGGAGTCAGTCGTGCTGCTCACGGACGCGATGCTGGGGTCTGTCGTGTTGCTCACGATGGTGGTCTTTGAATCCGTCCTGCTGCCCGCGGTCGTGCTGCTGCATTCCGTCCTGCTGCTCACGATGGTGTTGCTGAAGTCCTCGACGCTGCTGGCTGTCGTGCTGCTGGAGTCCGTAATGCTGCTCAAAATGGTGTGGTTGGGGTCCGCCGTGCTGCTCACGGACGAGGTGCTGGGGTTCGTCGTGTTGCTCACGATGGTGTTGCTGGAGTCTGTCCTGCTGCTCGCTGTCTTGCAGCTCGGGTCCATGGTGCTGCTTGCGATGATGCCGCTGAAGTCCGCAATGCTGCTGACGGTTGTGATGCTGGAGTCCGTCGTGCCGCTCACGATGGTGCTGCTGGAGTCCGTCATGCTGCTCGCGATCTTGCTGCTGGAATCCGTCGTGCCGCTCACGCTGCTGCTGCTGCTGGAGCCCACCATAGCCTACGGACGTACCGCTGTGGTCCGTAGTACTGTTCACGATGGTGCTGGTGGCGCCTGTCACGCTGCTCACGCTGGTGCAGTTTCACCACCCACCAAACGACCCCAACCCAATCCGAAGGCCTCAATTTGCCCTCCATTTCCAGTTGGGGGGGGGTCGGGGACTATTAAAAAAAGCACATGGAACCCGTACCCGCCCCCCAATCCGAAATTGGGATCAAATTCGGGTCTTCGGGTTGGGTTGGGTGGTATGGTAGGTAGTCACAGTTGGATTCCGTCCTGTTGCTCGCAGTCGTGCTGCTGGAGTCCCTCGTGGTACTCCGGGTGCTGATGCTTGAGTCCACGGTGACGCTGCTGGAATCCATCGTGATGCTCACTGAGGGGCTGCTGGGCTCTGTCGTGCTGCTCACGATGGTGCTGCTAGAGTCCGTCGTGCTGCTCCTGGTGCTGCTGCTGGAGTCCGCGATGATACTCACGATGGTGCTGCTGAAGTCCTCGACGCTGCTGGCGGTCGTGAGGCTGGAGTCCGTCATGCTGCTCACGTTGGGGTTGCTGGGGTTCGTTGTGCTGTTCACGGACGCGCGGCTGGAGTTCGTCGTGTTGCCCAGGGTGTTGTTGCTGGATTCTGTCATGCTGCTCGCGATTGTGCTGCTGGGGTCAATGGTGCTGCTCGCGATGATGCCACTGAAGTCCGCCATGCTGCTGACGGTCATGCTGCTGGAATCCGTCGTGGTGATCATGATGGTGGAGTTGGAGTCCGTTCTGCTGCTTACGGTGGTGCTGCTGGATTCCGTCCTGTTGCTCGCGGTCGTGCTGCTGGGGTTCTTCGTGTTGCTCACCATGATGTTGCTGAAGTCCGCTATATGCTGCTGACGATCGGACTGCTGGAGTCCATAAAGCAGCTCACCTTGGTGATGCTGGAGTCCGTCGTGCCGCTCGCGCTGGTGCCGTCGGAGTCCGTCGTGCTTCTGACGATGGTGTTGCGAGGGTCTATCCCAGTCGTGCTCCTGGTAGCACGTGGCGGCAGGGAGGAAGGGCGGGAGGGTGAGGAAGCCCTGCTTTCAGGAGGGAAATAATAAACACACAGACACAATTAATCGTCGACTCCCAGGAAAATACGGGAACCTATGGGAAGGGGGGGTGAAGACAAAAGCCCAGAACATATGGAAAAGTATGGGGAGTCCAGTTTTTTTTTGTGTGTATTTCTTTGTGTGCTTGTGGGCCCCTTCATGCTTGTTGCACTGCTGGTCGCGGTCGTGGTCGACGAGCACTTCCTCCTCCTCCGCCTCCTCCTCCGCCTCCGCATCCGCCTCCGCCTCCGCCTCCTCCTCCTCCTCCTCCTCCTCCTCCTCCTCCTCCTCCTCCTCCTTCTCTTGGCGCGGGAGTCGAGGGCCGGCGTCGGCAGGTTCTGCTCGAGGCAGTCCCTCTCCACGCCCCGTGCCCTCGGCCGCGCGCCATGGCCACAGGAAAGGATCGAGCAGCGGCGACGCGTCCTGGCTTGCGCACAGGGCCACTGAGGAGTTTCGATGATCTGCTGATTGGCCACAGGAAAGGATCGAGCAGCGGCGATTGAGGAGCGTTTCGATGATCTTTTGTGTCGGGCCGGGCGAAAGGGGGGGATTGGGAAAGGGGGGGGGGTACGAAATTTGCTGCATGCAGCTGGTTTCGGCCTCACCGAGGGGCTGGGGGGCGCCGGGAAAATCAGCTGCGTGAGCTGATTTTTCCCCCCCCCCTTTGCTATCCCCCCCTTTCGCCCGACCCGATTGTGGTCTGCACGACATGTCGTGAGACCATCTCTGGTTGGCTGTTTTAGCACGTGTTAGCACGTCGGCTTTGTTTTAACACGTCGGCTTTAGCACGTTTAGACTGTCTTGTTTTAGCACGTCGGCTTGGTGTGTTCTAAAGGCATCGTTTTGATGTTCGGACATCTGTGGGTTCTGCGACAACTTCGTGGTAGGGCTATGGGAATGCCGGGACGGTCGGTCCTTGCTCAAAAGGACCGGCGGCGGTTGCCAGAGCTGCTTCCGCAGGTGCCCTGGCGCACGGCAGCGGCTGCGAAGCGCGCCATGCAGGCGGTGGGCGCGGCCAGGCTGGCCGCGGCACATGTGCAGCCCTCTGGCGCGCCGTGGGGCGTCCGGGGTGCCAGTCACTCCGCAGACTGCTTTCCGACGGCCTAGGGGGGGTCTGCGCCCAGGCCGCGGGTATGTTCGTGCGCAGGTTTGGCACGAACTCTGGGGCGTCGGCGTTCAGGGTGGAGGGGTTGAAGTTGGTCTCGGCGGGCAGCATCAGGCCCCTGGTCTTGATGCTACCCCCAGCTTTGGCAGAACATGCCTCGCGCCGCCACGCGTCGCCGCGGTCTCCAGGTTCTTGTCGAACGTGGGTGAAGATCCCGTAGCTCTTCATCTTGGCGATGTTGGGCTCGTGCTTCTTGGTCCTCGTGTCGAGACTGGCCGCCTTGGCGGGGCCGGCACACGTGCCACTGCCCGCCACTGATTGGCACGCAGTGGTTTCCTCCTCCTCCTCCTCCGCGTCCGCTTCTTCCTCCTTCTCGTCTTCCTCGCCCTCCTCCTGATCCTTCCCCTTCCTCGCCTTCCCCCTCCTCCTCCCTCTCCTCCTCCCCCCTCCTCCTCTGTCCTCTTCCTCCTTGCGTGCCAGTTTCTCTTCGAATGGACGCCCGCTAATGCCACGTGACTGGATCAGCTCGAACATACACCTTTTCGTTGGCCGCGTGTGCCCGTCATGAGGGAACACGACTGTCAAGTCGGGCCTGTCCCTCTACTGGAGGAATATTCCGAAAAAGTCAAGATTTGTACGGGGACGTTTTTTTTATTTGACTTTTTGATCATGTTCTTACATTTTTACTATTGCGCTGACCTTACGGCCTGTGCCGCCGACCCTGGAGGCATCGGCTCTCGAGGGAAACGGGGGGGAGAGGGCGGAGGGGAGGAGGAGACGGAGGAATGAACGAGGAGGAACAGGTGGAAGGAGGAGCAAGAGGAGCATGAAGATGCGGAGGAGAAATGGAAAGGTATAGAAGGGGGAGCAGGAGTTAATGGATGGAGCAGGCAGGGACGAAGAACACGTGGGGGAGGACCAGTGAAAGCTGTCAGGGAGGGGTGAAGAAACAGGCACGGATGATGCGGGAGGAGGTTTTCGGGAGCAGCTCTCGTTTCAGGGGACTACAACACTGGGGGCAGACAGTTCATGACATTTGTGAGTGCCTGGGGTCGCAGGAGGTGCGACGGCATCGTCGTCGTCGTCGTCGTTGTCGTCGTCGTCCGTCGTTGCCGTCGTCGTCGTCGTCGTTGTCGCACTCGTCGTCGTCGTCGTCCTAGGCGTCGTCGTCGACACGAGCATCCCAAGGACAGAATTTGAAACGAGAGTGGCGTGTTGAATCCTGTCCTCGTGTCGGCGTCATTGTCCGTCGTCGCCGTCGCACCCGTCGTCGTCGTTGTTGTCGTCGGCACAAGGACCCCAAGGACAGGATTTCACACGAGAGTGGCGTGTTACATTCTGTCCTCGTGTCGTCGTTGTCGTCGTCCGTCGTCGACGTCGTCGTCGTCGTCGTCGCACCCGTCGTCGTCGTCCTTGGCCTTGGCGTCGGCACAAGGACCCCAAGGACAGAATTTAACACGAGAGTGGCGTGTTAAATCCTGTCCTCGTGTCGTCGTCCGTCGTCGTCGTCGACGTCGACGTCGCACTCTTCGTCGTCGCCCTTGCCGTTATCGTCGTCGTCGTCGGCACAAGGACCTCAAGGACAGAATTGAACACCAGAGTGGCGTGTTAAAGTCTGTCATCGTGTCGTCGTCGGCGTCGGCGTCGACGTCGACGTCGTCGACGTCGCACCCGTCGTCGTTGTCGTCGTCCTTGTCGTTGCCGTCGGCACCGGGGCCTCCAGGACAGAATTTAACACGAGAGTGGCGTGTTAAATTCTGTCCTCGTGTCGGCGTCGTCGTCGTCGTCGGCGTCGGCACGAGGACCCCCAGGATAGAATTTAACACGAGAGTGGCGTGTTAAATTCTGTCCTCGTGTTGTCGTCGTCGTCCGCGTCGTCGGCACAAAGACCCCGAGGACAGAATTTAACACAAGAGTGGCGTGTTAAATTCTGTCCTCCTGTCGTCGTCGTCGTCGTCGTCCGTCGTCTTCGTCGTCGTCGTCGTCGCACCCGTCGTCGCGACGACGACGCGTCGTCCTTGTCGTTGTCGTCGGCACAAGGACCCGAAGGACAGAATTTAACACGAGAGTGGCGCGTTAATTTCGTTTCGTCGTCTGTGATCGTCATCGTCGTCGTCGTCGTCGTCGTCGACGTCGCACGCTTCGTCGTCGCCCTCGTCGTCATCGTTGTCGTCGTCGTCGGCACAAAGACCAGAAGGACAAAATTTAACACGAGAGTGGCGTGTTAAATTCTGTCCTCGAGTCGTCGTCGTCGTCGTCGTCGACGTCGACGTCGTGGACGTCGCACTCGTCATGTTCTTACATTTTTACTATTATGATTATTTGTCTTTGCTTTGGCAAGTTTTAAACATTTGGTTTTCACTATGATTGGCAATGTTTAAAATTCGTGTTGCGCATTTGTTTGAAATGTCGGCCAACATCCCCCCTGTAGGAGGACGTGCCCGACCTATAGCCCAGCTGCCGCAGGACGACGGGCACCCTCCCGGGCCGCCCTTTTTTCAGGAAGCAAGGGGGACTTCTGAGAGGGCAGGGCCTTCTTAGCACCGAGTCGGGCGCGTCCCTCTGCAGGAGGACGATTCAAAGATAGTCAAAAGATCGTCATGGGACGATGCTTGGATTATCTTGGCCTGTTTCCGCTGATCTTTTCCGGATGCTTTGTGTTTCGTCCAACATCCGCCTATCAGAGGACGTGCCCGACCTGATCTTGGCAGCCTTCCCAGCTCCCGAGATGGGCTCTCAGAAGCCCCCGGGCCCTTTCGAATTCTAAGAGGCCTCCTGCCTTCTGGGACGGCCCCCCCCGCCTTCTCGGACGGCCCCCCTGCCTTCTCAGAAGGCCCCTGCCTTTGACACAGGCCGCTCCAGGAAGGGCCTTGCCCCCGAAGCTCGAAGGAGCTGCCGCCTCTCCCACGTCAGAAGGTCGGCGGAAGGCGGCGGAGAGAACGCGAGGCCGCCTCCGCCGGGGGAAGACAGGCGGGAGGCGCGGCGGAAGCAAGAAGCTGCCCCTGAGGAGAGGCGCGGGCCCCGGAGGTCCAGACCCATTCCCGCGGGGCTGCTTTCTGTGTCCCGTGTCGTCTCTTGACGCTCGGGACGCCACCCCCAGAGATCCGAGCCCATTCCCAGGGACCGATCTGTTGTTCATCCCGAGTCGTTTCGTTGACGGTCCCGGGCCCCCAGAGGCAAGAGCGCCTTCCCGTCGTGATTCTGTCACATCGCGAGGGGGTCTGGAAACCTTTTTCTCACATCGTCGCTGGTCCAGACCTGGGAGCCGCGGGATGCCCAACTCCCGCCGCTCCCCTTTTTTTGGGGGGGAGCGCCGGCTCTCTGGGCAGAAGCCCCCCAGCAGGCCGCCGTCCCTCGCGCTGCGCCCCCCCGTGCGCGCCGCCAGAGGACGACCTTCGTCTTCGTCCTCGTCGGTGCCGTCCTCGTCGTCCTCGTCCTCGTCCTCCTCGTCGTCGTCGTCCTCGTCCTCGTCCTCCTCGTCCTCCTCCTCATCGTCCTCCTCCTCGTCCTCGTCGTCGTCCTCGTCGTCGTCCTCGTCCTCGTCGTCGTCCTCGTCCTCGTCGTCGTCGTCGTCGTCGTCCTCGTCGTCGTCGTCGTCCTCGTTGTCGTCGGCGACGTCGTCCTCGTCGTCGTCGTCGTCGTCCTCGTTGTCGTCGTCGACGTCCTCGTCGACGTCCTCGTCGTCGTCCTCGTCGCCGTCCTCGTCGTCGTCGTCGTCGTCCTCCTCCTCGTCGTCGCCGCGGCCGCCAGAGGACGACCGGCACCCTCCCCGGCACCGCCTCTGCGGCGCCCGCGCGGAGGCCTACGCGGCGGCGGCGCGCCACCGCGCGGCAGCCCGCCTGCGGAGGAGCCGATCGGGCGGAGTACCGCGCCGGTCGTCGGAAGTGGGCATCTTGGATTCGGAGCAGGGAGGGGTACCCATGCCTCTACAGTCGGGGCGCTGAAGAAGGAACCCTTCTCGTTGGCGAGGGGCTCGATGTTCCTTGATTGTTTTGCAGTTTGCGTTGGGTTTTCCACGGGAAATCGAAGTTTAACTTATGGGAAAACGGGGCCTCGTTCCTTATTTATGGTTCCTTAGGTCAACGCCCCGACTGTACCCTTTCCTCGTGTTCCCCTTTCTGGGCCGCCGCGGAGGCCCCCGTCGCCACCGCCCAGGGAGAGGTCTGGGGAGTGGCGGTATCGGTGCCTTTCGGTTTCCCCATTTTGGGTAGCCAGATCCCAATATGTTTCAAGCGCCTTCCTACATCTCAGCGAGCGAAGAACGGTATAAGATAAACTTTTCGCTGTCGGGGGCGCCTGTCCCTGGGCGGCTGGAAAGTTTTTGTTTAATACCGTTCTTCGCTCGCTGACATTTGGGGTAGCCAGATCCCAATCTACTTCAAGCGCCCTTCCCTACATCAAGAGTCGAGCGGTTGTCCCTGTTCCCTCCTTTTCAGGGGGCGGGCGGGAACCCAATGTGCTTCCAACGCCTTTCGCTTCATGCATCAGGAGGGGAAAAAAACACACAGACACAATTAATCGTCGATTCCCAGAAAATATGGGAAAATATGGGAAGTGGGGGGGAAGACAAAAACCAAGAAAATATGATAAAATTTGGGGAATAGTGTTTTATGTGTGTGTGTGGATTTATTTGTGTGTCCCAGTTCCCCTTCAAATGTGCTTCCAACGCCTTTCTACTTCATGCATCTGCGCACTTCTTCTGCTCGACGGGTAGCCATCCCGAGCCCCATCACTGTTGTCTCCGAGACATCGACTACACGTTAAGAATGACCCTTCCCCAGAGTGACCTTTGATGCAGGCGCAGTGGGGTCCCTCGATCGCCAAACGCGATGCGGTAGTAGCGTCTTGCGCGCTTGTGTTTGGTCCCCCCGCGGCCTCCCAACAGCCACGTACTAAAGGTCTCTCTATTATCCAGGGTCACTCTTGCGTGTAGCTTACCCAACAGTCTCGCCCTGCTCGATTCTTCCCTGGCGTTCGCTTGCTGAACTCGGACGGGGCTGGGACGAGGAGGAAGCCGTTCCAGAGCGTTCCAGAAAGCTCGCAGAGCGTTCCAGAACACTCGCGCCCAAGACATCCTCTAGATCTGCCGTATCTCGGAGATTCTCGACTTCTCCCCACCCGAATGTATCCTCGTCCTGGCTTCGCCTTATGAAGGCCTCGCTCGCAGCTCGCAGGGGTGTGCATTGTGAGGGTGCGCTCGTCGTCGTCCTCTTCGTCGTCCTCGTCATCGTCCTCCTCGTCGTCCTCGTCGTCGTCCTTGTCGCCCTCGTCGCCGTCGTCGTCCTCATCCTCTCCCTCCTCTTCCTCGTCGTCGTCTTTGTCGTCTTCGTCGTCGTCCTCGTTGTCGTCGTCGTCATCGTCGTCCATTTCAGGCCTTTTGCAAAATCGCAACTTTGGGCAACACCGAGAGCAAGACGACGTCAACAACATCACCTCCTTTTCCTCGTCGTTCTCATGGGTGTCGTCCTTCTCGTCGTCGTCGTCCTCCTCCTCCTTCTCCTCCTCGTCCTCCTCGTCCTCGTCCTCCTCCTCCTCCTCCTCGTCCTCGTCCTCGTCCTCCTCGTCGTCGTCCTCGTCGTCGTCCCCGTCCTCGTCGTCGTCCTCGTCCTCGTCGTCGTCGTCCTCGCCCTCGCCCTCGCCCTCGTCCCCGTCGTCCTCGTCCTCCTCGTCGTCGTCGTGGCCGAGGAGGTCCGACTCCCGGGCCGCGGCGCGCCGGCCGCCGCCGCCGCAGGCGGGGCGGCGCGCCCCGCGCTGGCCGCGCGGGCGCGGTGGCCCGAGGTGCCGCCCCGGGACGAGGACGACGACGAGGACGAGGGCGAGGACGAGGACGAGGACGACGAGGACGAGGGCGAGGGCGAGGACGAGGGCGACGAGGACGAGGACGACGAGGACGACGACGACGAGGACGAGGACGACGACGAGGGCGAGGGCGAGGTCGAGGACGAGGACGACGAGGAGGACGAGGACGACGACGACAAGGACGACGACGACGAGGACGACGACGAGGGCGACGACGACGACGACGAGGAGGACACCGACGAGGACGCAGACGAAGGTCGTCCTCTGGCGGCGCGCACGGGGGAGCGGCGCGAGCGATGGCGGCCTGCTGGGAGGCTTCTGCCAAGAGAGCCGGCGCTCCCCCTTCAAAAAAGGGGAGCGGCGGAATGTGGGCATCCCGGGGCTCCCAGGTCCGGGCCAACGACGATGTGCAGGGCTCCCAGGCCCCCCTCTCGCTGTGACAAGATCGCGACGGGAGGTGTCTCGCCATCTTCGGCCTCTGGGGGCCCTTGCACGGGCCCCGGGACCGTCAAGAAAACGGCTCGGGATGCACAAGAGTCGGTCCCTGGTGAATGGGTTCGGATTTCTGGGGGTCGCGTCACGAGAGAATCATGACCTCGGGGCTCTCGCTTGCCCTCGAGGGCGCGAAGCTTCCTCGCGCTTCGCGCTCGGCGCTTCGCGGGTCGGCTCCCACTCCCCCACGTCCTCCTCCTCTTCCCTCGGGGGGCGGCGCCAGAGCGCGGCGTCCTGCGCGCTTCGCGCAGCGCGCAGCGCGCGGCGCGCAGCGCGAGGCTGGGCTCCCCTGGGTGCAGTCGGGGACTTCCCGCCCACCTCCCAGCCGAGGCCAAGGCCAGATCTCTTCGGAGCTCCGAGCCATCGGGGCCGTGGGTGGTCCGGGCACCTGTGCGGCTGCGCGCCTCGGGGGCCCAGACTGGGATCACCAGACTTGTGGAGGACGATCAGTGGAGAGGAAGCATGTTGCCAAATCATTTCCAGATATCTAAAACATGTCTTAAACATGTGTTGAACATGTTCAGCACATGTTTGCAGCATGTTTCCCAACCATCCTGTGGTGTTGGGTCCTCGTTTTCCATAGACGGCGCCCCGAGTTCCTCCTCTCCTCCTCCTTCTCCTCCCTCCTCCCCCTCCTTGCCTCTGCCCTCCGCATGTCTCTCTGTCGGCACACCCCTCACACGTTTCGTGGCCCCATAGGGAGCTCCAACTACGGTCCCAGTGGCGGAACTCGCATGGCGGCCTCGGGCCATTTCGGCACACCCCTCACGAGGATCGTGCCCCCACAGGGAGCTCCACCTAAGTTCCCAGTGGCGGAACTCGCATGGCGGCCTCGGGCCATTTCGGCACACCCCTCACGAGGACCGTGGCCCCATAGGGAGCTCCACCGAAGGCCCCAGTGGCGGAACTCGCATGGCGGCCTCGGGCCATTTCGGCACATCCCTCACGCGTTTCGTTGCCCCATAGGGAGCTCCACCTAAGGTCCCAGTGGCGGAACTCGCATGGCGGCCTCGGGCCATTTCGGCACACCCCTCACACGCTTTGTCGCCCCATAGGGAGCTCCGCCTAAGGTCCCAGTGGCGGAACTCGCATGGCGGCCTCGGGCCATTTCGGCACACCCCTCACGAGGACCGTGGCCCCATAGGGAGCTCCACCTAAGTTCCCAGTGGCGGAACTCGCATGGCGGCCTCGTGCCATTTCGGCACACCCTTCACGAGGACCGTGGCCTCATAGGGAGCTCCACCGAAGGCCCCAGTGGCGGAACTCGCACGGCGGCCTCGGGCCATTTCGGCACACCCCTCACGAGGATCGTGGCCCCATAGGGAGCTCCACCTAAGTTCCCAGTGGCAGGGTTCGCATGGCGGCCCGAGGATCGTGGCCGAGCTCCAACGAAGGCGCCAGTGGCAGGGTTCGCATGGCGGCCTCGGTGGCTCCATAGGGAGCTCCACCTAAGTTCCCAGTGGCAGGGTTCGCATGGCGGCCCGAGGATCGTGGCCGAGCTCCAACGAAGGCGCCAGTGGCAGGGTTCGCATGGCGGCCTCGGGCCATTTCGGCACACCCCTCGCGAGGATCGTGGCTCCATAGGGAGCTCCACCGAAGGCGCCAGTGGCAAGGTTCGCATGGCGGCCTCGGGCCATTACGGCACACCCCTGACGAAGATCGTGGCCCTATAGGAGTTCCACCGAAGGCGCCAGTGGCAGGGTTCGCATGGCGGCCTCGGGCCATTTCGGCACACCCCATCACGAGGATCGTGGCTCCATAGGGAGCTCCACCGAAGGCGCCAGTGGCAAGGTTCGCATGGCGGCCTCGGGCCATTTCGGCACACCCATCACGAGGATCGTGGCCCCATAGGAGCTCCACCGAATGCGCCAGTGGCAGCTTCCCTCATGGCTCTCAGAGCCCTCTCCTGCTTCTGATCCTCGGTCAGGGGGGCGCCGTCCTCGTCGGCGTCGTCGGCGCCCGCGAAGACGGCCGCGAACGTGTCCCTGAGCATGTCGGGCTCCGGCGGGAAGCCGTGGCCACATAGGGAGCGTGGGCGAAGATGGTATTCACATCTGCGGTATTCGCAATTGCGTATGTTTGGGTCTTTCGCCAGGCTAATTTTCGACATGTTAAACAAAGTTTAAATTCAGTGATAGGACTATTCGGGTGTCCATTGTCGTGGCATCCACAACAGTAGACCGGGTCTGCCGTCAGTTCCGGTTAGCGGAATGAGGCGGGGGGGGGGTCGCCCTTGGGTACACATCATCAATCAGCCACGCGGAGAGGGTGGTGGGGGGAGGGGGGAGGGCTTCTTAGAAGCATCCTTGCTTCATGAACAGGCGCGGGCCTCATCTATAGATGTAAGGCGCCTTCTAAGAAACAGCCTTTCCTAAGAAACCCTCCCCCCTCCCTCCACCCCCTTGTGCGCGCCGCCAAATTCAACCATGAGCTCACCAAACTCACTGCCCACCAAGCCTCCCCAACCCAACCCGAAGGCCCCGATTGGTCCTCCCTTTCCTGGGGGGGGGCCGGGGAACATGGAAAAAACGCACGCATGAATTCCGTAAGTACCCCCCAACCCGAAATCTGGGCGAAATTCGGGTCTTCGGGTTGGGTCGGGGTGGTCTTGTATAAACGGGGCCCAAAGGTATACACCACCACCACCTCCCCCTCCCTCTCCCAGGAGAGGGGAGAGGAAGCTGAGGGTGGAGGAGGGAGGAGGCATCGACGTGGTGGTGGTGTAGTATCTTCTCGGGGCCCGTATATTGCAGGCAGGCACAGGCCCAGTCCTGCCACCGCCCGGCCTCGGGCCCGCCTTCGGGCCCTGGGGGCAGCATGCGTGCAACCTGGTCGGGGCCCCGCGCCCCGGGGGGAGGAGGAGGAGGAGGAGGAGGAGGAGGAGGAGGAGGAGGAGGAGGAGGAGGAGGAGGAGGAGGAGGAGGAGGAGGAGAGAGAGGAGAGGAGAGAGAGAGGAGGAAGAGGAGGAGGAGGGAGGAGGAGGAGGAGGAGGAGGAGGAGGAGGGAGGAGGAGGAGGAGGAGGAGGAGTCGGGGCCTCAAGGGCCGCGCATGGACAACACTCCCATCGTCGGACGTCTGCGAAATGGGGCCCGAGCAGGCGGGGCCAGAGGGCCGCGCCGCGTCGCCGACGCGTCGGCCGTGCGGCCTATGCGGCGCCACTATTCGCGCGGAGCCCGGCTCTTCTCTCCGCGCCAGCGGCGCCGATTCAGGAGGGAAAAAAAAACACAGACACAATGAATCCTCGATTCCCCAGAACATATAGGAAAATACGGGAAGTGGGAAGACAGAAACCAAGAAAATATTGGAAAACACTCCGACGGTAGGACCCCACATGAGAATCTGTTTAGCTTACCCTTTGCCCTTTACTCCTCCTCCTGGCGGACACCCTCTCCTCTCGCCCCCTGCACTGCCCTCTCTTCCCCCTTCTATTTCTCTTCCTCCTCCTCTTTCTCCTCCTCTTTCTCCTCCTCCTCCTCCTCCTCCTCCTCCTCCTCCTCCTCCTCCTCCTCCTCTCGCGCCACCTCCTCCTCGTCGTCGGCCTCCCCCATGCCCCTTCCCTCCTCATCCCCCTGCCTTTTCTCCATGTGCACCTCCCCTTCCCCCTCGTCGGGGCAAGCAAATCCATGTTCCTCAGCGCCGTCGCCGCCTCGGCCAGCGCCTCGGGAAGCGGGCCCCATAGGGAGGGGGCTCCCGACTGAGACTTCCTCGCAATTCACTCACAGACGAGGCTCCCGCTCGAGACTTCCTCCATATTCAGGTCTCAAGAGCCCAAAAGTGACGACAGTTGCACGTTGCGGATGGCCCGCTCGGATTCGAACATGAAGTGCGGGCCCCATAAGGACGGGGTTCCCGCCGGAGACTTCCTTGCAATTCACTCAGACGAGGCTCCCGCTCGAGACTTCCTCCATATTCAGGCCTCAGGAGCCCAAAAGTGACGACAGTTACACGTTTCGGATGACCCGCTCGGATTCGAACATGAAGCACGGGCCCCATAGGGAGGGGGCTCCCGCCTGAGACTTCCTCGCAATTCACTCACAGACGAGGCTCCCGCTCGAGACTTCCTCCATATTCAGGCCTCAAGAGCCCAAAAGTGACGACAGTTACACGTTTCGGATGACCCGCTCGGATTCGAACATGAAGTGCGGGCCCCATAGGGAGGGGGCTCCCGACTGAGACTTCCTCGCAATTCACTCACAGACGAGGCTCCCGGTCGAGACTTATTCCATATTCAAGCCTCAAGAGCCCAAAAGTGACGGCAGTTACACGTTTCGGATGACCCGCTCGGATTCGAACATGAAGCACGGGCCCCATAGGGAGGGGGCTCCCGCCGGAGACTTCCTCGCAATTCACTCACAGACGAGGCTCCCGGTCGAGACTTATTCCATATTCAGGCCTCAGGAGCCCAAAAGTGACGACAGTTACACGTTTCGGATGACCCGCTCGGATTCGAACATGAAGCACGGGCCCCATAGGGAGGGGGCTCCCGCCTGAGACTTCCTCGCAATTCACTCACAGACGAGGCTCCCGCTCGAGACTTCCTCCATATTCAAGCCTCAAGAGCCCAAAAGTGACGACAGTTACACGTTCCGGATGACCCGCTCGGATTCGAACTCAGGCCCCCGGAGACCAGGACACAGATAAACCAGGACACGGAAAACCAAGGAAACGACATCTTTTCCTGCAAAGTTACGTTTTTCAGCACCCGTGCATGTTTTGTTTGCTGCACTACAGGATTCGGGATTGTGTCCGGGTTTAGGGGGTTCTTGCAGGCTTTTGAGGCTTGTGTCTGGGTTTATTTTGGAAATGCTGTAGTGCAGTATTTTGTTCGTGCCGCCGTCTGGAAAAATTGGTTTCGAGGGATGTTGGGTGTCCTGGTCTGGCGTGTCCGGGTCTACGGGGCCTTGACGAACGCGAAGTGCAGGCCCCATAGGGAGGGGGCTCCCGCCTGAGACTTCCTCGCAATTCACTCACAGACGAGGCTCCCGCTCGAGACTTCCTCCATATTCAAGCCTTAAGAGCCTAAAAGTGACGACAGTTACACGTTGCGGATGACCCGCTCGGATTCGAACATGAAGTGCGGGCCCCATAGGGAGGGGCTCCCGCCTGAGACTTCCTTGCAATTCACTCACAGACGAGGCTCCCGCTCGAGACTTCCTTCATATTCAGGTCTCAAAAGCCCAAAAGTGACGACAGTTACACGTTTCGGATGACCCGCTCGGATTCGAACATGAAGTGCGGGCCCCATAGGGAGGGGGCTCCCGCCTGAGACTTCCTCGCAATTCACTCACAGACGAGGCTCCCGCTCGATACTTCCTCCATATTCAGGCCTCAAGTCAGCGAGTAGTGATGATGATGATGATGATGATGATGATGATGATGATGATGATGATGATGATGATGATGATGATCGTTCGGTGCCGATGATGGTGAGTGATCGTGCGATGGTGATGGTGATGCTGATGGTGATGATGATGATGAGTGGGGAGTGATGGTGATGGTGATGATGATGCGGAGGAGGAAGCAAAGAGGAGCAGGAGGAGGAGTTGGAGGAGGAGGAGGAGAGATCCTGCGCGGAGGGTGTGCAGAGAAAACAAGAACCCCACTTAGGATGTGGGGGAATGATGATGATGATGATGATGATGATGATGATGATGATGATGATGATGATGATGATGATGATGATGAGTATGTGAGTGACTGAGCGTGTGAGAGAGCGCGAGTGATGATGCTGATGTTGATGATGAGAGAGTGTGAGTGAGTGTGAGTGTGAGTGTGAGTGAGTGGTGATGATGATGAGTGAGTGAGTGAGTGTGCGAAGGCAGAAGAGGAGAGGGGGTGGGGTGAGTGTTCTTGCGCGGGGTGTGCAGAGAAAAAAGAACCCCACTTTGGATGTGGGGAATATGGGACATCTTTTTATTTGTGTGTATTTATGTGTGTGTGTGTGTCCTGCGGCCCCTTCACCGATGTTGCTCGGGTGGGGCCAGGACAACAAGCACTCTGCGCCAGAGCGCTTCGCAACGCTCGCAGAGCGATCCAGAAAAAACCTCCGAGAAGGCCGCGTCGCCCGGGACAGCCTCCAGGGCCGCCAGATCTCGGAGTTTCTCGATGTCCTGTCCTCAGATCCTGGCTTCGTCTCAGATCCTGGTTGGACCGAAAGAGACATTCGTCTCGATGTCCCCGTCCTGGCTTCGTCTCAGATCCTGGTTGGACCGAAAGGGGGTCCAGCGAAAAAGGGGGTAGTGCAATATATTTGCTGCAATCGATGTGTGGTGTCGCAACACATTTGGAGCGAGCCACCCATTCCGGTGCGCAAATGTATTGCTGGATTCTCGCTTGCAACATATCAGTTTTTGCAATAAACTTCGATACAATTCCCTGGAGCAATGCGATTGCAACACAATTGCTCCAAACCAATTGCCGCACCCCCACTCCATCTGGACTTTTGCTGTTCCAACCTACTTTAGCCTTGATCAAGGATTTCGATCACCACGAAAATACCGAAACTGGAGGGCTTCCACGCGCCGGGCCCTGAGGGGGCGCTACTCGTTCGACACCGTTTCGATGCCTTTCTCTGGGTGCTCGAGATCAGTTCTTGGATGTGGCTCCTCAGTACGAAGGGAGCTACATTCGGGGCCCTGAAGAAGGAACCCTTTTGGTTGGGGAGGGGCTCCGCGTTCCTTAAGTGTTTCACAGCTTGCCTCAGGTTTCCCTTATGTTTTCGATCGGAAATCGAAGTTTAACTTATGGGAAAAAGGGGCCTCGTTCCTTATTTAGGGTTCCTTGGGTCAACGCCCCGACTGTACATAAATCAGGTCCCCCTTTCGGGCCAACCGGGCAGAGGCGTCGCCGGTGCACCGGCGATGCAGCGGCGGCGTGGCGCGACCCGTCGGCCCCGTCACCGCGGACGGGGCCCAGCCTTTTGGGGGGGTCCTCCGAGGTCCGCCGAGCGCGGCGAGCGGCGGCTCCACAGGTCGGCGGGCGGCGGAGAAGCGGGCAGTCGGGGGCAACGATAGGGGGGATAGGCATAGAGTAGGGGTCCTGAAGAAGGAACCCGTTTCGTTGGGGAGGGGCTCCGTGTTCTTTGATTGTTTCACAGATTGCCTCAGGTTTTCCCAAGGTTTTCGATGGGGAATCGAAGTTTAGCTTATGGGAAAGGAGGGGCCTCGTTCCTTATTTTGGGTTCCTTAGGTCAACGCCCCGACTGTAGGGGGGGATAGGCATAGGGGGGGATGCATCGACCGCAAATCGCCCTTGGCTCGCCAGGGGGGTCCCGATGGCCCCATCCCGCCCAGGAAGGTGCGGAGTCACTATCGGGGGCCTGTCGCCGATCCACCGACGATGCATCGCCGATTCCAGGTCGATGCATCCTCCCCTATGCCTATCCCCCCTTCTCGTTGCCCCTCAGGCAGGCGAAGTCCACAGTAGGAAACTGGAGCATAGACTGTCAACGCGCACAGTAAGGATGAGCACCCTTCCCAAGGGTACCTTTGCATCCTTGGCCCGTCGGCCCATCCTCAGCGAATTTCGCTGGCCAACCTCGTTCGAAAAATGTTGACATTGGCCTCCAAGGCCCTTCCATCCTTACCGCGCATCCTTATGATACGGGTTGACTGTACATTACCAGTGGCGGGCTGTTTTTCAATCCCAGACCTTTTTGAGGTGCGGCGACGACGTCGGGGTGGTGTGGTGTGTCCTTTTTTGTCCCGCTTCCCAGGGGAGCAACGAGAAATGTAGACACCAGGATCCCGTGACTACAACAGGATCCGCTTTCCTGTGCGAACTTCAGTACAGGGCCGGAAAACACGTCGGTGTGTAGAGTTCAGTTCCCTACACAATGCAGTGGGGGCGCGGATGGAGGAGCCATACGCCATATGCTTTTCGTCAGGGTGCCTTGGGTTTCTTCGCTGCGAGCGCTGCTCGATGGCTTCCCGCGAGGAAGCTGCAGCGTTCATGGTGCCAAATGTTTTCCGCCTTTGGAACCTCGCACGCGGATTTTCAGGGTCAGGTTTCTTGCGAGGGTTTCTTGCGGCAGCATCCGCACTTCAAGAACAAGTTTAGCTAATTCTCCAGGGTTGCCCTCTCATGGGCAACGCTAGGGGGAGACAGGCTCAGGCGGGGGTTGCATGGACCCCCAGGCGCCCATGGATCGCCGATAGGGGCCCGATAGCCCGTCCCGTCCAGGAACATTCGGATTTGCTATCGGAGGCTTATCGCCGATCTATTGGCGATGTATCACCCATTCCGGATCGATGTCTCCACCCCTGAGCCGGTCCCCCCCTTTAGTCTTGCCCCTCACCTTCGCTTCCCTTTTGTTAGGCCCGTCCTTGTACAATCGGGCACCTGATTGAGAGCTCCCCTCGGGCCGAAAAACTGGGCCTGCGTGGCTTGACCAGTTTGTCAGAAAGCTGGCCCAGTCTCTGAGGGCAGAGGTCGCCTCTCAAGCGTTTGCCCGGACTTGTTTCTCAGAAGCTTCTGGGGAGCTGGCCCGGGCGTCTCAACTGATGCTTCTATTGAGCGTCGTTCTGGCTGTAGATGTGTAGGCTCAGGCGGCGGTGCACCGCTCAAGAGGGCTCTAATCTGTGCGCCAGAGAAGCTTGCAGCTGGCATCCTTGCTATGCGTCCTTGCTCTCCGTTTTGACTGCAGCGGGGGGGGGGTGCTTTCCCCAGCGGGGGACATCGCCTCTCGGAGGCCTCCATGCCCTTGCGAGGGCCCCTCACCTGGAGCCTCTGAGCATGCGCAGGGCCCGCCTGAGATCGGCCACGCCGCGGAGTGGGGTTAGTACGGGGGAGGGGGCTTGCCATCGCTCGGACGTGTGCATTTTTCCTTCGGCGAGGGCCATCGAGGAGCATCCTTGATCATTTAGCGAAAGAAACACGCACGAAACCGAAAAAAACACAGGGAATGGACCTCCGAGCGATGGCCAGGGGGGGAAGGCCTCTCAGAAGCCTCCCCTGCTTCTCGGAAGGCGCGGGCCTTCCTCTGTGGCTGCGAGGCTGGCGCCTGCTGAAAAGGAGGGGGGGGCTTCCGAGAAGCCTCCCCCGTCCCCCTACAGTCGGGGCGCTGAGGAAGGAACCCTTTTCGTTGGGGAGGGGCTCGGTGTTCCTTAGTTGTTTTGCTGTTCGCCTTTGTTTTTGCCTGGGGCTTCGATGGGAAATCGACGTTTGACTTCTGGGAAACAGGGGCCTCGTTCCTTATATTTAGGGTTCCTTATGGTCAACGCCCCGACTGTGCCCTCCTGCTCGCGCCGCCAGTGAGGGGCCTCCCTCCCAGGGCGGGGGACGTCATCGAGAGCCATCGCGCCCCGAGGATCGATCCTCCGGGGACCCCTCGGCAGGCGGCGGCTGCGGATGCAGTGGGCCCCCCTGGGGGCCCACACGCAGCCACATCCTTATCCACTGGGCATCGCGTTGTGGGGGGGGATGCATCGCAAATGTCGGGGGTGGACAGACCTCCTACCCTGACACGTCGATTGAGGAATTGGCCGTTTTCGGTTCGCGAGAGGGCGTCGCGGCCGTCATTTTCACGGGTCCAGGTCTGTCGGTTTCGGTCCCAGGCCGTTTTCACTAAGGGGAGGTCTACTAAAGGAAGGTTTGCCCACCGCCGAAAATGCTGAATCCCTGGACCCAAAATCGATGTGACCTCTTGTGGGCGCATGTTTCCCCATATCCTAAGATGGGGTTCTTGTCATTACTCGGACGCCGCCGACTCCAGAGAACCAGAGAGAACAAAGCTACTCATACACAGACTTACTCCTACTCATACCTACTCATACTCATATCTTCTCATGGTCTGACTTACTCAACACACAACATGCAGGCCTACTCATACTTAGACTTACTCATGCTGGGACTCCTTCATACCCAGACTGACTCATACCCAGACTCTTTCCCAGACCTGCTCATACACAGATTTACTCATATTCAGGCCTACACATACTCAGACCTTCTCATAGTCTGAGTTACTCAACGCACGGACTGAGACCTACTCACACTCAGACCTACTCATACTCAGACTCGCAAGGGGAGCCGCCAGGGGTGTTTTCACGGGCCCGTTCGCGGCCAGTTTGTGGGGATGTCTCAGGCGGTTTATTCGTTGTCATGCCCAACATCTTTGGCTTACAGAGCAACTTCTGAGGATGTCTCAGGCGGGGCGCTGGCGTCAGCGCCCGTACGGGGAGCCGCCAGGGGTGTTTTCACGGGCCCGTTCGCTGCCAGTTTGTGGGGATGCCTCACGCCGTTTTGTTCGTTTTGTCATGCCCAGCATCCTTTGTTTTCAGAGTAGATTGTGAGGATGTCTCAGGCGGGGCGCTGGTTTCAGCACCCTTAAGGAGAACTGCCATGGGTGTTTTCACGGGCCCGTTCGCGGCCAGTTTGTGGGGATGTCTCAAACGGTTTGCTCGTTCTCATGCCCAGCATTCTTGGCTTTCAGACCAGAGTTTGAGAATGTCTCAGGCGGGCGCTGGTTTCAGCACCACTAACGAGAGCCGCCAGGGGTGTTTTCACGGGCCCGTTCGCGGCCAGTTTCTGGGGATGCCTCACGCGGTTTGTTCGTTTTGTCATGACCAATATATTTTGGTTTCAGAGCAGACTGTGAGGATGTCTCAGGCGGGGCGCTGGTTTCAGAACCCCTAAGAGGAGCCGCCAGGAGTGTTTTCACGGGCCCGTTCGCGGCCAGTTTGTGGGGATGTCTCAAACGGTTTGCTCGTTCTCATGCCCAGCATCCTTGGCTTTCAGACCAGATGTTGAGGATGTCTCAGGCGGGGCGCTTGTTTCAGCACCCCTAAGGAGAGCCGCCAGGGGTGTTTTCACGGGCCCGTTCGCGGCCAGTTTGTGGGGATGCCTCACGCGGTTTGTTCGTTTTGTCATGACCAATATATTTTGGTTTCAGAGCAGATTGTGAGGATGTCTCAGGCGGGGCGCTGGTTTCAGCACCCTTAAGGGGAGCCGCCAGGGGTGTTTTCACGGGCCCGTTCGCGGCCAGTTTCTGGGGATGTCTCAGGCGGTTTGTTCGATTTCATGACCAATATATTTTGGTTTCAGAGCAGACTGTGAGGATGTCTCAGGCGGGGCGCTGGTTTCAGCACCCTTCAGGAGAACTGCCAGGGGTGTTTTCACGGGCCCGTTCGCGGCCAGTTTGTGGGGCTGTCTCAGCCGGTTTGCTCGTTGTCATGCCCAACAAGCATCCCTAAGGCGAGCCGCCAGGGGTTAGGACACGGGCCCGTTCGCGGCCATTTTGTGGGGGTGTCTCAGGCGGTTTGCTCGGCAGTGCGCTCATGAACAGACGCTCACTATGGCATGACATAAAACATGAGATGCACATATGTGGAGTTCCACGCAGTGAGTAATACTTCCGCAGCCTTCCGCCGCCCTTCGACCGTTTTCCGCCAGCGGAGACGGCCTCATTTCATTCTGCCGACCTTCCGCCGCCCTTCTGCCGCCTTCCGCCCGGGAAGAGACGACAGCTCCTTCGGTCCTCAAAGGCAAGGCCTTTGCAGGAATGCCACAGATGGGGGCCAGCGAGGGCTGCAGAAAGGAGGCCGTAGGGCCCCTAGAGGGTCCGTATAGGGCCCAGAAGGGCCCAGCAGGACTCGAAAAGTGCATTGTTCTCCCTCTCAAACCAAGCCCCCGATAACTTGAGCCCGATAACTTGAGCGACGCGCAACGAGGGGCCGGCGCTTCCTCTCGCGAGCCGTCGAGCCGCTCTTGTGGACGACCCGAGGGCCCGGCGAGAGCCGCCGCCTGCCGAGAACGGCCCAAAGTTTCCCAGCGTGATTTTTCGTTTTCCCACGGCGCAAGCAAGTTCTGGGGCGGCCAAGAGGGGGGTCATGACTAGGGGGGGGGAGATCATGGCGTGGGCCATGATGTTTCCCCAGATTTCATGGCGCCTCTTCTGATTTCATTGCGTCCCTGGTCCCCCTTTCGGCCGCGCGCCCCCCCTCTTGAACGCCTCCCTCATGGCCGCCCCCGACAAGTCTGGGTGCCCTGCTCGGGGGAAGGGGAAGCGACACCACCACCACCACCGCCACCAGGGGGGCCACCTTCAGCGAGGAGGTCCACGAGGCCTCGCTGAGCTGAGGACGGGGGGCAGCTAGAGCGTGATGGGGGGGAGGGGCCACGCCAGCAATGGGGCTCCTCTTGGACTCCGCCCGTTGGTGGTCCCTGGTGGTCCCTGGTGTAGGTGGTGTCGCTTTTCCTTACTCGGCGGCGATGCCAGGGGGAAGTCAGAATGGGTGGGCCGTCTCAGAAGGCTCGGGAGTCCCCTGGCCTTCCGAGGAATTGTCCTGAGCCTTCCCCGCAGACGCAGAAAGCCTCCCAGAAGGCGCGCGGGGGGGCTTCTGAGAAGGCCCGCCGCCTTCTGAGAAGGCCTGCTCCCTCGCACTGCCCCCGCTCGCACGCCGCCGATTCTGCCTCGAGGTCTGGTCCTGCCCCCGCTCCCCGCAAGCCAGGAGGGCAAGAAACACACAGACACGATGAAGCGTCGACCCCCAGGACAACATGGGAAGATATGGGAAGTGGGGGGGGGGAGACGGAAGATCCAGAACACATGGAAAAATGTGAGGGATCTTGGGATCTGTGTTTGCGTTAATGGAGGATGACGATGAATAAATGACCGGGGGTCGTGTTCACGCGGCGGCGCCCGGGATGACGATTAGAAAAAACCGGCCGCGGGCTGGAAAACTAGTTATTTAAATCGTTCTCCTCCAGTCCGAAAACTGTGCAGCAATAGCAGAGGACTTTTTTCCATCGTTCTCTCACATGTTTTTGCTAATCGCCATCCCGCATTGTCCGTGTGTCCCTGGGCCTCCTCCGCAAGCTAGGAGGGGAAGAAACACACAGACACGATGGGGGAGGAAGACGGAAGATCCAGAACACGTGTAAAAGTGTGAGGGATCCTGGGATTTGCGTCTGCGTAACATCTGTGTGTCCCTGGGCCTCCTCCGCGAAAGCCCAGGGCCGTGGCCGGCGCCGAGCGCCTGCTCCAGCGGGCGGCCGCCCCGGCGGAGGGCCCGCGGCGGGCGCGGCGCCGCGCCCGGGGCGCGGCCGCGGGCGAGCCGTGCTGGGCCGCCGTGGAGCCCACGGGGTGCTCCTCCTCCTTCTCCTCCTCCACCTCCTCCTCCTCCCCCTCCTCCTCCTCCTTCTCCCTCCTCCTCCTCCTCCTCCTCCTCCTCCTCCTCCTCCTCTTCCTCCGCCTCCTCCCTCCTTCTCCCCCTCCCCCTCCTCCTCCTCGTCCCCCTCCTCCTCGTCCTCCTCCTCCTCCTCGTCCTCCTCCTCCTCGTCCTCCTCCTCCTCCTCCTTCTCCTCCTCCTCCTGAGCCCTACCCTTCATGTCGGGCGCGTGCCTCTGCTCGAGCAGTGGCGAAGCGTCCTGGCTCGGCTATAGCCCTACCAAGCAATGTGCTAAGAACCTTTCTGGTGGTTTCCACGGCCATGTTCTTCGAACACTTCTGGTTTGGCGTGTCCTGTTCCAACACGTCGGGCTTATGTTCTAAGAACACTGCTTTCGTTATTCGAGCATTTTTGTGTTCTAAGAGAATTTCGTGGTAGGCGTATAGGAATGCCGGGACGGTCGGTCCCTGCTCAATCTACAGGAGGAATGCTCAAAAAGAGTCAAAAAATAGTCGGGGCGCTTTTGTTACCATGTTCAAGTAGTGTTGAACATCATCGGTTTTTTTTTGTTTTACATTCTTTCGCTTAAAAGCTCCCTGTAGGGGGACATGCCCGACCTAACCCTACCCCCCACGATTTCTAAGGGGGGTCGGGGTTCATTTCGTCTGGGAGGTCCCGAGCGGAGTGGACCCTCACCCCCCCTTTAGAAATCGTGGGGGATCGGAGTAGGGGTCACATGTGGCCACCTAGTGGGGGGGGGGCTGACCCAGAAACCCTCGCGCTGTGAAAAAAACACGACCTCGGGGGGCCCTCGCCGAGCCTCGGGACCATCTAAAAACGGCCCAGGACGGAAAGCCGGTCCCCAGGGAGTGAATGGGCCCGGACCGCTGGGGGTCGTGTCGCGAAGAAGTCATGACGTCGGGGATCGCGGTCTGGGGAGGAGATCTACCAAGCAACAAAACGACACCACTCCACCTGCGGCCCATCAGACGCCATAGCGTATGCCACGCCCAAGCCAACGCCAGATCTTTGGGTATACGCTACGCCCCGTGGGGCCGAAGGTAGGGTGGCGTCGTTTGTTTCTGGCCCATGGAGAGCACAAACCACCCCCACCCCCCGCCAGGAGCCCCACTGTGGACCTGGTGATCCTGGGGTCCTGGCTGGGGTTGGGGGTTGTTCGTGTTTGGTTCTTGGGTGGCAAAGGCCACCCTCCCCCCCTCAGCCAGGACTCCCTGGATCACCAGGTCGGGAGTGGCGGTCCTGGCTGAGTGGGCTGTGCTGTCCTCACGGGGCGGTCCTCACCCCTCACGTGGCCCATGTGGCACAGGCAGGTCCTGGGGGGGGGCGGTCCTCAGGTGGCCCATGTGTCGGGGAAACTGTCGGCACCACCAACCACAGCATTTTGTTTCTTCCGGTACTTCGCCGCCGGGTTCCTGTACAAGGCGTTCCTTTGCAAGCACATCGTCTTCGGCACCGCCTGATTCCGGGGCTTGGCCCCCTCCTGGCCTTGGCGTGAGGCCCCTCGTTCTGCCCCCCCCTTTGTTAATTAAAGCTGTGCGCGGCCCACTTAGCTTCGACCGGAAGAGGTGCGCTCTCGACCCGCGGATAAACAAAGTGTCGGGGAAACGTAGGTTAAGTCGGGCGCGTCCCTCTACAGGAGGACTCGAGTTCGCCGGAACTCGGGCTTGCCGACGGTTTTTGACGAGCGCGTCCTGGATTTTGACGGCCCAGCTTATTTCTATGATGGCCCCGTCATGCCAACCCGAGTCCCCCGAACCAGAGTGCTACGTCTCCCCGAGTGCGGCACAGGTAGTTCCAGCGGCCCGTACAAATCGCAGTCCGCGCGCAGGCGTCGCTTGGTCGCATCCCGTCGAGTGTCTGCAAGAGATGCAGCGACACGGGCGGCGCCTGCACGCGGGCTGCGATCCGCGCCTGTTTTGTACCACAACTGTCTGGGTCTAGCCAGACGGCGACACGATGCAGTGTGCCAAACTCACGCAGTCTTTGCGGGATAACGACTTGCAATGGACTTGCGTTTCGACCCAGTGTGTATCGTGCATCAGAGGCTGCCAGGCGGGTTCGTTGGACAAGGTTGGTTTCGCTAGGCCTTGAGGCCTTCCCGCTTGACCTGAGGCCCCCCAGCTCGACCTGAGGTGCCCCAGCAGCCGTCGACATCACACTTCGTGAACCAGACCTTCTCTCCTTTCCCGAGCTTCGCCAATCCAGATCCCTACCGGTCCATGGTGTCTCAGCCCGACCATCCCACCACCCCAGTTGGGATGTGCCCCATCGAAACCCGAAAGGAACAGCCTATGTCCCCACCTGGGGGGGTAAACCGGCCAGTGGGACCCAGGCCACGCCAGTGGTCATAGGGATCGGTTAAACGGTGCTCAGGATCAGACGGACATGTCGAAGGCGCTTGCGGAGAGTCACCTCCGCGTCATGCGGCCTGACGTTGGGCCGAGGTCTGGCGACGTTATTGGACGATGTCCTCCTCCAGCCGTTGCGGAGCCCCTTGGGGGACCCCCTTTTTGGGATCACCCCGTTGTGGAACCCATTGGTGGGCCGCCGTGGAGCAAACGGTAAACTGGGGGCAACGGGCTACTGATCAGAGGAAATGGACAGTAGGCCCTGTAGTTGCATGAATGCAGAAGTCGGCCTGCCAGCAGGTACCCCGCGGAAATGTCTGATCCCCCGGTGGCCCCAGGGACCCACAGACGCTCTGGGGCATCTTGGGGCCCTCAAGGTTCGACGCCGACTGTGCCCCAGTGTTGGCTTTGGCAGGGTGTCTTTTCGTATGTGCCTGCTGTAGCGGATACCGCTGTGCCGGCAGCGTGAGGGGGCGTGGATAGTTCAGGGTGCCCTCAAGTTTCGACGCAGATTGTGCCCCAATGATGGTTGTAGCAGGGTGTCTTATCGTGTGTGCTTGCTGCAGCGGACACCACTGCGCCGGCAACGTGAGGGGGCGGGGATAGCTCAGAGGGGGCGCGTCGGCCCGTGCTCGCTTTCCGATCGCCGATCGTCAGGAGGGAAAGAAACACACAGACACAATTAATCCCCGAGTCCCAGGAAAATATGCGAAAATATGGGAAGTGGGGGGGAAGACAGAAACCAACAAAATATGGGAAAATACGGGGAATCGTTTTATTTGTGTGTATCTATTTGTGTGTTTGTGGGCCCCTTCATTCTGATCGCCGATCGGGGCCCGACGGCCCTAACCTGCCCAGGACCACACGGACTCGCCAGCGGGGATCTGTCGCCGATCCATCGGCGATGCATTGCCAGTTCAAGCTCGATGCTTACCCTTCCCCCGAAGTTCGACTAGACGTAAGAGTGACCTTTCACCGGAGTGACCTTTGGTGCGGGCCAAATGGGGTCCCCCGATCGCCGCGCTCGTTGCGATATTAGCGTCTTGCGCTCTTGTGTTTGGCCACCTCGCGCCCTCCAAAAAGCCGCGCACCAAAGGTCACTCTTACCCAGGGTCACTCTTGCGTGCAGCCGAAAAGTTCTTTCCCCCTACAGCGTTGCTTCTCAGATCATGGAGCAGGGGCGGGGAGGATGCGGGTACCGCTGCCCATCCCTCGTCGCCACGGCTGGATTCGCCCCAGAGTCCTCGTCAGGACGCACCTCAGGAGGGGTCTGGGGAGCAGATGTATATGTAAGAGGTCTGACTTGGTTTAAGAATGCGGTTCTCGTTCTCAGGATGCGAAAAACTTGCCGGCCGTGCCGTGCGTCGCCACGAAGCAAATTTGGTTTGGAGGGGAACGACTCATTGATCAGAGGCGGGGCAAATACCGATCCGTTGGATATCCCTCGTCTCCACGATTGGCATTACCTCGAAATCATTGTCAGAGAGCATCACATGAGAGGTCTGGGAGCAGCTGCGTCGGTAAGTTTTCTTTTGCGTTACCCAATTGAGATTGTTTTGTTGGGAGGTGTCAGTCTCTGGAGAGGTGTCAGCATCTGGGGTGTCAGAAACCGACTCAGGACGAAAAGGTGGTCCTGGCCGAAGGCCCCCAAGGTGCAGGGCCCGTTTCCCTCAGGACCCGTCTCCTCCGGTGGTCGAGCCACAATCATAATTTGTGTCAGAGTTCCTCGCGGAGTTCTTGGATCTGTGCCGGACCCCCCCTTTGCCGGCTCCGCGCGCAATGGAAGCGAGCCCAGTGCCGATCCAAGAGATCCGCGCGGACTTAAGAAAGTTTGTGCCGATGCCGCTTGTATCTTCCTCCAGGTAGGCCGGCGGGGCCGCTTTGCGGTCGCAGGCGGCCGAAGCCGAGTAGCCGCGCCTGCTCGGTGGTCGCCAGCGGGCCGCGGGGAGAACTCTGGCTTGGCATCGCTCGGACGTGTGCGTTTTTTTTTTCTGGGCGAGGACCATCGAAGAGCAGTTCTAGGGGAGCGAAGAATGACGTAACCATGAAACCTTGGAGGTCAGCGCGGATTTCTCGGATCGGCGCTGGACCCTCCCCAGGGGCGGCGCCGGAGGCGCCGCCAGGGGGCCCCAGCACTGATTCGAGAAATCCGCGTGGACCCCGTTTCCCTAATCGAAGAGCATCCACCAACCCACCCCAACACAACCCGAAGGCCCCGATTTGCCCTCCATTTCCAGTGGGGGGCGGGGTCGGGGAACACTGAAGAAACGCATGGAACCCGTACCCCCCCCCCAACCCGAAATTCGGGTCTTCGGGTTGGGGTGGAGTGGTCTGGTAGGCAGTCAAAATCGGAGAGCATCTTGGACCATCGCGCGAACAAAAAGAGCACACGAAGCCGAAAAAAGGCACGGGGAACACGGGCGTCCGAGCGACTCCCTGCCGGATGCGCGGCCGTGCGGTCGCCGGCGAGAGGCCGACGGGGTGGGCTGCAGCGGCCAGGGGGCTCTCGGCCGCCCTCCCCTGGTGGAAGCCGAGGAGTCCTGGCCTGCCTGCGGTTCAGTCGGGCGTGTCCCTCTCCTACAGGAGGAATAGTCAAACATTGTCAGAAAATAGTCCAGGGACGATTTTTCTATGAATCGTTGACTGTGTTGGGTTACTTTTTGACCTTTCTCATGTTCGCCCAAAATCCGCCCGTAGGGGGACATGCCCGACCTAAGCCTATAGGTCCATCCAGGCAATTCCCCTCTTGCTCCCCCTCGCCCTCCCCCATCCCCTCCCCCTCGCCTCTTCTCCCTCGCCTTCGCCTCTTCCCCCTCCCCCTGGCCCTCCCCCATCGCCCTCGCCTTCCCTCCCGCAGTGCCCCCGATGCCTTCGCCCCACCGCGCGACTTCTGTCCAAGGACGCCGGCTCGAAAGGCCCCTCCTTCACCTCCTGCACCCGGGCAACTCGCAATGCCGCCACCCGGCTTGCCCGAGCGCGCGTGCGGATTGCCCTTGCCGCGCTGCGACGTACCACCATGTTGCCCATGAGCCCACCAAGGAGTTATCTGACGGCCTGTTTCCCCAAACAGTGCTTGCACTCAGGGGTTCTGTGCTTGTCTTTTTTCGGGTATAGCCAGGACCCCAGGTAAGGGGACCCGGTTAGTGGTAGGGCCCCGGGGCCCTTCAATTGGCCAGATTCACTAAACCAGGTTTGCCGTAACTGGTGTTTTTCGGGTGACGGCAGTTCCGGTTGGTGGAAAGGGGGCGGGGGGGCGCCCCCGGTACAAATCACTACACCAGGTCCCACGAAACCCAGTTCTGCCAACGCCCGGTGTTTGCCCAAGGAGCTGGGCGGGTACGGTGGTAAAACAGGGCTAGGATCGGGATAAATCGCTCCAGAGCGTTCCGGAGCGCTCTCAGAGCGTTCCGGAGCGCTCTGGAGCGGCCGCGGCGCCCAATACGTCCGCCAAACCCGCCGATTCTCCGAGATTTCGAGTTATCCCGATCCGATTTTGTCCCGATCCTCGCGCCGTTGTAGGTGGGGCTTCGCCACCCCTGCTGGCCCGTGCCGTCCCGCGGGCGCCTCGCCGGCGCCCCGTGTGTTTGCCCGAGGAGCTGGGCGGGCACGGTGGGGGTTCGCCACCCTCGCTGGCCCGTGCCGTGCCGCGGGCGCCTCGCTGGCGCCACGAGGCCCGGGGGGCGCGGCGGTGTTCTGCCACGTCGCGGGCCCGAGCCGCCTCGTGGGCGCCTCGTGGGCGCCCCGTGCCTTGGGCCTACGCGGCGGCGGCGGCGGCGGCCCAAGGCGCGGCGGCCGCTTTGGCGCGGCGGCCGCTTTGGGCTGCCGCTGGCCCCTCGCGCTCGCCGGGGCGCGCTGCTGTGCTTTCTTGTTTCCCCGCCTCCTCCTCCTCCTCCTCCTTCCTCGTTTCCGGCTTCTCTGCGCTCTGTTGTCACCCGTTCTCGCCGCTGGGCCCCCTACGGATGGTAAAAAGTGCCTTGGGCCTACGCGACGTGGTTTGCACCACGTGGCTTGCGCCACGCGGCTCACACATACAGTCTGGGCCCTGAAGAAGGAACCCTTTTCGTTGGGGAGGGGCTCCGCGTTCCTGAAGTGTTTCGCAGCTTGCCTCCGGTTTTCCTTGTGTTTTCGATCGGGAATCGAAGTTTAACTTATGGAAAAAAAGAGGCCTCGTTCCTTATTTTGGGTTCCTTTGGTCAGGGCCCCGACTGTAGCGTACGCCGCATAGATTGCACAACACACCCTGCACCGTGCATATAGCACACACAACTTGTTTCACCACAGAGTGCCCAGTCATACGATCCATCTGATCCATCTCCAGTCAGCACCGCCTAGTTTACGCTACACAGATTTGACCACACAGCGTACACCGCATACCTCGCAACGCACAGTTCACACCCAGAGTTCCCCCTTCCTACAATATCTCACATCGCATAGCTTACACCGATGGTTCTCACCCCCACAGCTCACACCAGATAGCTCACACAGCACAGCTTACACCACAGCTTACACCGCATAGCGTTTCATCCCCAGCGCACACCACACATAGTACACTACATCGGTAACGCCACATAGCTCACACGGCATAGCTTACGCTTCTGTTGCTGGTACCGCACATCATACACGCCATAGCCTACACCGCGCAATTTCAAACGCGCCCTTATCGGGGCATCGCTCACACCACACAGGCGCACACGGCAAAGTTAACACGGCGTGCAGTTTCCCGGCCCACATGCTTGAGCAATCGCCAGGTTTTCGCCCACGCTGCTCGTGCCGCCTCGTGGGCCGCCTCGCCGCTGGCGCCCCGCGCTGGGGGGGGGATGAGGAGGATGAGGAGGAGGAGGAGGAGGAGGAGGAGGAGGAGGAGGAGGAGGAGGGAGGAGGGGGGGGGCTGAGGAGGAGGAGGAGGAGGAGGAGGAGGAGGAGGAGGGAGGAGGAGCAGGAGGAGGAGCAGGAGCAGGAGGAGGAGGAGGAGGGAGGAGGAGGAGGAGGAGGCCTTCCAGGTTTTCGCCCACGCTGCTCGTGCCGCCTCGTGGGCGCCTCGTGGCCGCCCCCGCTCTTGGGGTTGTGCGCCGCGGCAGCGCCCACCTCGCCGCCCGTGCCGCCCCGCCGCTGGCGCCCCGCGCTGGGTGGGGGGCTGAGGAGGAGGAGGAGGAGGAGGAGGAGGAGGAGGAGGAGGAGGAGGAGGAGGAGGAGGAGGAGGAGGGGGGGAGGAGGAGGGGAGGAGGAGGAGGAGGAGGAGGAGGAGAGGAGGAGCAGGAGGAGGAGGAGAGGCAGGAGGATGCGGAGGAGAAGGAGGAGGAGGAGGAGGAGGAGGAGGAGGAGGAGGAGGCGCACCGCCTCGCGGGCGCCTCGTGGGCTCCCCGTGCGCCTGGGGGGGGGGGGACGTGCCGAGGCTGCGCCACGCAGCCGCCTCGTGGCCGCCCCGAGGGCCGCCCCGTGCCCTGGGCGGGTTTCCCGACGTGCGTGGCGCCGCGCTGCCGCCTCGTGGGCGCCTCGCGGGCAGCCCGTGCTGTGAGCTCACACGACGTGGCCTTCGGCACAGTGCATGTTCGAGGCCTGCGAGCGCGGGGCTCTTTGACGCAGCCGCGCCTCGCCGAGAGCGTGCCGGGAGTGCCCGAGTCTTCCCGAGCGGCCGCCGGAGGCCCGAGTTGCGACCCCAAGGTATGACCCGCCAGAGACCCGAGAGCACGACGACGAGGATCGTTGCGGGGGATTGGTAGAGGGGTGGGTAGAAACATTGCTGCACACAGCTGGCCTGGGCCCCGCCGCTAAGGACTCGGACTCTCCTCGAGGCGTGGTCGCCTCGAGCGATGGGAGGCGCTGGAGAAAAGCCAGGTGTGCGTGGGCAGATTCGCACCCCCCCCTGTGCTGCCCTCCCTGTCGTCCGACCGGAGGGGAGGTACAAGGCACAGGCAATCCGCATAGGAGGGGTGGGCAACCTCCCCGAGGGTACCCTTGCGCGCCTCCTCGGTCCATCTTTCGCCACTTTCGTTGGCCGCGCCCCGCCCCAAAAGCTCCGAGATGCGCGTCCCAGGCCCTTGCACTATTGTCGCGCATGCTGATGATACGGACCGACTGTAGATCAGGAGCTGCAGGACTCTGTTTCCCCCGTCCGAGTGCACCGCAAATATGGTTTCTGATCCGTGGGATGTCTGCCCCCGAAGCACGTGGTGCAACCCATTATCAGCAAGCTGTGAAGTGCAAGCTGCGTGGCGCAACCTGCGCAGAGAAACGTATGTGGTGCAGTCCACCTGGTGCACGCGATGTGGTGCAAGGTCTCCGGGTCTACCTCCGTGCTGCAAACTACGTGGCTCAAACCTGATGTGGACCCCCAAGTCGGCGGAGAGCCTGGAGGGGGGGAAGTGAGAAGGGGCGGGCCTTCTCAGAAGGCTCGGAAGTCCCCCTGGACTTCTGAGACGCTGCCTAAGGCCTTCCCCGAAGACGCAGAAGTAGCCTCCTAGAAGGCGCGAGGGGGCTCCCGAGAAGTCCCGCCGCCTCCTGAGCAAACCTTCTGCATCTTACTTCCCCCCCCCCGCTCGCCGCCGAACACTTGCGCCCACGGGCGCCCGCCAGGCGGCATGTCGGCGGACCGCACGAGCGCCCGCGGCGTCCACGGGCGACTGCTCAGGTGGGCGCTGGCCCCGAGCGCGTGCGCGTGCGCGGGCATGGCTGTGGGCGTGGGCGCGTGGGCGCTGGCCTGCGCGTGAGGCGTGGGCGTGGGGGCGTGGGGGCGTGGGAGCGTGGGCCTGGGCGTGAGGCGTGGGCGGGGTGTGGGTGCTGGCCTGGGCGTGGGCGTGGGCGTGGGCCTGTTGTGTGGCTGTGGGTGCTGGCCTGCGGCGCGCCCACGGCCTCGCCCCCCCCCCCCGGGCGAGGCCGGGGGCGGCCGCGGCCTCTGCGCACGGGGGGCGCCCGCCGCGCGCGGAGGCCCGCCCGGGGGGGGGGGGCCCGACGGGGCGGGGCCTCGGCGGAGGCCGCCCGGAGGGCCTCCCGGCGGGGCGGGGGCGCGGCGCGCGCGCGGCGGGGGGCCCACCCGAGCGTAGCCTCGGCGGGCCCGGCGGGCGGCGGGCCCGCGGCGCGGCGCGCCCAGGGTGCTGTCGGGCACGTCCTCCCACGGGCGGATGCTGGACGATGAATACAGAGGTACCAGAAACAAATGACGATTATCCCGGCAAAGCAACCTAACAGCGATGTGCAGAAGCATATCTGGAAGCATTGCCCTTGATATTCATGTAAGAGTCCTGTTGCAGTCCAACGAATACCGCGTGTGGCATCTGTTCAATGCCGCGTTGTCCGTGCCCATCAGGATGCGCTTGCTGCCTGATGGCGACGCGACCCACTTGGCCGCTCTGGCATTTTCAAAGAAGAGGAAGGAGATGACAAGAGGCGGCGCTTGGGGCCTCAGCGTCAGCCTCAATGGTGCGTTCCCCATAGTCACTGGCGGCGCTGGGGGCCTCAGCCTCAGCCTCAGTGGTGCATTCCCCATAGTCACTGGCGGCGCTGGGGGCCTCAGCCTCAGCCTCAGTGGTGCGTTCCCCATAGTCACTGGCGGATCCGCGGATTCTTCCCGGATCCTGCCCGGACCCCCCTGGGGAGTCATGACGTTTTCTTTTAAGGCCATCAGAAACCTATCAGTCTTCGCTGTTGGGTAATAAATGAAGAGATATAAAAAATGAAGAGGTACCAAAAAGAAGTCAGATTCTGGACGATAAATACAGACGATAAATATAGAGGTACCAAAGAAATGCCCCAGAAGAGTCAAGAATTGTAGAAACATCGTCCCCAGACTGTCTTCGTGCTATTTTGGAGTGCTCCTCCTGTGGAGGGACAGGCCCGACTTACGCCCAGGGGCGCCCACGGGGCGAAGCCTCAGCGAGCACGGCCTTCGTTCGGCGCCCCCACGTGAAGGGAGGACAGCCACACTCAGACCTTGACAGTTGGCGTTCACTGAACGGCTCTGGGCGCGTTTACCAGTCAGCCCTGCCCTGTTCGATTCCCTCCTTGGGTGCGTTTGCAAGACATCTTCGCTGGTCGGGGTGCTTATTATGGGGGTGGATTCTCTGCCCTCTACCATCGGCGACCACAGAGCGAATATCCAGCGGGGATACCCAGCTGTTCACCAATGGAACCAAAATGCCCCCTCAGTGCAAGGACTGCTTGAGAGAAAGCAGTGAGCACGTTTTGTCCCTGATTTCCTTTCTTACCTTTCAAAGGCAGGCAACAGGTGCCAGCGTGGAGCCCAGACGGTGAGTGCTTACACCCTGGGCGAGTAAGCTACTTCGTCGTGCAGTAGATGTGTCTGTTGCAAAGTATGTGGTGTAAACAATGCGGCGCCATCCGTGTGGAGCAAGCTCTGCGTGGTGCAGGCTGCGTGGTGTCAGCCATGGCGTGTCGGCTGTGCGGCGAAAGCTCTGCGGCGTAAGCTCCGAGGCGCAGCGCATCATGCTGCACGCCACGCGAGAGAAGCGCCGGCGCACGGGGCGCCCACGAGGCGCCCGCCGCCGCCGCCCACCAGGCGAGCCCTCGGCAGCCAGCCAGCACTCGGGGCGTCCACGCCTCCTCCTCCTCCTCCTCCTCCTCCTCTTCCTCTTCCCCTGCCCCCTCCTCCTCCTCCTGCCTCCTCCTGCCTCCTCCTCCTCCTCCTCCTCCTCCTCCTCCTCCTCCTCCTCCTCCTCCTCCTCCTCCTCCTCGCCTCGACGCACCCGGCCTGCGCACGGGGCGTCCATGGGGCGCCCACCATGGGCGAAGCACTGCCGCGCCCATGCAACCTCCGCAGGGACCGCAAGGGAAAAAATCCTGTTGCGAGCACCGCTCGGGGAGTGCATCGACTAGACGTAAGAGTGGCCTTCCGCCGGAGTGACCTTTGGGTGTGGGCACAGATGGGTCCTCAGATGGCTGAAACGAAGCGGTAGCAGCGGCTTGCGCGCCTAGGTTTGGTCTCTCCGCGGCCTCCAAACAGCCGCGCACCAAAGGTCATTTTTACCCAGGGTCACTCTTGCGTGTAGCCGAGTGCACCGCTGGAGTGTGCGAACCGCGCAGCTCAACACTAGCCAAGCGTAAAGTCGGGCTTGTCCCTCTACAGGAGGAAGATTTAAAGATCGTTAAAAAAATAGTCTGGGGACGATTGTTTGACTATTTGTCCGCATTTGTGGAATATGTTTTGAGTATTTCTTATTTTTCGCCTAAAATCCGCCTGTAAGGGGACAGGCCCGACCTGAGCCTAACGAAACAGGATTTTCGCCTCTACTTGGGGCCGCTCCGAGTTGGTAGCATTCGTTGTGTGGAGTCTTGCACTTGCCTGCTCCGTCTCCCCCTTGGTTCAGCGTGCAGCTGGGCATGCCATGGCCTCATACTGTCGCGGGCTAGGGGCAAGACCGACTTCGTTGAGACCGCCAGCAGTGGGAAAAGAACGCAATGGGGATAGCGTTCGCATTGCCACAGCGAGTTTCTTCACGCAGCATGGTGATGCACCAAGGGATGAATGAGACATGAGTCGCGCACGCTGCATTCCTGACGGTGCCAAGGGTGTGAGTAGAGGAAAACTTCCCCAGGCTTCCCTCCATACCACTTGCCCCACGTGGTTGTGTCCTCCCGCAGCCTAGACAGCCCAGCCCGCTGGCCCAAAACATCCAGCTGATGCCCGCCGCCTTGCCAGTGCAGCACATGATATGGCGATTATTTGGGCACTGCCCAGAAGAGAGTAGCATACGACACCCTTGCACATTTATATTTACACACATTCATACACACATGCATACATATATGCATACACGCATGCATGCATTCATACACATACACACATATATATATATATGTATGTACCTGGGTACACACATACATATATACATACATGCATGCAGGCATGCATGCATCCATACAATATGCATACATGCCTGAATGCATGCATGCATACATACATGCATACACACATACTCACACATTCATACGTACACATGCACATACATACCTGCATACATGCATGCGCACACACACATACAATCATGCATACTGAATTGCGTGCACGTATACATACAAGCATACATGCATACTTGCATACATACACACGTACGTACGTACATGCATACGTACATACGTGCATGATTGCATGCATACGCTTGTGCATACATACATACATACATACATACATACATACATACATACATACATACATACATACATACACGCATACATACCTTTTCCGTATACATATGTATATATATAGACACACGCTGGAGACCCCTGCCAATAAACACATTGTTTGCCTCCAGGGTGCCCTGGGTTTCTTGGGTTTCGATGGTTCTGTTTTTAGAAGCGTAACGTTCCCACACCAAGAACCAATGAACGTCCTGGGGTCTCAAGGTTGAGTTTCTTGTGGAAGGTTTACCCTTAACGGTGACCGATTGGTTTTTGAAGTTACCATGCGATGTTGCTGGTTTCACCGATATTTCGAAAACTCACGTTCACGTTGGCCGACGGGCGCGCGCGGATGACACGTGTCACCCGCGCGCGTGTTGGGGAGTTCTGTCTTGTCCACAATCGAAAAGTCGCCATGCTGACTTGGAAACTAAAGTGAACCCTTACCGGTGACCGATTGGAGTTTGAAGTTAACATGCGATATTGTTGGTTTCACCCGCGTATCGAAAACTCACATTCACGTTGGCCGACGGGCGCGCGCGGATGACACGTGTCACCCGCGCGCCCGTTGAGGAGTTCTGTCTTGTCCACAATCGAAAAGTCGCCATGCTGATTTTGAAACGACAGTGAACCCTTGACGGTGACCGAGTGGGTTTTTAAGTTAACATGCGATATTGTTGGTTTCACCAGCGTATCGAAGACTCATCTTGTTGGCTTGGAAATGAAAGTGGGTCCTTGGCCAACGTGCGCGCGCGGGTGACGCATGCCACCCGCGCGCGCAGTGGCCACAATCGAAAAGTCGCCATTTTGGCTTGGCCGCTACAGTGAGCCCGTGACCGATTGGACTTTGAAGTTAACATGTCTTCCAATGTATGCGTTCTCTATACGGCGGCCACCGCCGCTGTCGTGCGCGTGGGGAGTTCTTCAATGTCCACTGTCGAAAAGTTGCCATGTTGTCTTGGAAACCAACGTAAGCCCTGACGACTACGGTGACCAAACGGGTTTCGGGTGACCCGCGCGCGCGCGCGGGTCACCCGCCGCGCGCGTAGAGTTAGTTCTGTATTGTCCACAGTCGAAACGTCGCCGTGTTGGCCTGGAGTGTTATCTTCACGGTGATCGTTTGGATTTTGAAGGTAGTACGCTTTTGCTACAATATTTAAAAGAAGCCATGTTTGCGAGTAACTTCGCATTAACCACTAGAGATGTTCCCCCCGCCCAGTGGCAATGCACAGCAACAATACATCACCCTCCTCCTTCTCAGGCCTCCTCCTCCTCACCACTGGTGCTGGGGAAAGGAGAAAGAGGGGGGGGGGTAAAAGGAGGAGGAGGAGGAACAAGAGAAGGAGGAGGAGGATGACGATGGACAAACAACGACTAAGAAGACGAGGAGGAGCGGGCACGGAAGGAGGGGGAGGGGGAAACGGGAAAGAGAAGGGGCTGCGCCCGCGCTCGCGCGCGGGAGCGCCGCGGCTCGAAGACCCCCGCCCGCCGCGGCGCCCGCGCGGCGCGCGCGCGCCTGAGCAGTGCGGGCTCGGAGGCCTGGTGGAGGAGGGGCCGAGGAGGAGGAGGAGGAGGAGGAGGAGGATGGTGAGGAGGAGGAGGAGGAGAAGGACGATGAGGGTGAGGACGGGGAGGAGGCGGAAGGAGGGGGCGGTCACGCTTCGCGCGCGCGGCTCGGGTGCCTATCCGCTCGCATATTGGGGGGGGGGGGGCTGGCCTCGCACGGCGGCTCGTCCCAGTGCAGGCGCAGCCAAGTACGCTTGGCCCTGCCTGGTTGCTGGCACTTGCGCTGGCTCCGTTCGAAGTCGCGCGGGGGCCTCCGTGGCCCCCGCGCGGCGTCAGGCTGGGCGTGCCGCCGCGGCACGGCATGTGGTTCTTGTGGGTGGATGGTGTTGCGTTGCGTTGCATTGCTGTGATGGTATGCCCATCATTGTGTTGTGTTGTGTTTCGCCTGCCGCCCCCTAGGCAGTATGATCCCCCTGAGCGCGCGCGGGGTGCTGGGCCAGAGCAGTATGCTCTCATATGTTGGCTGTTCCCTGGATGCCTAGCTTCTCGTACCAGCGGGATGTCTGCTGGTCAGGGTGCCGTTCGGCGTCTAGACAAACGGTGTTCAAACAAAACATTAAGGTGGATGCTGAAAGGAGGAGGTGGAGGAGGAAATATGAGGAAGATGACACTGCGGGGAGGATGAGGCAAGGAAGAATATGGGGATGAGGAGGAGAGGAGGAGGAGGAGGAGGAGGAGGGAGAGGAGGAGGAGCAGGCGGAGGAAGCGCCAGGCGAGTGATGGAGCCGAAGCACAGCCCGAACTGGCCGAGCGTGATCGCTGACGTCCGCGCGGGTCGAATGGGGAGGAGACGAGCCTAGATGGAGGAGGGGGGGGGGCAGATGGGAAACTGAGGAGGAACCAAACGGGGGGAGGGAGAAGGAACGAGTGGGGAAGTTGGGACGAGAGGGGGCGAAGGGATGCACCGCCAGAGTACCGTAGTCGAACGCCTGCGGCGAAACTCACTCGCCCCCGATACTCCTTCTCCTCCTCCTCCACCTCCTCCTCCTTGCAGTCCTCGTCATCCTCGTCTGCCCGTGCAGTCGAATGCCTCCCTATAGGCCTCTCTCATCCTCATGCCCTCCGATCCCCAGACCCGCCCTCAGCATTGAACACATCAGCTGGAAGAGGTCTGGGAGTGGGGTGGGGATAGTATGATGACTGTTTACAGGCCAGGCCCCGTCGCCGCAGACGGCGGCGGCGGACCCCCGTTTTGCTGGAGGTCCACGCTGCAGGAGGGAAAAAGCGCACAGGCACGATGCATCGTCGATTCCCTGGAGACCATGCGAAGATGTGGGAAGTGGGGGGGAAGACAGGAGCCCAGAAAATGGGGGAACATGGGGGATCCTGGGATTTGTGTCTACTTGTTTGTGTGTCCCAGGATCCCTTTACACACTCGCCCAGGCTGCGAGCAGGCACCGTCGCTCTCCCGACTTCTGGCGCACCTTGCGCGCTCTCCGCGCGGAAAGGTTGAAAGGGCTTTTGCGGATGGATCTCTCAAGCTCTCCGCCGCCTCTGGCGGTGTGCGTTGCGAGCAGGATTGCAGCAGAGCCACAGGAAAGCGCGGCATTGACAGTGTAGCTCCGCACGCGTGACACATTTGAACGAGCACGAGCACAGCAACAAAGCCCCAGGAGAGCGAGGCACGGACGGTGTAGCTCAGCACTGGCACGGTGGTGGCCGGGCACGCTCTCTTGCGCTGCGGCGGGCACTCGAGCGGCGGGAGCTTTGGCCGTGGGCCGCTGTCGCTTCCCTGTCCCCCGCTCCTCCTCCTCCGCCTCCTCCTCGCCCGCCTGCTGGTGGGGGCGAGGCGGCGGCGGCGGCGGCGAGGACGAACCCGACGACAGCGACGAACATACTCCTGATGATGATGGCCAGGAGGAGAAGGAGGAGGTGGAGGAGGAGAGAGGAGAGAGGAGAGGAGGAGGAGGAGGAGGAGGAGGAGGAGGAGGAGGAGGAGGAGGAGAAAGAGGAGGAGGAGGAGTCGGAGGAGGGAAGCGACGGGTCCTCCCACGAAGTCCGGTTTCCCACGGCCGAGGTGGGCTGTCCTGTGAGGAGGGAGGCGGGTGGCCAGAGGGGGTGGCGCGCGCGCTCGGTCACGGAGGAGGGTGGCGAGAAGGATATGGGCGGCAGCAGGTCGATAGGGGAGGAGGGCCGGGAAGAAGCGAAGGGGCAGCGGGCCACGACGATGACCGCGGCCACCACGACGGCAGCACGGCCATAACCACCGCCTCCCGCTCTTCCTCCATGATGTCCTCCTCCGTCCGCTGTTCCTCCCGCTCGGCGCCCTCCCCATTTTTCAACCCACGGAGCTGGCGCCGCGGGCAGGTTCGAACTGCCGCTGAGGGAGAGGGCTCTCCCCCCCCTGCTCCTCCTCCTTCTCCTCGTTCTCCTCCTCCTCATCCTCCTCCTCGTCTCTCTCATCCTCTCCTCATCCTCCTTCTCTTGCACCTCTTCAACCCTGGTCTTCGCCCTCCTCCGCTTCCCCCTCCTTGTAATCCTCCTCTTTCTCCTTCCCGTACTCCTCCTTTCCCCCCTTCCTCCATTCCTTCCTCTTGCACCTCCTCTCCCCCCGCCCCTGCCGCTCTCCCCCCCCCCTTCTCGCCCCATTGCCATCCCTCCGCCCTCCTCCTCCGCCTCCTCCTCCTCCTCCGCCTCCTCCTCCTCTTCCCCTCAGCCCCTCCTCCCCAGCCGCCGCCCCCCCCCTCCCTCCTCCTGCAGCGGAAGCAGACGGAGTCACCCCCCAGAGGGCTCGCCCACGCCTTTTGGGGTGCACAATGGGCTGCGACCGCGTTGGGTGCCACAGTCAACCCGCATCGGTCAACCCGCATCGTACAGTGCCGTTTTTAATACATGCTCCGCGTGCGGATCGCGTATTCAAAATGCAGGGATTTAGTATTAAAAACAACGATGAGTTCATGCATCACTTTATGCATACATTAACCATGTATTAATAATCCGATGTTAAAAAAAAACATTATTAAAAACTGCCCCGTTTATCCTTTTGTACCCCTGCGGCCCACCCTTGGCCGCTTCCGCTGACCGCGCCCACCCCGTAGAGTGTCGACACGGCCTTCCCAAGCCCTTGCATCCTCGTCGTGCGTCCTTATGATACGAGTTGACTGTAGGGGGCAAGGCGATGGAGGCACACGAGAAGCAGCACGTTCACTGGCATGGCGAGCCGAAATGCGCCACTGGTACGCCTGTGGGGTGGAGCTCGTATCCCTGGTGTGAGTCTGGCCCGTACTTCGAGCGAGTTAGCACATCCGTGCTTCCTTACCGTGAAGATGTCATGGCGCCTTTCTTCTTTCAATACGTCCCTGCCCGCCCCCCCGGGGCAGCGCACATGCCGTCGGCCATGAATGCGCCTCCCTTCTTGGACGCCCCCCTCTTGGACGCCCCCGAAGGGGGAGGGGGGAGGGCTTCTTCAAAAGCACCCCTGCTTCTTAGAAGGTGCGGTCCTTGTCTGTGGATGTAGGGCCGCGCATCCCGATTGCCTGTCGTCCCCCCCCGGATGACCGAAGACGACGACGACGACGACGACGACGACGACGACGACGACGACGACGACGACGACGACGACGACGACGACGACGACGACGACGACGACGACGACGACGACGACGACGACGACGACGACGACGACGACGACGCGACGACGACGACGACGACGACGACGACGACGACGACGACGACGACGACGACGACGACGACGACGACGACGACGACGACGACGACGACGACGACGACGACGACGACGACGACGACAGCGGCGGCGGCGGCGGCGGCGGCGGCGGCGGCGATGCGATGAGCCCGCCAGGAGGAAGGTCACCCCGATCCAGGAGGACCCCCCCGCGCCCGACCGGCGGGCCCCGCCGAGCGCGCGGCCGCCGGGCCGCGCGGGGCGCCGCCGACGGCGCCGACGGGCGGGCCCGCCGGGCCTCGCGCCGGCGGGGCGCGGCGCGAGGGGCGCGCGCGTGCTCGCGCGCGCCTTCCCCGCCGCGGGCCCGCCGCGGCGCCCGTCGGGAGCGGCGCTCGTCGTCGGCGTCGTCGGCTTTCGTCGTCGTCGTCGTCATCGTCTTTGCCGTCGTCGTTCCCCCTCCGGAGGAAGAGGTGGAGGAAGAGGAGGAGGAGGCGGAGGAGGAGGAGGAGGAGAAGGAGTAGGAGGGGGGGAGGAGGAGGAGGAGGAGGAGGAGGAGGAGGAGGAGGAGGAGGAGGAGGAGGAGGAGGAGGAGGAGGAAGGGGAGGAGGAGGAGGAGGGAGGGGAGGAGGAGGAGGAGGAGGGGGAGGAGGAGGAGGAGGAGGAGGAGGAGGAGGAGGAGGAGGAGGAGGAGGAGGAGGTCCCCCCATGACCCTGACATCCTCGCGGCGTCAAAGGAAGCCACGGCGAAGCGCCTTGGCAGGGCTCGGCCGCTTAGAGGCCCTCGCCAGGCCCCAGGGGCCGTCCGCAGGGGCGGCTCGGGGTGCGAGGCCGGAGCCTGGGCCAGGGCTTGGATTTTGGGGGGGCCGCCTTGCTCGGGCGGGTGGCAATGGGGGGTGACCCGCAGGGGGGGTGAAGGAAGAAGGCCCGAAAGGGTCCCTGCAGGGCTCCCTGTGGAGCCAGCAGGTGCCCAGAAGGGGCCTTGGAGGGCCCTTTGAGGGTTTTTTCTTCTACTCCCAGAAAGTATCGGGGGTGGACAGAAGCCCCAACAGTGACACGTCGATTAGTGAATTGTATGTTTTCGGTTTTCGAGAGGGCGCCGCGGCCGTTAGTTTCCAGGCTCGCGTCCGCCAGGTTTGGGCCTCAGGTCGTTTTCACTAAACCACGTTTTGCTAAAGGGGGGTCTGTCCATCCCCGAAGAAAGTAGGTCCCCCGCCATCACCCGCCCGATGGGGCGCCGCCTCGCGAGGAGAGCACGGCGGCGGGCGGCTGGGCCCTGGCCAGTGCACTCCGCGGGCTCTGCGCGGAGGTGCGGCTGCACCCACAGCGGGAGACGAGTGCCAACACTGCTACCCCCGCGCCGTTTGCCCCTTTTTCCAAGCAGAGGCGAAGCGTCCTGGCTCGCCGATAGCCCCACCAAACAATGTTCTAAGAACCTTTTGTGGTTTCCACGGCATGTTCTTAGAACATTTCTGGTTGGGACTGTCTTGTTTTATCACATCGGGTTTATGTTCTAAGAACATTGTTTTTGTTCTTCGAACATTTGTGGATTCTAAGAGCACTTCGTGGTAGGACTATAGAAATGCCGGGACGGTCGGTCCCTGCTCAATTTTGGGGCTTTCTGGGAGACCCCCGTCGCCACCGCTGGATTCGCCTCGAGGTCCTGATCAGAACGCGCCCCAGGAGAGGTCCGGGGAGCCACGGTATCGGTGCATTTTGTTTCGGGGGTGGACAGAACCCCCACCCTGACTCGTCGATCAGTGAATTGTCCGTTTTCGGTTCTCGAGAGGGCGCCGCGGCCGTCATTTTCCAAGCTTGCGTCCGCTAGGTTTGGGCCCGAGGTCGTTTTCACTGAGCCACGTTTTACTAGAGGGGGCTCTGTCCATCCCCGATTGTTTACCCCATGCACCCGCTGCCGCTGTCTCCGGTCCTCCTCGAAGGGCCGAGCCAGCGTGCGTTCGCGCGCGCTCGTCGTCGACGTGGGGGCTGCCCCCTGCGGCGAGGACGGCTGCCTGTCTACCCGTCCGTCCCCCTCCTCCTTCGCCCGTCCGCCTCCCTCGCTCCTGCCGCCTCCTCCGTCCGTCCTTCCCGGAACGGGCCCGGCCAGGAAGGCCATGACATGGGCCCCCAGGAGCTCGACGACAGCTGCATCGCCGTGACGGTTTCTGCTCGGTTCTTCTTCCCTGTTTTGCCGATCGGCGCGGGCCCTTGTACCCCCCCCTCCCCGCCCCATGGATAAGATCTTGGCTGTTTTTGGCGCGCAAGCGGAGTCTTCCCCAGAGGACGCACAGTTCCAAACAGTGGCATTAAGCAGAGGTCCTGAGCTAGACCCCCCCCTCCCCCCCTTCCGCCCAGTGTCGAATTGCCGAATGAGAAAACGATCATTTATTTCTCGTCGCGCGTCGTTCTTTGATGGCCCCGAGGCCCTTTGGATTATGTTGGGCGTGTCCCCCTACAGGGGGATTTTCGACGAAAAACAACAGATACCCCCAAAATACCCCAAAAAGATCAAAAGATACCAAAAAATAGTCCCCGGATTATTTTTGGATTATTTTGGCATTATTTGGGAGTATTTTTCATTGTTCGTCGAAAATCCCCCTGGAGGGGGACAGGCCCGACTCAGCCCTAGGACAGAAGAATATCCTTTAAGAACGTAAGACCCTCCGCTGGCCAAAACACACGGAACATCCAAGGGTGCTTTCCCCAGGATGCACAAGAGCATCCAGCAAGCACGAAGAACATCAGGGTACCTTCTCCAGAGCGACCTCGATCTTATGCCTCGGTCCGGCCTGGAGGGGGGACAGGCCCGACTCAACTGTTCGACCTGCCGCCGTCCCTCTGTCCCGGCTCCCGGGCCGTGTACCCTCGGGCCCCGGGGGGGCGTCTGCCCGGGGCAGGCCCGGGCTACCCTTACGTCGGGCCGGACGAAAGGGGGGGATTGGGAAAGGGGGGGGTGCGAAATCTGCTGCATGCAGCTGGTTTCGGCCTCACCGAGGGGCCCATTCCTCGATACAGGGCCCCACTCCTCGATCATTTGTTTTTCGTCGCGCGTCGTTCTTTGATGGCCCCGCCCCATGGATAAGATCTTGGCTGTTTTTGGCGCGCAAGCGGAGTCTTCCCCAGAGGACGCACGGTTCCAAACAGTGGCATTAAGCAGAGGTCCTGAGTCAGACCCCCCCCTCCCCCCCTGCCGCCCAGTGTCGAAACGCCGAATGATAAAAGGATAATTTGTTTCTCGTCGCGCGTCGCTCTTTGATGGCCCCGAGGCCCTTTGGAGTATGTCGGGCGTGTCCCTCTACTGGGGGATCTTCGACGAAAAATAATAAATATTCACCAGCCCAAAAAGATCAAAAGATACCAAAAAATAGTCCCCGGATTATTTTTGGATTATTTTGGGATCATTTGGGGGGTATTTTTCATTGTTCGTCGAAAATCCCCCTGGAGGGGGACAGGCCCGACTCAACCCTAGGACAGAAGAACATTCTCCAAGAACATAAGACCCTCCGCTGGCCAAAACACACGGAACATCCAAGGGTGCTTTCCCCAGGATGCACAAGAGCATCCAGCAAGCACGAAGAACATCAGGGTACCCTCTCCAGAGCGACCTCGATCTTATGCCTCGGTCCAGCCTGGAGGGGGGGACAGGCCCGACTCAACTGTTCGACCTGCCGCCGTCCCTCTGTCCCGGCTCCCGGGCCGTGTACCCTCGGGCCCCGGGGGGGCGTCTGCCCGGGGCAGGCCCGGGCTACCCATACGTCGGGCCGGACGAAAGGGGGGGATTGGGAAAGGGGGGGGTACGACATTTGCCGCATGCAGCTGGTTTCGGCCCCACCGAGGGGCCCCTCCTCCTCCTCCTCCTCCTCCTCCTCCTCCTCCTCCTCCTCCTCCTCCTCCTCCTCCTCCTCCTCCTCCTTCCTCGATGATTTGTTTTTCGTCGCGCGTCGTTCTTGGATGGCCCCGAGGCCCTGTGGCCCTGCCGCCGTCCCGCTGTCCCGGCTCCCCGTGCCGTGTGCCCTTGAGGGCCCCGGGGCGGCGGCGGCCCGAGGCAGGCCCGGGCTGTCCTTACGTCGGGCCTGTCCCCCACGAAGGGGGAATATTCAAAAGTGGTCAAAAATAGCAGTTTTGAGCAGTTTCCAATACATTTTGATCATTTTTGACAATTCTTGCTGGGTAGTCGAAGGCCAGACTGTCAGGTTGGATTGGGCCCCAAGGGCCAATCTGGCCCGGCCAAACTGGACGATTTGGGTTATTCGCCAGACTGGATTCGCGTTGGCTCCCTCGCCAGATTGCCCCCGTTTGCCAGATTGGGCCTGCCAGATTGGCGCCAGATTGGCTTCGACTACCCAGGTTTTGAACAGTTTCCAATACATGTTGATCATTTTTGACCATTTTTGAGCATGTTTAATGCATTCTTGAACATCTTCGGGCATGGGGACTATGTTCTTGCAATGTTGGAGCAATATTAGCGCATTGGCTTGGGTATGTTTTATTTTTCGTCCAAAATCGGCCTGCAGAGGGACAGGCCCGACTTGAGGCTATCCCCAGAGGGCGCTCGACGAGGCGCAGCTGATGAGAGACACGTTTACAGTGGAGACCCATGCCGAGGAACACCCTGCTTGCCTCCAGGCTGCTCTGGGTTTCTTGGGTTTCGATGGTTTTGCGATGGAAAGCGTGCCGTTCCCACACCAAAAATGAACGGACGTCCTGGGGCCTCAGGGTTGGGTTTCTTGTGGAAGGTTTCTTGTGGACTGGCCTCCACTGTAAGGTTAAGTCGGGCCTGTCCCTCTACAGGAGAAATATCTAAACCATAGTCTGGGGACGATTTTTCGATTATCTTTGATTATTTGTGAGTATGTTTTGACTCTTGTTGGTTTTTCGTTCAGGATCCGCCTGCAGGAGGACATGCCCGGCCTGAGTTTACGGGGCATGGTGGTGGGAAAGGGGACAGGCGCAGCGGGGAACCCATCGGCCCATTCACCGCCGATAGGGGCACGATAGCCCACGCTGCCCAGGAGCGCGGTGTGTCGCTGTCGGGGGCCCATCGCCGATCTATCGGAGATGTGTCGCCGATTCCAGGTCGGTGCTTCCTCCCTGAACCGCTCACCCCTCCTAGCCTTCCCCCTCAATGTTTGGACCCTGAAAATTGGGAACCTTCGAACCAACACTCCGAAAATCTCCAGAAGCCTTTTCGCAACGTCGTGGTGTGTTTTAGTCACGACGCTAGGTACGTAGTTGCAGGAGGGACTGTTTCGACTGGCGCTCTGCTGGCAGGTGACCGCTGGCCTGGCATGGATTGGTGTGGCATGCCCAAGTGGCCAGACGTTGTGGTGCAGGTGCTAATGTTTGTTTCCAGGGCAGCGTGAATGTTCTGGACCCGCTGACTATTATCGGGGGTACTGTGGAGGGTACGCTCTGCATCGTGCCGCGGTTCTTCTCCTGTGCGGGCTGGGTTGTTGCCGGTTCTCCCCCGGGGAGGCGGGGAGGAGGGGGGAGAGTGGGTGGAGAGCAGGAGGGCGAGGATGAAGGAGGGCGAGGAAAGGGGGGGGGGGGGAAAGAGGCCGACGCAGAGCGCGAGAGGGAGGAGGAGGAGGAGGAGGAGGAGGAGGAGGAGGAGGAGGAGGAGGAGGAGGAGGAGGAGGAGGAGGAGGAGGAGGAGGAGGAGGAACCGTTGGGTGGTGGCGGGGCGACCCGCGAAGGCGGGCGCACCGACCGAGGGCTCCGTGCGCGCGCGCCCCGCCCGCCCTGCCGCAGCCATTTTGGCTCAACCACCGCGGCTCGCCGCCGCCCGCGCCCCTCCAGGGGCAGCACTAGGGAGGGATAGGCTCAGGGGGGCACGCATCCACCCCCAGTCTCATGATGTTCCAGCCCACTTTCGCCTCGAGCGCCAGAACGCATCCCGAGCACCAAGAGAGAGAGAGAGCACCGAAGCCCGACTGTTTTTGTCACGTGTCGGGCCCCGGGAGACGCTCGTCCGACACTGTTTCGACACTGCCTCGGCGCTCTTTCGACACTTTTCCGGGTGCTCGAACTTACTTCTGGGACGTGGCCCGTAAGCACGATGGGAGCAACATAACCCCAGTCGCCCGTTGATCGCCGGTGGGGGTTTGATAGTCCAGCCCCGCCCCGGAGCGTGCAGGCTCACCGTTGGGAGCCTCTCGCCGATCTGTCAGCGATTCTTGCAAGCCGATGCCTGAAATTCTTCTGCGTCCGAGTGCCCTCCGCCCCCCCCCCCGTCCTTCGCGGCCGCCTGGTCTGTCTTGCTCCCCCTCTTGCACGCTGACCAGTTCGAGCACCGTTGCCCCGGATCGCTGCTCGCTGGTGCAGTTCTGCCTCGCCGCCGACGTCAAAATGTTTGTCCCCTGAGCCTACCCCCCCCCCCCTAACGTTGCCCCTCAGCCCCCCCCCCGCTTCTCTCCTCTGCGCGCGGCGCGGCTCGCAGGCATGGCCTCCGAGGAGGCGAAGAAGGACCGCAAAAGCCGGCTGCTGCCGCGCTCGGGCTGATCGTCAGAGGTGACCCTGTGGCCCCAGGCATCCCGGGCTTGTCGCGCCACTCTGGGCCCCCCCTCCTCCTCCTCCTCCTCCTCCTCCTCTCCTCCTCCTCCTCCTCCTCCTCCCCTCCTCTCCTCCCTCCTCCTCCTCCTCCTCCTCCTCCCCCTCTTCCTCCTCCTCCCAGGGGTACTCTTGTCTGGGCCTCGTAGATGGGGTCGGAGCAGACAGGGTCGGAGGATCGCGCCGCACCGCCGATGCATCGTCGATGCGGCTTGATGTGGGGCCCGATTTGCTTCTCGTCGACGTCACCAATGCATCGCCGACGTCGACGATGCATCGCCAGTGCATCGCCGATACACCGCCGATGCATCGCCGATGTATCGGCGATGCGGCGCGATCCTCCGACCCCATCTAGGGGCCTCTATCCTGGGAGGCCACCTGAGCGACGCAGAAGAAGACAGAGTCGTCTGCGCCGACATTGGCGCGCAAGCGGCCCGCGGAAGGTCGCGCGTAAGCGCCCTCGTATCCACTGTGGCGTGCCGAGACGCTGAGATCCGAACTCGGGCCCCGTCGGGGAGGCCGCTGGTGCACGGAGCCTCGGCGCCGGGGGAGGCGGGTGCCCCGCAGCGGGGGGCTTGGGCAGCGCGCGGGAGCTCGGCACCGCTCGGGCGTGCGATGTTTTTTTTCTCGGCGGGGGCCATCGAGGATCGTCCCGGATCCTCGAGCCCCTCCCCCCCCAAAAAATACGCGCACAGCACAGCAGCATGCACTTTGCCTTCATGCGGAGCATTTTGCTCAGTGCATGTGCACTCCACTCATCGCGTGTAGTTTGCCGTGTTCCGTTGCCCTGAACATCGCTGCTGCCGGCTGACTTTTGCCGCGCGGCCGCCGAACAAAAAACAGAAGCATGCACGGTGAGCGGACGTCCGAGCGATGGCCGGAGAGGGGGCGGCGGGGGAGAGGGCGCCACTCTCTCCGCGCGTGGGCGGTGCAGGGCGGCGGCAGGGGAGCGCCGCCTGCCGGATCATCGGCCAGGGCGTCCGTGTGCGGAGGGCCCAGCAGGGGTGGCGCTGAGAGCTGCGGTCTTCCACGAGGTCGGGTGTCGGGTGTACGGTACCATTTTTATACATGCTTCGCGTGCGGATCATGTATTGAAAATGCAGGGACTCATTAAAACAAGCGATGAGTCCATGCATGAATGTACTCATGAATTACTCATGTATTAAACATCATATATGTTAAAACATCGTATGTATTAAAACCTGCCCTGTACAGTTCTAGGCCTCCCAGATGGGGTCGGAGCAGATGGGGTCGGAGGATCGCGCCGCGTCGCCGATGCGTCGTCGATGCGGCTCGATGTGCAGCCCGCTTTGCTTCACGTCAACGTCGCCGATGCATCGCCGACCTCGACGATGCATCGCCGGTGCATCGCCTGTGCATCGCCGATGCATCGCCGATGCATCGCCGATGTATCGCCGATGTATCGACGATGCGGCGAGATCCACCGACCCAATCTACTCGGACCCCATCTGGGAGGCCTCTAACAGTCGGACCGAGGTATCAGATCGAGGTCGGTTCGGGGAGGGCACCCTACTGGTCTTCGTGCGTGTTCGATGTTCTCGTGCATCCTGGCGAGGGTACCCTCGGACGTTCTGTTCGTGCTGGCCGACGGAGGGTCTCATGTTCCTGAATTCTGTTTTTCTGTCCTAGGTGCGGCTGCGCAGTCAACCCGCATAAGTAAGGGATGGGCAACCTTCCCAAGGCTACCCTTGCATCCTTGCCTCCCCGACCCATCCGTGGCCACGTTCGTTGGCCGCGCCCGGCTCGAAACAGCTTCGGCATATCATGGGCGTCCAAGGCCCTCTGCATCCTCGCCGCGCACCCTTGTGATACGGGCCGACTGTACCCCCGGCGAGCCGATCCAGCCTGCGGGCAGGCGGCAGGAGGCTTCGATCGGGGAGGGGCTCGCCACGGCAGGAGGTTCGCCACGGCAGGAGGAGGAGGAGGAGGAGGAGGAGGAGGAGGAGGAGGAGGAGGAGGAGGAGGGAGGAGGAGGAGGAGGAGGAGGAGGAGGCCCACCAAGACACGGGATGCCTCTCGTCAGGGTGCACATGGTTCCTTCGCCTCGCGCGTTGCGCGGGGATTTTCCGCGGGCGCTGCCGAGCTTCTGCGTCTGGGAGGCTCTGCGTTTTCCCCCGGTTTGCGCGTGGCTCTCGGATTCCCAGGGTCGGAGCTCTTGCGTGGGGTTCTTGCGGCCGCGTCAGCAGAGTAGTTAGGATGCAAATTTTGAGAGGTTCAATTCAGCGTCGGCTTCTTGGAAAATCCGCGATCTAAAATCTGCCTACTCAGGCGCAGTCCCTATTTTATCCAGATGAGTCTGACTTGCTCCGGGGCTTACTCTGGCCTGCCTCGTCGTAATTGCCCCTTTATCGGGCCGGATAGCCCTTCGTTGTTCTTACGAGGGCCTCTCAGAGGTTGCCTCCTAACGGCGGGCGTGGGCACAGACTGCCGTTACACGCCCTCTCATCTCGGGCCCAGGAGTCGCCGGTTCAACGATGGGGGCCTGAGGGATGGGGCCCTAAGGACAAGCAGCATCAAACAGTAAAGGTTCAGTTTGGGATCCCTTCCCCTCGCTTCCCCCTTTCCACTGCGTTGTGTGAACGCGGAGCTTTGTCCCCTGCGATGGCCCGAAGTGGTTGTCGTGCCCGCGCGCCCTGCTGGACGCATGGCCTGAGTGAGTGTGAGTCCCTCAAATCCGACGGTGCAGACAAAACGCACCGTTGCGTCTCCTGCACCTCTCAGCAGGGGAATGCAGCTTCAGGACAATGCGCAGATACACATTTGAGGGAGATGTATCTTTCGATACGTCTCAAACGCTCCCAGCGTCTCCATTGAGTACGAAAAACCTCATGAAGCAATGAATGACCCCCCTTCCGGTGAAACGACAACACATCCAGCACACGGAAGCGTGATCCTTGCACCTTAAGAAGGAGAGGAGGAGGAGGAGGAAGAGGAGAAGGAGGAGGAGGACAAGGAGGAGGAGGAGGAGCAGGAGGAGGAGGACGACGACAGGGAGGAGGAGTAGGAGGAGGAGGATCAGGACAGGGAGAAGGAGGGCAATATTTACTAGTTATAGCTGGCGGTCGCGGGGGCGGGGAACAATATCGCTGCTGAAGATATCGCTCAGCTAAATCCGCCCCCGCGAATTATTTGTTATCGTCTCGGTGCTAGCGATAACGAAGGGGGTGTTCTGAATCGCTTCATGAGGTTACAAACCAGAGCATTGATTGACTTCGTCTGGCGGTGATGACTGCGGACAAAAACATAGCAGCACAATCACTGTTGGAGCCCCCGGCCCCCTCTTCCTGCGTCATCCTCCGAGCCGGATTGCTCTGTGAGGGACCCGGGGCCCGAAGCAGGGCAAAGAAGCGGCCAGCGCGAGCAAGTCGCAGCGCCAGTATCTTAGGGGCCCCGTCAGGGCCCCACATGGGGCGCTCCAAAATGGGCCCCTTGCATGCGAGGATCGAAGGAGCTGCCCCCTCCTCCGCGGCGGAAAGGGCGGCGGAGGGTCGGCGGAAGCACAGCGAGGCCGCCTCCGCCGGCGGAGGCCAGCGGGAGGCCGGCGGAAGGTGGCGGAAGTAGAACGTGCGCCCCCAAGAGAGGAACACGCTTCTCCTCCTCCTCCTTCTCCTCCTCCTCCTCCTCCTCCTCCTCGTCCTCGTCCTCCTCCTCGTCCTCCTCCGCCTCCTCCTCCTCCTCCTCCTTCTCCTCCTCCTCCTCGTCCTCGTCCTCGTCCTCGTCCTCCCCCTCTTCCTCCTTTGGGTTCAAGGGATCCGAAATCGGTAACATGTCGCCGCGCCTTTTTGTTTCCAGTGCGCGGCCTTCTGTCTTGGGGAGGGCGCCGCAGCCACTGGGGCAAACGCCGCCCGGGGCGCGCTCGGTTTGCCGTGGGTTGGCCTGGGGGCCAGCTGCGTCTGCTTGGGCGCGGGACGCAGGGCCTGCCGTGGGTTTGCCGTGGTGTCGGTTCCGTCTACCTGGGCGCGTTCAGAACAAACGGCGAGGTGACATTTCGGATCCAGTGGAGGAGGGCCCGTGCACGAGGGTCCTTTCGGGCCGGGCGAAAGGGGGGGATTGGGAAAGGGGGGGTTACGAAATTTGCTGCATGCAGCTGGTTTCGGCCTCACAGAGGGGCCCATTCCTCGATACATGGGCGCCTCCGGCGCCGGGAGGCGCCGGGGAAATCAGCTACGCGAGCTGATTCTCAAACCCCCCCTTTGCTATCCCCCCCTTTCGCCCGACCCGATCCAGTGAAGGAGAGCCCGTGCACGAGGGTCCTTGAAAGTAGGTGTTCCTGGATTCCCAGGCCCCACTCTGTTTCAAGCGCCCTCCTCCTTCGGACATCGAGCTGCGTCTGCTATGTCCTCTTGTTCTCTGGGAGGGCCTGGAGCCTGTCTGCTCCCTTCCCGCCTTCCCGCTTCCTGCTTTTGCCTGCCCCTTCCGGCCGACGTGTGTTTGGACCGCTGCAGGAGGGCCCGTGCGCACCTTGTCCAGGGGGCCCGGGGCGGGGCCGGCCATGCGGCGGGGCGTGCGGCGGAGCTGCCAGCCTCCCCCCCGCCAGAAGAGCAGGAGCCGGCCGCGGACGTCGAGATGAAGGAGGAGGCGAAAGAGGAGGCCAAGGAAGAGGTCAAGGATCGACTAGACGTAAGAGGGACCCCTCGCCGGAGTGACCCGTGGTGCGGGCCCACTGGGGTCCCCCGATGGCGGAGCGGGTAGCAGCGTCTTGCGCGCTCGTGTTTGGCCCCACCGCGGCCCCCTGTAGAAGCCGCGCACCACATGTCACTCTTGCCCAGGGTCACTCTTGCGTGTAGCCGAAAGGAAGAGGCCAAGGAAGAGGCCAAGGAAGAGGCCAAGGAGGAGGCCAAGGAGGACCGAGAAGGGAAAATGGGTGTGAATGATAATCTTTCGCCGCTCCGCGCGGATGTCTTGGATCTCCCCCTGGTCTCCCTGGCGGCGCCTCTGGCGCCTTCCTTGGCGCGCTCCGCGCGCCAAGGAGGGGGTCCCGCGCAGATTCAGGAAACCCGAGCGGACCTTCGAAAGTTCATGCATCTGCCGTTTTCCTTTTTCTAAAAAGGGTGAGCCCAAAGAGGAGGCAAAGGAGGAGGCCCGCCTCTTGCCTCTCCGCTCCCCAGTGGTCCAGCGATGATGGTGCAGGGCCGCATATGATTACAGCCAGCACGTCGGGCGGCACGAGCAGCATGCGAGCCAGCCACCGTATGTTGAGCAGAGCGATGGCGCGCCGCATCCCTCCCAAGGGATGTCGCCGATGACTGGCGGTGACGCCCGCCGGCGAGGGTACACGCTGCGGGAGTTTGATGTTATTGCGGGTTCGTCGTGCGTGTATTGTTTGTGTGTGTGTGTGTGTGTGTTGTCTTCTTTCTCTCCTCGTGCACGGGGAAGTTCGCCTTTCGGTTGCCCCGATGAGCCTCACGCTGGTGCGCACTGCCTCTACGCCGCCGCCGACGAGAAAGATTTCAGTGTGATGCAAGGCTAAGGTACTAAAGGCCTGTGTGCTCCTGCGTCTTGCATGTAGCGCTTTCCACAGCGTGGAGACGGCGGGCGCGCACGCCGCTGTTCGCGAGCGCTTGCGCGACGAGCTGGCGCCCAAGCCCGCGATCGGACAGCCGCTGATTGTAAACATGCTTGCGCGCGTGCCTGACAAAGCGCGCGGGTTGTTCGTCGTCGCGCGGGTGCGTCATGCATGCATCGGCATGCATGCATCGTGTACTGCACCTTGTTCCACGCAACTGCCGGTGGCTCGTGCCGCTCGCCAGGGACAGGACGACGGAGGCGTTGCCAGAGGCTCCTGGGACTCGGCGTTGCCAGAGGCTCCTGGGACTGACCCCTCCCTCCTCGTGCTCGCTATGTCGAATGTCTGTGCCGCGGAACTCCCGGAGGGGGATGCGGATCGCCGGGCCGTTGTGGCCCCGGCCTCCGCGAGGCGACGGGGCCGGCGAAGGCCCGATTCCCGCGAGGGCCCCGCGTGAGGCCCGCCGCCCCCCGCCGCCCGAGAAGCGGCCCCTGCTTCCGAGGGGCTCCCCCCGGGGAAGCCCGCGGCCGACCCCACGGGTGAGGGGGCCCACGTCGCTGCCTCCGCAGGAGCCTGCCCCTCCTGCGCTCCTGCCTCCCTTCCGCCTCCCTCGCCTCCGCCTCTCGGCATCGTTTCATTAACCGATCCCCATCCCCATCTCCGTCCCCTTCGAGACCCCCACCGAATTGCCACCCCAGTTGGGGATACACCCCTCGAAACCCGAAGAGAACGGCCTGTACCCCATCAAGGGGGGGTAAATCGGCCAGCGGGGCCCAGGCCACGCCGCTGGGGATGGGGATCGGCTAAACGCTACTCCACCTCGCCCCGCGTCGACCGAGGCCCAACGATGCAGGCTCCACGCAGGAAGCAGATTCGAAGCCCGACGCAGGAAGCACCTGCGACGGGCCCCGTGGGCCGAGCGCCGCTGCCACATGCAGTTGGATTCGGACCGCGGTTCCACCGCATGGGCCAGCTTGTGAGGGACACAAGCCGGCCCATCCCCGCCCAGGCCCCCAAGTGGCCTGGCGATAAATAAGAGGACTTCTGTGGACAGACGCTGCGATCGTTCGTCTCCCTCCGCGCTCTCGTCCTTCATCATTGCTCCTGGTAGATCGGTCCTTCCTGCCGCAGCCCCAGACGTGTCGGTAGGGCGGGCCGGGCGTGTCGTTCAAGATTGCCTCACCATGTATCCTAAACTTCGAAACTTGCAACGCTTTCAAGGAGCAGGGCGGCTTGTGTTCAAAATGTGGCTGTCGCCGTTGCGCTTTTCACATTGGTTTTATAAGCTTGCACCAGCTTCAAGGATGGAGAGCGTTCCCGTTTCTGTTTTGAGAAGCTGGTTTTCGCTTGAACGCCGCGCACATTTGTTTAAAGAGCTTACTGCAATTTCAAGGATTTGCACGGTTGATGACGCAGGAGTGGCGTTCTGCCACGACAGGGGGCTGTCAGGGTTCAGCCGTCAAATGGATTCGCGGTGTCTAAATCTTTGGAATGGCATTCTGACGCGAATTTGGGTTGTTAAGACGCAACAGGGACGTTGATTCGCGGCGTTGAAGTCCCAGGAATGGTGTTTCGGCAAAATTGCCATGGAGCAGATGCTTGTAGGGACTTATCGTGAGGAGAACTTGAAGGCAGGGTGTATTGCGAATCGTCTCGTGCGTCTTGGCTTCCCTCCCGTTCCTGTTCCTCCCCGGCCAGGCCGCACTGGAGGAGGCGCCCTTCCCCAGAGGCCGTCTCCGCGGGGGCCGTCGCGAGGGCGCGAGGGCGATCGCGCGGCCACACGAGCACGACGGGGCGAAGGTCCCCGACCGCCTCGCGCCGCGACGGGGGCCGTCGCGAGGGCGCGAGGGCGATCGCGCGGGCGTGCGAGCACAACGGGGCGAAGGTCCCCGACCGCCTCGCGCCGCGACGGGGGCCGTCGCGAGGGCGCGAGGGCGATCGCGCGGCCGCGCGAGCACGGCGGGGGCGAAGGCCCCCGACGGCCTCGCGCCGCGACGGAGGTCGCGACGCCAGCGTGCCCGCCGCTCTTCTCGGCCTCCAGGGGGCCTTGGGCCCTGGGAGGCCGGCAAGAGGCGGCCCCGGGGCCGAGGCGGCCGAGACGTCTCGGAGAAGCCGCGCTGCGACTTCTCAACGTCCAGAAGACATGTTAGGACTAAGTTTGGGCTACGTTTGGACTATTTTGGGATCACGTTTCGACCAGTGTTGGACCATTTGTCGATTATGTTTGGACTACGTCTGGGCTAAGTTTGGACTGTGCTTCGACTATTTTTGGGCTGGGTTTGGACTATGTCTGGATGATTTTTGGACTAAATTTGGACGAAGTTTGGACTGTGCTTCGACTATTTTTGGATTGTGTTTGGACCATCTTTGGACTGGTTCGTCCCCGGGAAGGGGCCCCGATCTCTGATCGAGCCGCGCTGCGGCGCGGGGCGCGCGGAGCCGGAGGCGCCCTTCCTCGGGCAGGCCCGCGATCGGAGGTGCCCGCTCCGGAGCAGAGCCCTCCTGGAGAGCGCTCGCGGAGCGTGCCGGGGCGCTCTCGTGGACGGCCGCGGCGCCCGATGCACATTCGGGGGCGGAAAAGAGGGGGGTGATGACTAGGGGGGGGGGATATCATGGCGGGGGGCGTGATATTTCCTCCGATTTCAGGGCGCCGCTTCTTATTTCTTTACGTCCCCGCCCCCCCCCGCTGGGCCGCGCACATGCCGCCGGCCATGATTTGCACCCCCCCTCTTGGACACCCCCCTCTTGGCCGCTCCCGGTACATCCTCCAGACCCGCCGACCCTCAGAGATTGCTAACGTTGGGAGGCCACATGTGAACCCTACCCCACCACCCCACGATTTCGAAGGAGGGAGGTGGTGTTCGCTTCGCTCGGGGCCTCTGGAGCGAAGTGCACCCCACCTCTCCTCTTAGAGATCGTGGAGTGGTGGGGTAGGGTTCGCATGCGACCTCCTAAATTTATCCGTGCCCGATGCTGTCCCGATCCTGGCTTCATTGTACGCCCGGGGCATCAGCGGGCTGCCAGCGTGCGCGAGGCCAAGGAGCCCGAGAAGCCCAAGGAGCCCGAGAAGCCCAAGGAGCTCGAGGAGGACGCCCCAGAGGACACGAGGCCGCCCCCCTTCCATGCCGGTCTCCACTTGTCCCCCCCTCCCTCCTCCGCATCTCCGCCCAGGCCCTCCCCTCCCGCTCCGATCCCCTCCTCACTCATGCTCCTCCGTCCTGCGCGTGCTCCTGCGCGTCGAGGAGCACAACGCCCTGCAGCGTCCACGAAGCGCTCCAGAAGTCGCCGCGTCTAGAGGAGGAGGAGGAGGAAGAGGAGGAGGGGTAGGAGGAATATGTTGTATTGGGCACATCGAGGGAGCATGGGAATCGGCGACACACGGGTAATGTAGCGCGACTTGTTGTTGTTGTTGCTGTTGCGGTTGTTTGTTGTTGTTGTTGTTGTTGTTGTTGTTGTTGTTGTTGTTGCTGGCGTTGTTGCTGTTGTTGTTGCTGCTGTTGTGGTTGTGGTTGTGGTTGTGGTTGTTGTTGTTGTTGTTGTTGTTGTTGTTGTTGTTGTTGTGGTAGTGGTGGTGGTGGTGGTGGTGGTTGTTGGTGGTGGTGGTGTTGTTGTTGTTGGTGTTGCTGTTGTCGTTGTTGTCGTTGTTGTCGTTGTTGTTGTTGGTGTTGTTGTTGTTGTTGTTGTGGTTGTTATTGTTGATGTTGTTGTTGTTGTTGTTGTTGTTGTTGTTGTTGTTGTTGTTGTTGAACATTATTTATTCTGAAGAATAATTATTGTTGGGACCCCTGGTGCGCGGCCCCCTCGCCGCGCCTAGGCCGCAGCCACATTTTCATCATTTTCGTGAGGAAGTCTCAGGCAAAACGTGGGTGTCCGGATCCGGTTGTTTTGTTGTCCCCCGTTTTCCCTTGCAAAAAATAAGCTAAAGTGGACATTTCTTGTTCTAACATAACCAAATTTCAAGAATCCCTTGCAACAAATAAGGTAAAGTGGACATTCGCGCGCGCAAGACGAAATCCTTCCAAAACCTTAGTTTTCGTAGCGATTTTAACATAAAAACATCAAAAAACCAATGGTTTTTCAAAAACAAAATGTCAAAATTTCATCCCGCGCGCTCTTGCGGATTCGTAGGAAACCCAACACTTTTTTAATCATTTCTGTCAAACGGGCTTTTGCGAGCAACTATTTCGAACTTCTGCAACAACGGTTGCGCACCTGCCAGGGCCATCATCCCTGTCAAATAATACCATGCGGGACACATTCGTTTTTTCTTCGCGCGCGCACGCCGTCGTCGTCGGCCGCGGGGCCCTGAATAGTAGCCACGGTCGTCCGCATGCCACGAAGTGAAGTGTCCGAACGTCATAGGGCGGGAAGCTGGGTGTGGGTGGTGGCGAAGAGTCGTTTGGAAATTTGGTAGAGCTTGAACCGGCCCCCCCACAAAGTGGGGGTATTGCCCGCCTCCTATGAAAACCCTGGCACTGGTGAGAACGGAGTGTCCCCACGTGCTAGTAACTGTTGTTGTTGTTGTTGTTGTTGTTGTTGTTGTTGTTGTTGTTGTTGCTGTTGTTGTTGTCCCTCTCTCTCACCCACACACACATCTGCGCGCAGCGGTGAACAACGTCTGGCCCTTGTCCAGAGGTTCGCGCAGGTCAGTTCAAAGAAGCAGCATCTGCAACTCTGTGCGCAGATATTCCCGTCCAAGGAGCATGCGCCAGTGCAGGCGTAGGTGTTGCATGTGGGCATGACAACGCGCTGAACGATGTTGTGACGGAGGCAGGACATGTTCGCCCCACCGCGGGCGGTGCAGGACTACGAAACGAGGTAATTACGCGTCCAGTTGTGTGCGTCATATCAATACAGAGAGGTCCCGTCCTCTTATTGGCCTTCGGGTCAGCTTACTCTGTGCTGCAGGAGTCAAGGGCTACAGCCGATCACCAGGTGATAGAACCCCCGCCCGGCCAAGTCTCGTAGCGAGTCCGCCCGTGGCGTCTGTTGTTCCCCGAAGCAGTGCTTGCATTTAGGGGTGCTCTCTCTGCTTCCCTGAGGAACCGGACGGGTACGCCAGCGTTTCGGCGGCTGCCCGCTCGATGGGCGCCTCGTGGGCGCCCCGCGTGGGGGGGGGAGGTACGCCGACTGGCGCCTGCCAGCGCGGGCGCCTTCTGGGTCCTCGCGGGCCCCGCGCCGGGGGCGGAGGAGGAGGAGGAGGAGGAGGAGGAGGAGGAGGAGGAGGAGGAGGAGGAGGCAGGAGAAGGAGGAGGAGGGAGGGAGAGGAGGAGGAGGGAGGAGGAGGGGGAGAAGGAGGCAGGGGAGGAGGAGGAGGAGGAGGAGGAGGGAGGAGGAGGAGGAGGAGGAGGAGGGAGGGAGGGGGGCGTCGCCCCGTGCCCGCCCGCGTGGGCCCCCCGTGGGCGCCAGGCCGCTGGGCGGGTCTGCCGAGGCTTCGCCGCCCGTGGGCGCGCTCCGCGCCCGGGGCTTCGCCGGGTGCCCGCCGGCGTGGGCGCGTCGCTGTGGCGTTCGTTGGCGCCCCTTCGCTCCTCCTCCTGCCTCCTCCTCCTCCTCCTCCTGCCGCTCGCCGCGCCTCGAGGCTCCCCCGATGCCTCGTGGGCGGCGCGCCTTGAGGCTCCCCCGATGCCTCGTGGGCGGCGCGGGGCCGCAGCGCCGCTGATCGACAGACGAGCGCTCTCCCCAGCGTGTCGTTTGCTCCTCCTCCTCCTGCCTCCTCCTCCTCCTCCTCCTGCCTCCTCGTCCTCCTCCTCCTGCCTCCTGCCTCCTCCTCCTCCTCCTCCTCCTCCTCCTCCTGCCTCCTGCCTCCTTCTCCTCCTCCTCCTCGTCCTCCTCCTCCTCCTCCTCCTTCCTCATCCTCGTGGGGAACGGCAGGGATTTGCCCGGTGCCGGCCCATGTGGGCCTCTCGTGGGCGCGCCCCGCGCTGGGCTGGGGGGGGGGAGCCTCGAGGTGTCGCCCGGTTTCCGCCCTGGGGCGCCTCCTGGGCGCCCCGCGCCGGAGAGTTTGCGGAGGTTTCGCCCAGAGCTCGCCCGCGGGCGTCTCGTGGGCGCGCCGCCATAACTTGCACCACTCGGATTGCACCGCGTGGATTCAGCAACGCTGGCGTGCATCACATGGTTTGCACAACCAAGAGCTTGCACCACCTAGCTTGCACCGCATAGTTTGCGCCACCCACCCCGCACTGGATAGCTTGCATCGCTGAGCTTGTACCACATAGTTTGCGCCACATCGCTTGCATCGCGCAGATACTGAAACGTAGATAGCACACCATAGCTGGCACCATATAGCTTTCACCACGTAGCTTGCGCCGCATATATTGCACCATATATTTACACAACACCGCTTGCACATCCAAAGTGTAATAACATTACGGGGTCCACGCTGGCTAGTTGGAAGGGTGTTGCGTGCGCCACTTCTGTTGGCCTGCGTCCGCGTGGATTGGTCCCAGAGTTGTTTTCGCCAGAGGATGTTTTGCAATCTGGGGCACTATCCACCGCCGAGGGGTGAAGGAGAAGGAGGGAGGAAGAGAGCGGAGGAGGAGAAGGGAGGAGGGACTCGGAACTCCGATGTCCGCGAAACGCCTCCGCCGGCTCGCGCTGCGCCTTGCAGCTAATTAGGCTTGCCCGTCGGCCCGGACACCCTGTTCGCCGCCTGCGCTTTCGCTCGCGGCCGCGACCAAAAAAGAAACGCCTCCGCTAGGGAAATGTTGCCAGGGGGGTGCAAAACGCGGAGCCGCTTACAGACCAGGAAAGGCCCTCTCGGCGTGGGCAGGATGGCCGCGTCTTTGGACGGAAGGGCGTCGGAACGGTACGAAAGCACACTGTCAGCCCGATCGCCAGCGCAGGCTGGGGGCACTTGACGCCCCTGCCTCGAGTGGGAGGAGGACCGGTACGATCGAAATGAGTATGGACAAACATGGGTACGAATACCAGCAGCAGCGCCTACTCATGTTGAAAAGGCTCGCGGTCAGTGCCGCCGCGGACGTTGTCCATTCGAGTCAGAAGGCCGCTTGCCCAACAGCGGAGGCTGGCCGTTTTGGACAACCTGTGTGGTTGGGCATCGTACCTGCAGTCAACCCGCACAGGAAGGAGGAGCAACTTTCCGAGGATACCCCTGCATCCTTCCCCTTCGGCCCATCCTCGGCTGCTTTCGCTGGCTCGGGTATAGCCAGGACCCCAGTTAAGGGGAGCCGGTTAGTGATTGGGCCCCGAAGCCCAAAATATGGACTGGAATCACTAAACCAGGCTGGTGTTTTCGGGTGACGGCAGTTCCGGTTAGTGTCCCGCTAAACCCAGTCCTGCCAACGCCCGACTCGCCGCCACCGCCCGACTGGCCGCGCCCCGCTCGCAGAGTGCCGACATGGCCCCCCGAGGCCCCTGCCTCCTCGTCGTGCGTCCTCAGTCTGTCGGGGGCCCCCGCACGGCGTCGTGACCACACCGCGCGGTCAGTCGGTGGGGGGTCGGGGTCGCCGCACGGTTTCGGGCTCCGGGTCCTCCTCCGAGGACGTCTCGGGCGACGGGGGCCTCCGGGGCCCCAAAATCCGTGCGCTGGCGCAGCGTGCGGCGAGGTCTTCGGGGGGCCTCGAGGGCACCGCGCGGTCTGCCGCCGCGCCGCCTCGGGGCTCCGAGGCCTGCGGGCGGGCGGTGGTCGCGCGTGCTCCCGGCTGCGCCCGACCTCGGCCGCCGCCTGCGCTCGCGCCGGGTGTCGCGGGCTCTCCTGCCGCCGCCCCCGCAGGCCGCAGGTGGACGCCAGCGCGGTGGCCGTCAGCGCCGTGGACACGACGCTCAACGTGCCCCCCCGGGGGGGCGCGCCGAGCCCAGCCCCGCGGCGCCGCGTGGGTTCTTGTTGCCCCCGTGCCCGGAGAGTCGGGTTCTGGCTGTCGGTGTGATGCCTCCTCCTCCTCCTCCTGCTCCTCCTCCACCTCCTCCTCCGCCTCCTCCCCCTCCACCTCCACCTCTTCCTCCTCCTCCCCCTCCACCTCCTCCTCGTCAACTCCCTCCAGGTCCCTCCCCCCCTTGCCCCGATTCAGGCCACTCGCGCCCAGGCTCGATCAGACTCAGACTCACTTGAATGCAGACTCCCTAATATGCAGGGCAGGTCACTCATGCTCAGACTCACTCGCTCCCACACTCATTCATATGTTTGACTCAGACGTAGCCATACGCACCGCTCCCACTCAGGCTCACTGATGCGCAGATTCACTGACACCCGGGCTCAAAACCAGTCAGGACACGCATACTGGGACACACAGACTCGCTTATATTCAGACTCGTTCACATCCACGCTTAATCACACTCGGGACACGCGTGCCCAGCATTATTCAAACACGAGCTCCACCAGACTCATTTTCACCCACGCGCAGACTCATTCACACTGATATCTCTCATACCTAAACTCACACACGCTCAGACACACTCTCATTTGGACTCACTCATACTCAACCTTCGTCACACTCAGCACTCACCGCAGCAGGCATGGCATTGGGGCACTCCAAGGGGCGTGGTTGGCCAGGGAGTGGTCCACGAGCCTGTACGCGCCCAGATTGTGCAGGGCCTCCTGAGCGAAGCGCCAGTGCTGAGAAGTACGCGCGTTTATTTTCAAAGCTCACTGACCACCGCGATTCAGCAGGCATGGTCCTTGGGCCGCCCAATTGGGGTGGGGATCGACCAGATGTGGTCCACATCCAAAGTGTGGGGAGGTGGGCGCTCTTTTTCCCGCAGTCCCATAATCACCGCTACGTAGAAACCATGACACGTGGGCCACGCAAGAGGGTGTTGACCAGAGCTGTTCCCCGGGCCCCTTCGCAACCAGCTTGCGGCGATCTCTCAAGCGAGACGCTTGTTTGGGGAAGTGAGCGAGTTTCGGCTCACCGCACTATGGCCACCATGACGTACTCCAGATTTCGTAATAAAAGGGAGGGGGTCTCATTTCGGGGGGGGTCTCTTCCAGGCTATCTTGGAGGGCCTGGGGGGGTCTGGGGACGGAGTTTTGGAGGGTTCTCCCACGGGGGGGGGGTCTGAAATGGCTTGTCTTGGAGGGTCCAGACCCCCTCCCTTTTACTACGAAATCTGGAGTAGCAGTTCTCGCTCCCAGATTGTGGGGACGCGCCAGGCGAAAAGCGCGAGCGTTGGGAAGCCGATGCGCTGCGCTGCGCAGAGCGCAGTGACCGCCGCGATTGCAGCAGGCATCGCGCTCGGGCCGGCCAGAGCGGTGCTCGACGAGAGGTGCTCCACGGGCCCGTCCGCGCCCAGGAAGAGGAGCAGGAGGAGGAGGAGGAGGAGGAGGAGGAGGAGGAGGAGGAGGAGGAGGAGCAGGAGGAGGAGGCAGGAGGAGGAGGAGGAGGAGGAGGAGGAGGAGGAGGAGGAGGAGGAGGGGAGGAGGGAGGAGAGCAGGAGGAGGCAGGAGGAGGAGGAGGAGCAGGAGGAACAGCAAGGAGGAGGAGGAGGAGGACGAGCAGGAGGAGGAGCAGAAGGAGGAGAAGCAGGAGATGGCGGGGACGGCTTACAGTGGAGACCCATGCCAAGAGACGCCCCGCTTGCCTCCAGGGTGCCCTGAGTTTCCTGGGTGTTCGCTGGCTCTGCGGTGGAGAGCGTGGCGTCACCCCACACCAGAAGTCCGTGGACGTCCTGGGGTCTCGGGGTGGGGCTTCTCGTTGAATGGTCTTGTGGACGAGCCCCTACACTCTCGGCGATACTTAAGAAAACCCAAGTTTTCGGCAAGAGTCTGAATTATTCTTAATGTTTCAATGTAAATCCCAAGATTTTAATAGACATTCGGGGTTTTCATTCAGATTCTGAGACTATGAATTTCTTAACCCATGATTTCTAAAGCATTTCGCAGGGTGTACTGTGGGCGAAACGCCTGTCTTTGAAGTAGATTGCGGCTCCCCCCGCGGCGACCCAGCTTGCACGGCACTCCTGCCGCCAGGGGCTTCTCGGCCAGGTGCTGCGCGGCCCCGTCGCGCCCAGGCTGCGAGGATTACCAGCCTCGAACTCATCCCTGCCCCTGAGATTGACACGCCAAGAGGCGATGACAATCTCAGGGATGCGCCCTCAAACAGCAAGGGAATCCCCAAGATTGGCGTCGTGATGAGGAGATGCCCAGCATAGGGATAGGGATAATGGAGGATGACGATAGATAAATGACCGGGGGTCGTGTTCACGCGGCGGCGCCCGGGATGACGATTAGAACGAACCGGCCGCGGGCTGGCAAACTATTTTTTTAATCGTTCTCCCCCAGTCAGAACATTGTGCAGAAATAGCAGAAAACTATGTTTTTAATCGTGCTCCCCATATGTGGGGGGGTTACGAAATGTGCTGCATGCAGCTGGTTTCGGCCCCACCGAGGGGCCCATTCCTTGATACATAGCCGCCTCCGGCGCCGGGAGGCGCCGGGAAAATCAGCTACGAGAGCTGATTCTCAAACCCCCCCTTTGCTATCCCCCCCTTTCGCCCGACCCGATTATGGCTCAAAGGCGACGCCTATGGCCCCAATATTACCCAACGCGGCTCCATTCTGAAACCAGTACCGTGCGGCCACGTTCGTCGGGGCTTCCTTCCTGGGGAGGGGAAGTCCTCATTGGCTCCGGGTCGCGCTACGTCGAGGCCAACTGGCCCAAGGACGGACAAGTTCCAGGTGCCAGATGCAAATGTTCTAGGTGACCCCTCCCGCTCCTGCCCAGGGTTCTCCTGCCCCCCCGATGCGTGCACGTTCGAGCCCGCCCACTTCCGCACTCTCTCAGATCCATTCATGCGCACTCAGGCTCGCTCGCACCCCGCGCCATCCACCTGTGTGCGGTCCTTCGCGGACGCGCTCGGTCGTTCCCCCTCTTATCCATAGCATCTATACCCAGGCGCACAAATACTGAGATATTCTATCTCACTCGCTCACGCTCAACGCACTCACACCCAGACCCATTCGTCCTCACACCCACTCACACCCAGACGCGTTCATACCCAGAGTCGCTCAGGTCCAGCCGCCGAGTTTGACACAGTCCCGCCCAGCGTGGCGGGGGGGGGTGCCGTAGCCCCCGCCGCTCCCCCAGGTGGGAATGGAGTTGTGCTGCGCCGTCTCTGTCGTCGTAGACGTCGTCGTAGACACCGTCGTCGTCGTCGTCGTCGTCGTCGTCGTCGTCGTCGTCGTCGTCGTCGTCTTCGTCGTCGTCGTCGTCGTCGTCGTCGTCGTCGTCGTCGTCGTCCCCCCCCATCCCATCTGGAGGGCGGGGCGGGCTGCGGAGCCCTGGGGCCCATACCCGTCTGGGGGGGCGGTCCGTGACCCCTCGACCCGGCAGCCTGTGTGCACGCATCGGGGTCCTCGCGCCAAAGCGTTTTATGTGTGTTCTCCCCCGAGGTTCGGCGTCTCCAAGGGGGCCTGGTGTCCCTCGGACGTGTGCACCTTGTCTCGGCGGGGATTACTAAGGAGCATCTTCCCTGAGGTTCGGCGTCTCCACGGGGGCCTGGTGTCCCTCGGACGTGTGCACTCTTTCTCGGCGGAGACTCTTAAGGAGCATCCTGGATCATCCCTGCGAAAAAGCCACGCACGAGGCCGAGCGAAGGGGGGCACGCGACGCGGCACGACGTCGGAGGCAGGAGCTGCCCGCGGGCGGAGAGAGAGCGAGAGAGAGAGAGAGGCACCCGGCACGTCCTGCGCACGGTTTCTCGCCTCGCTTGTCTCGTGCTCTGCGCTGTGCCCCACTCGCCACCCACCAAGCCACCCCAGCCTGACCCGAAGGCCCAACTTCCTCCATTTCCGGTGGGGGGAGGTCGGGGAACACTGACAAAACATGCACACACACACACACACACATGGAACCCGTGCCCCCCAAACCCGTAATTTGGGTCTTCGGGCTAGGTTGGGGTGGCCTCGTAGGTGGTCGCCCTCCGCTTGCCGACTGGCGCCCGACTGTCTTGGACCTTGTGGCGCCCGCGGGCTTGAAGAGCTGGCGCTTCAGCCGCCACCGCTGGGCACTGTCCGAGATGATGGTCGGGATGTTGCTGGAGGGTTTGTGTCCACCAGCGCCTCCAGGGGCACATTCAGGGGACAGGTTGAGCATGGCCATCTTCTGGCTCGCAGTTGCTTGCAGGCACCAAAACATAAAGGAAACGTAAGACTCGAGTAAGCCAGAACTCGGGTTTGCCGACTTTTTTTGACGAGCGCGTCCTGGATTTTGGCGGTCCCGTTTTCGTGGGATGTCTGCAGCGGGAGCCCGCGTCAAATTTCAGATTGGGTCTCGTCATCTGTATGATGGCCCCCGTCAGGCCAACCCGAGTCTCCCGTACCCGAGTCTTACGTTTCCCCGAAACCAGCGTCTCAGTCGACTGCCAAGAGAGCCGACATGAATCGGGACAGACGCATCCAACTCAGACGCTGACTGGCAGCAGATCGGCTTCGCAGCGAAGTTTTCCAGTTTCGTGCCAGACGTCGTCTGCACAACAGCAGTCGCTCTGGATTTCGGGCAGCAGCTGCTGATTGTCGGCGGCACGCCCGGGTGGAAATGCGAAGGGGCTGACCTCCTCACGAGGCTGGGAAGTCCCCAGCCTTCTGAGAAGTTGTCTAAGCCTTTCCCGAAGAGAAGACACAGGAGATTTCTCAGACAGCGCGAGTGCTTCTGAGAATTCCCGCCGCCTTCTGAGAAGGCCTTCTTCTTCTTGTCACTTGCACCCCTCGCTCGCCGCCGACATTGGCGTCGCTACCCACCCCCCAGCGTGCCAACCCTTCCTCGGCGCTGAGCGGACGCGGCGGGGCAGGCCCAGGGACTTACCATCTCCAGGTAGCTCTTCTCGGCCTTCGTCAGGCCTTCCTCGGGTCTGCTGGGCGGGGTTAAAGGATTTGTGGGGGGGTCTACGCTGTAGGTTTGGGCGTCTGGTACATTCGGGCATGATCGAGGACGAGGACGGAGCAGGAGGAGGAGGAGGAGGAGGAGGAGGAGGAGGAGGAGGAGAGGGAGGCAAAGGAGGAGGCTGAGGGCGACCACCACCTCGGCAGTCAGCATGCGGTCGCAGGAAAGCAACAGGAGTATCGCAGGAGGAGGAGAAGGAGGAGGAGGAGGAGGAGGAGGAGGGAGGAGAGGGAGGCAAAGGAGGAGGAGGGTGAGGGCGACCACCACCTCGGCAGTCAGCATGCGGCCACAAGAAGAGCAGCAGGAGGATCGCAGGAGGAAGAGGAGAAGAAGGAGGAGAACGAGGAGGAGGAGAAGGAGGAGGAGGAGGAGGAGAAAGGAGGAATGAAGGAGCAGGGTTGGGAATGAGGGTGAGCAGGAGGAGCAGCTGCAGGGGGAGAGGGAGGAAAAGGAGCGGCGCCGTGTTTCGCTCTCTAGGGCCTCCCAGACAAACGCCTCGAGTGTTTCACCTCGCGTCGACACCCGTACCGCGCGGTTGCGCTCGCATCTGAGCGCGCCGGTTTCCCGACGGGGGCCGGTCGACCAGACGGTGCGTTTTCCGCCTCAGGACCAGTCCCGAATCCCAGCCCAAATCCCGAATCGTCCGGCTTGGAAATGATTTAGATATTTGTGGTCATCTTGGAATTTGAATGCCGTCTTGAGACAATGGGGGTCTTCACGATTGCAAGTGAGCCAGAGAAAGACATTCAAGCACATTCTGGTCCTGCGGATGGGGCCGGTTTGGGCCACGACGCCATATTTGGTCAGATGTCACGACACGACCCAGCAGTGCCAGGCCTCATCGTGGTGGCCCCCGGCAGCGTCTGCTTTCGCCGCGCCTTCGAAGTGCCATTCGGGGCGCTCGGATCCAAATGGCGGAGTTCCGCGCCTGCCCGCTGGCGCAACACATCCTTTGAGGCGCGCCCCGCCGATCGTCGGTGCGGCGCGGCAGCACTGGCTTGCGCGGGCGTGTTGGCCTCCAAGTGAGACCCTGACGCCGCGCACCCAAAGGTCGGTCGAGCCCAGGGTCGCTCTGAATTACGTCTTCTTCCCTACCTGCACGCTCCTCGTCAATCCTCGGTCCTCGCTCCTTCCTCCTTCCTCCCACGCCCTCCTTCCCTCCATCCAGCCGTCCGATGTTCCTCGACGCCTGAGGTTATGCATTGTAGGGGGCTCCAGAGGCTGCAGGGGACATCCAGAGTTTTCCCGAGGGCTTCGAAAGCGTCTGGACCCAGCCGCCGGAGGCCTCCAGAGGTCAGCGAAAAACCATATGAAAGAGCGCGCCCGCATCGCCGGGAATGTGGATAGGGGGGCCCCAGCTTCAAGCTACCTCTCCCTCCCTCCCTTCCAAAAGGGGGGGGGGCTTCCGAAGCTACCCCCCCTCCCTTCCGTAAGGGTTTCTACGCTAGGGGGGCCCGGGGGCCCTGGCTAAGGAAGGGGGGGGGGTCGAAACTATCCCCCCCCTCCCTCCCTTGTCCGGAGCAAAAGGTGAGCCCGGGCTTCCCTTTCAAGGGGGGGGGCTTCGGAAGCTACCCCCCCTCCTTCCTTTTTTGGTCTGGACACGGGGGGGGGCGGCTTCAAGCTACCCCTTCCCCCCTCCTTTGCAAGGGGGGTGGGATTCCGAAGCTACCTCCCCCCCTCCTTTCCGGAGCTCTGGCAAATTGCGGAATCCCTGACGACAGGTGTGCACCGCAGCGCCAGATAACGCATTGGAGAATAACGTCGCCCCCTGGTTCGTTGTTGTTGTTTTCTTGCTTTGTCGGCCCTTGGTTCGTAGTCTCGTTTTCTCGGGCCCTGATTCCTTTTATTGTTTTATCATTTTCTCGGCCCGTGGTTCGTTTTCTTGTTTTCTCGTGTTTTCGGCTCCTGGGTCGCGGTCTCGTTTTCTCTGACCCTGGTTCGTGTTTTCGTTTTCTCGTTTTCTCGGCGCTTGGGTCGTGGTCCAGTGTTCTCGGACCCTGCTTCGTTTTCTTGTTTTCTCGGCCCCTGGGTCGTGGTTTTGTTTTCCCGGACGCGGGTTAGTATTCTCGTTTTATCGTTGTCTCGGCCCCCGGGTGGTGGTCTCGTTTTCTCTGACCCTGCTTCGTTTTCTCGTTTCCTCGTGATCTCGGCTCCTGGGTCGTTGTCTCGTTTTTCTCGAACCAAGCGTTTTCTGGTAATCTCGGCCCTTGGGTCGTGGTTTCCTCGGACCCGGGTTCGTTTTCTCGTTTTCTCGTTTTCTCGGCCCCTGGGTCGTGGGTCGTTCTCGTGTTTCTCATTTCATCGGCCCCTGGGTCGTGGTCTCGTTTTTTCGGGGCCTGATTCGTTTTCTCGTTTTTTTTGTTTTCTCGGCCCTTGGTTCGTGGTCTCGATTTCTCTGTTCCGTTTTTTTGTTTGTTTTCTTGTTTCCTCAGCCCTTGGTTCGTAGTCTCGTTTTCTCGGGCCCCGGTTCCATGTAACGTTTTCTCGTTTTCTGGGCCCTTGGGTCGTGGTCGTGTTTTCTCGGACCTTGGTTCGCGTTCGCGTTTTCTGTGCCCTTGTGTCGTGGTCTCGTTTGCTCGGACTTTGGTTCGTTTTCTTGTGTTCTCGGCCCCTGTGTCGTGGTCTCGTTTTCTCTGACCCTGGTTCGTGTTTTCGTTTTCTCGTTTTCTCGGCTTTTGTTGTTTTGTCTGGTTTTGTTCTGGCCCTGGTTCGGGATCTCGTTATCTTGTTTTCTCGGCCCCTGGTTCGTGGTGTCATTTTTCCTCGGACCCTTGTTTGTTTTCTCGTTTTCTCGCGTTCTCGGCCCCTGAGTCGTGGTTTCGTTTTCTCTGACCCTGGTTCGTTTTTTGATTTCTCGGCCCCTGGATCGCGGTCCCGTCTTCTCGGACCCAGGTTAGGTTTCTCGTGTTCTCCGATTCTCGGCCCTTGGATTGTGGTTTTGTTTGCTCGGACCCTGGTTCGTTTTCTCGTCTTTTTGTTTTCTCGGGCCCTGGGTCGTGGTCTCGTTCTCTCCGGCCCAGGTTCGTTTTCTCGTTTTGTCGTTGTCCCGGCCCCTGAGTCGTGGTCTCGGGTTCTCGGGCCCCGGTTCGTTTTCTCGTTTTCTCGGCCCTGGGTTTTGTCTAGTTTTCTCGGCCCTTGGTTCGTTGTCTTGTTTTCTCGTTTTCTCGGTCCCTGGCTCGTGGTCTCGTCTTCTCTGACCCTGATTCGTTGTCTGATTTTCTTGTTATATCGTCCCCTGGGTCGTGGTCTTGTTTTCTCGGACCCTGGTTCGTATTCTCGTTTTCTTGTTCCAGTTTTCTCGGACCCTGGTTTGTTTCATCGTTTTCGCATTTTCTCTGCCCCTTGGTCGTGGTCTCGTTTTCTCGGATCCCGTTTCGTTTCCTCGTTTTCTCGTTGTCTCGGCCCCTGGGTCGTGGTCGTATTTTTTCGGACCTTGGTTCGTGGTCGTGTTTTCTCGGACCCAGGTTCGTGTTCGCATTTTCTCTGCCCCTGGGTCGTTGTCTCGTTTTCTCTGACCCTGGTTAGTTTTATCGTTTTCTTGTTTTCTCGGCCCCTGGGTCGTGGTTTCGTTTTCTCGGACGCTTGTGTGTTTTCTCGTTTCCTCGTTTTCTCGGCCCCTGGATCGTAGTCTCGTTGTGTCGGCTCCTGGGTCGTGGTCTCGTTTTATCGGACCCTGGTTCCTTTTCGCGTTTTCTCTGCCCCTGGGTCGTGGTCTTGTTTTCTCGGACCCTGGTTCGTTTTCCCGTTTTCTCTGACCCTGCTTCGTTTCTTCGATTTCTCTGCCCCTGGGTCGTGATCTCGTTTTCTCTGACCCTGGGTCGTCGTCGTCGTCGTCGTCGGTCGTCGGTCGCGAGTCGTCCGTCGTTCGTCGCCGTCTTCGCATGACCTCGTCCTCGTCTTGACGACCACGACGAGGTCATGCGAAGACGGCGACAATGACGGCGACGTCGGCGACAACGACGACGAGGACGACGACGGCATCGTACGAAGACGTCGAGCGACGGCGACGGCAACGACGACGGCGACGGGGGAGGAACGTCCGGCAGGGGGAGTTCAAGGGAGGGGGGTGGTAGCTAAGCCGCCCCTTCCCTTTTGGAAAGGGGGGAGGGGAGGGGAGCTTCCGGCAGGGGGGAGAAAAATGAAGGGAAAGGGGGGGGGTCCCGCAGAGGGGGGTCAAAGGAGGGGGGGGTAGCTAAGCACCCCTTCCCTCTCGTAAGGGGGGGAGGGGGGGGTAGCTTCCCGGGTGCCGAAAGGGGAGGGGGGGCTGCTAAGCCCCCCCCCCCTTTGGAAAAAGGGGGAAGGGGGGGGGTAGCTTCCGCAGAGGGGGGTCAAGGGGAGGGGGGGGGGAAGCCCCCCTTTTTTCGTAAGGGGGGGAGGGGGGGTAGCTTCCCGGGTGCAAAAGGGGGGAGGGGGGGGGCTGCTAAGCCCCCCCCCCTTTGGAACCAAAGGGGGGGGGGCGTAGCTTTCGGCGGAGGGGGGTCAAGGGGAAGGGGAAGGAGCTATGCCCCCCCTCCGTTCGGAAAGAGGGGGGAGGGGGGGGGGGGTAGCTTCGGAGTGGCGAAAGGGGGGGAAGGGGGTGGCAGCTTCAGGGGAGAGGCGAAAAGGGGGGGAGGGGGGGGGAGCTTCCAGCAGGGGAGGTGGAAGGGGAGGGGGGGTTGCTAGGGGGGACCCCCCCCCTTTGCTCCGGCGCTGTGGGCGCGCTCTCTCAACCATATTCATCAAACAACCTGCATTATCCTCTCCCCCTGAGTTCCGACGGCTTGGAAAAAAACACATCGTCGAACAAAACACGACTGTAGCCACCGACACAATATCTCTGCTTCGTCTGGCGAGCTGGATACAGTGGAGGCCCATGCCAAGAAACGCCCCGTTTGCCCCCAAGGTGCCGTGGGCTTCTTGGGTTTTGATGGTTTTGCTATGGAAAGCGTGGCGTTCCCACGCCAAGAAGCAGTGGACCTCCTGGGGCTTCAGGGTTGGGTCTCTTGTGGAAGGCTTCCTGTGGTCGAGCTCCTGCTGTAGATCGAGCCGAGCACTGCGGGCCGCGGCCCCTCGCTCGAGTCCGAGAGGGTACCGCGTGACGCGCGAGGGTGCCGCTGCCACGGCGGCGTGGGGCGTGCCAGACCGCCACGCAGGAGGAGGAGCAGGGGGCAGTTCGAGTAGGGGGAAAAAACACACGTGGGAACACACACACACACACACGTGTTTTATATATATATATACACAGACACACACACACACTGTGTGTGTGGACATCCGAGCATACAGAAGGGACGTCCGAGCGATGGCAAGTGGCGCCATGTTTCGGGCGGTGCTTGCCCCGATCCGTGGAGCTGGCTTCCGCGGGCCAGTTCCCTGGATCCGTGATCCACGTTGGCATGCGCCCGAACCTTCTCCTCCTCCTTATGGTGCCCCGACCTGCTTTACCCTTCACCACCAGGAATAAAATCGAGCACCAAAAAAATCATCGAAATAGTATATGTCCAGCACGCTGGTGTCGAGCGACAATTCCTGGGTGCTCGAAATTATTGCTGGGATGTGGTCCTAACGTACTATTGGGAACGACGTAATCCTCCTCCAGGTCATGCAGGCGTGCAAGGGCAAGCTGCTCATGACCCTCACGGAGGGGGGCTGTCAGTACCTCCTGGCCGGCGCGCGGGCAACGGCGGGCATGAAGGCGGAGCATTTGGTTGCCGCGGCCGCTACATAGGGAGGAGCCCAGAGAAGATGAAGCAAGGAGGAGGAGAAGGAGGAGGAGGAGATGAGGAGGAGGGGATGAGGAGGAGGAGGAGGAGGAGGAGGAGGAGGAGGAGGAGGAGGAGGAGGAGGAGGAGGTGGAGGAGGAGGAGGAGGAGAAGGAGGAGGAGGAGGAAGAGGAGGGAGGAGGAGGAGAGAAAAGGAGGAGGAGGAGGAGGAGGAGGAGGAGGAGTAGGAGGAGGAGGAGGGAGGAGGTGGGAGGAGGAGGGAGGAGGAGAGAGGAGGAGAGAGGAGGGGAGAGGAGGAGAGGAGGAGAGGAGGAGAGGAGGAGGAGGAGGAAGAAGAGGAGGAGGAGGAGGGGGAAGAGGAGGCGGAGGAGGAGAGAAGGGTAAATCCACGAGTTATCAACGATGTTGGAATAAACCCTCCCTTCAAGCTCCCTCTTCATAGGCCCCTACAGCGGTTCATCTCCACTGAGGGAACTGCCTCGTTGGAAGACAATTGTTTGAAGACCTTGATCCATGTCAAAAAAATGTTCTCGGGATTCCAACGCCACGGATCAACAGGGCTGTCGCGTTTTGACGATATTGAATCGTACCAGAACGCCATTCCTGGGACCTCATTGACACAGCGAATCAGCGCAACTGTTTCACCCGCATAATCCTGAACCAATCCGTGAAAGTCTTGTAATTGGTGTAAACGAATGTGAGCGGCGCTAGGGCGAGAGCCGCATGTTTTAACCATCCGTCCTCAAGCCGTGAAGTTCTTGCACCTGTTTAAGAAGAACATGCGCGGCGCTGAAGCGAGCGCCACAGTTTGAACGCCATCTGCCCTTTATCCCGGAAGCTCGTGCAATAGTTGTTTAACGAATGTGCTCGGCGTTCAGGAGAGAGCTACATGTTGAAAACCATCCGCCATCAATTCGTGACATTCCTGCACTGGTTTAAAACGTATGTGCGAAGCACTAAGGTGAGAGCCACATGCTGAAAACCACCTGGCCTCCAGTTGTGAAATTGTTGCCATGTTCTACGAGTCAGGACATACATGGTGAGGAACTTTCTGGCGAAACGCCCGGGCCGCCCTATGAACTTGCCTCGGGGTGCGACTGGGAGAAGTGATTCATACGGATAGAAGAGAGGAGGAGTGAGGAGGAGGAGGAGGGGCAGCAGGAGGAGGAGGAGGAGGCGGAGAAGGAGGAGGAGGAGGAGGAGGAGGAGGAGGAGGGGAGGAGAGGGAGGATGAGGAAGAGGAGGAAGACGAGTAATGACAATGGTATCATATAGAATTATCCCAGTGCGACCCTACCTAGGAGTTTGAGCCCCTAGGTCACCCCCTGGGTGAACCCAGGGGGCGCAACTGGGGGAACCGCGGGACGGGGACTGGGGGAACCGCCCGGGGCGAGTTGCACTGCCCGGCCCCATTTAAGAAAAAGAGCAAGAACCCTCTAGGGAGAGTCTAGGTAGGGAACTAGGTCCAACACTGCTCGCGTCTCCTGCAAGAGCTGCAGGCTGTTCAGCACTGCTTGCGGGGGCTCCGGTCCGGCCATCGAGGCTAGCTCGGCACCTGTCGCATAGTGTTTTTGCTTTGCCTTTCCTTTGCTTTGCTTTTGTTTTTGCTTTGTTTTGCGTTGCTTGTGCTTTGCTTTGCTGTTGCTGCTGTTGCTTTGCCTTTGCTATGATGCTATGCTATGCTATGCTATGTTGTGCTATGTTATGCTATGCTATTATATGTTATGCTGCGTTATGCTATGATATGCTATGCTAGGGTATGCTAGGCTGCGCTATGTTATGCTGGGCTATGTTATGCGGTGATATGTTGCAATATGATATGCTATGATATGCTATGCTATGCTGCGCTATGATATGATATTATATGCTATGATATGCTATGATGCGCTATGCTATGCTATGTTAGGCTATGCCGCACTATGTTATGCTGCGCTATGATATGATATGGTATGATATGCTATGCTGCACTATGCTATGCTATGCTATGCTATGTTGCGCTATGCTATGCTATGCTATGCTGCGCTATGCTATGCTATGCAATGCTGCGCTGTGCGATGCTAAGCTAAGCTGTGCTATGCTATGCTATGCCATGCTATGCTATCCTATGCTATACTATGCTATGCTATGCTGCGCTATGATAGGCTGAGATATGATATGCTGTTATATGATATGCTATGCTATGCTATGCTATGGTATACTAATGCTGCGCTAAGCTAAGCTAGGGAGAGCTAAGCTGAGCTAAGCTAGGCTACGCTAAGCTAAGCTACGATAAGCTAAGCCAAGCTAGGCTAGGCTAAGCTAAGCTAAGCTAAGCTAAGTTAAGATAGGCTAAGCTAAGATGAGATAAGCAACGCTAAGCTAAGGGGACGTAACTGGGGGAACCGCGGGGCGGATACTGGGGGAACCGCCCGGCGCGGTGTGCACTGCCCGGCCCCTTTAAGAAAGAGAGTAAGACACCTCTAGGCAGAGCCTAGGTAGGGAATTAGAGTATTGCTACTAATAACACCACGAAAAAAGAATACGAATACGACGAAGAAGACGACGAGGAGGAGGAGGAGGAGAAGGACGATGAGGATGAGAAGATGAGGAGGAGGAGGCGGAGGCGGAGGAGGCGGAGGAGGCGGAGGAGGAGGACAGAGGAGGAGAGAGGAGGAGAGTGAAAGAAGAGGAGGAGGAGGAGGAGGAGGTGGAGGAGGAAGTGGAGAGGGAGGAGGAAGACACACAATAATACTAACCATACTACTAGTACTAGCACTCAACACTATATTCATTAAACCTTTTCATCGTATTAATATCATTAAACGTGCTAACGCAAATCATATGAAACAGAAGAAGAAGAAGAGTAGGAGCAGGAGGTGGACGAGAAGGAGGAGGAGGAGAGAGGAGGAGGAGGAGAAGGAGGAGAAGGAGGAGGAGGAGGAGGAGGACGCGCATCCATCAGAAAGAAAACAACCGTGACGACTCATCTCAGGCAGCTGTCATGTCTATGTGCTGCCCCGTGTGGCGTCGGAGGCCGCTTCCTCGGAGGCCCCCCCCCCCGCGGGGGGGGCGCACGCCCTAGGAAGTCAAGGGACCGCCCCCCGACGACGGACGACGACTACGACGAGGACGTGGACGACGACGACGACGACGACGCCGACGACGACGACGACGACGACGACGATGGCGTCGCCGGCAAGATAATTAGTTAGCCCCTAGGGGGGGTTCTAAAGGACTTTCAGGGTTCAGATCGAGGTCGGTTCGCGGAGGTATCCTAGTGTTCTTCGAGTCTGTTGCATGTGTTTTTGCATCCTGGGGGAGGGCACCCTCAAGTGTTCTTCAGTTTGGCCGGCGGGGGGTCTCGTGTTCTTGAGGGGTGTTTTTCTGTCCTAGGTCCGACCGCAGTCGTCGACCAGCCTTAGAAAGGACAGGAATTGCCAGAATCTGCTTCCATCCTCGCTCTCTCGACTGCCAGAGTCCTCCTCCTTTCACTTGCCAGGGTCCTCTTCCATCCTGACTGCCAGAAGCATCCCTCGTCAATCCTTGCTCTCTCCCCCCTCGTCCTCGCGGGCGTAGGTTTCCGCCCGGCCGCATTTCTTGATCTTGGGCGGGCACTTCGGACATCGGCTGTCGTCCTCGCTGCATCCACGCGCGCTCGCATGAGCCTCAATTCGCCCCCATGCGACGTGGCCGCGGAGAGGCGTTAGCAGAACGAGAGCGCTGCGCGTTCAGAACTGCGAGGGAAGATGCGTGTTGATGCAGGCGTAACATCATGTGGCAACTGTGCTTCGTCGGCAGTGGGGGGGGCCGAGATGGGCCGATGCGTCTGGCTGGGGCGAGTGCGTTGATGATGATGCTGATGCTGATGCCGATGATGCCGATGATGCCGATGATGATGATGATGATGATGATGATGATGATGATGATGATGATGATGATGATGATGATGATGATGATGATGATGATGATGATGATGCTGATGATGCTGATGCTGATGCTGATGATGATGATGCTGATGATGATGCTGATGATGCTGATGCTGATGCTGATGCTGATGCTGATGATGATGATGATGATGATGATGATGATGATGAGGAGGAGGAGGAGGAGGAGGAGGATCAGGAGGAGGAGGAGGAGGATCCCCTCAGGAAAGGCCTGCCGGCAGCTCTGTGTTGCAGCCCCTGCTTGCGTCCTCGACCGCACACGCGGATGCCTGCTGGTCCTTCTCCAGGGACGCCCTCGAGGGCGCGAAGGTATTCGCGCTTCGCGCGTAGAAGGTTCGGCTCCGATTCCTCATCCTCCTTTTCTCCCCTGGAGGGGGGCGCGAGAGCGCGAAGTGATTCGCGCGAAGTTAGGTGCCCTTGCGTCTCGTCCTGCTCATCATCATCCTCGCCCCGAATCTCTCATTATCATCGACATGTAAGATAGCTTCGTGGCTTGATGCCTTAGTCGCCGAGGTTGCCGTCGTGCTGCGGTGTCCGCTGCAACTTCTCCCCTCCAGAAAAATCCTCGCTCCGTCTCGCTCTCCCCCCTCTGCATCTTCATGCGCACGCCTTGTTACCGTCTCATCCCCCCCCCTTCTCGCCGTCCCCCTCATCTTCTCTGGCGCACCTGTCCATCCTCATCCTACCCTTCCTCTTGCTCGCTCCTGCTCCCCCTCCCTATCCCCCTACAGTCCCCCCCCTTCTTCCATTTCCCCCATCTCGTCTTCCTGCCGCTCATGCTTCCCCCGTTCCTTCCCTCTTTCCTCCGCTTCCTTCCCCTCCTCCTTCTCGTCCTCCTCGATCATCGTCCTCCCGCTCCTCTCCGTTCTCCCAGGGCTCTGCCTCCCTCCTTGTGCCTCTCGTCCCCGTCGTCTTTCTCCTTCCTCGTCCTCGTCCTCCTCGCGTGCCCCCTTCTCCCTACTATTCCCTCCTGCTCCTTTTCCTTCTCCCCCCCACATCCCCCTCTTTTCCTCTTCCTCGGGGGAGAGGCGACACCACCACCAAGGGGGCCACCTCCAGCGAGGGGGCCCACGATGCCAACCCCCCGAGAGGATGTCTCGAGCGAGAGGGGGGGACCACACCACCAGGGCCCCCCCCCCCCTTGTCCCTCCCGCCGGTGATCCCCGGTGGTGGTGGATCCCGGGCAACGAGAAGGGGGGAGATAGGCATAGGTCGGGGATGCATCGACCCCCAGTCGCTCTTTGATCGCCGATAGGGGCCTGATAGCCCCAACCCGCCCAGGAAGGTGCGGTTTCACGTTATGGGGCTTCTTGCCGATCTGTCGGCGATGTATCGCCGATTGCAGGTCGACATTTCCCCCCCTATGCCAGCTCCCTCCCCATCCTTGCCCCTCATTGGAGGTGCCCGTGTTGGGGCCTCGCGTTTTGGGAGCTGCTGAAAAGAGGTCCTTCCGGGCCCCTGAGGGGGCCCTTTAGGGCCCAAGAGGGGGCCTCTGGGGGCCAGAAACATGGGCCCTTCCTTCGGAAGGAGGCGTATTTTTCGGGCCTCCCCCCTTTTGTTACCGCCCCCCCGTCCATTGATCGCCATGTCTCCCTTGCCGATCGCCCCCCCCAATGGATCGCCCCCCCCCCCTCCCAGCAAGCGACGCAGCGTGCTCATTGCTCCTGGTTCCTGCTCCTCCCGTGCTCCTGCCGTGCTGGCGCTCCCCCCGAGGCGGGCAGATACATGTTCGAGGTCCCGAGCGCCCCGGGGGGGCTGCGCGCGCCCGCCCGGCGGAGCCACGGGGGGTCATTGCTCCCGGCGCCCAACAGACGCGTAGTGGAGGGACTGGCTGCTCCTTCTCCTCCTCCTCCTCCTCCTCTCCTCCTTCTCCTCCTCTCCTCCTCCTCCTCCTCCTCCTCCTCCTCCTCCTCCTCCTTCTTCTCCTCCTCCTCCTCTCCTCCTCAGAGCGGGAACGTCAGGGGGCTAGCTGTTCCTCCGTCTCCTCCTCCTCCTCCTCCTCCCCCTCCTCCTCCTCGTCTCAGCCGCATCACAAGCATCATTTCTCCTCCTTCTCATCCTTTCTCCTCCTATGCGCGTCAGACCTGCTCTTTTTCGTCGCAGCACTCATTTGAGCCTCAGCATGATTCCTCATTACTACTGTCAGCCTTCTCTCCTCTCCTCCTGATTCCTCCTATCTCCTCCTCCGCCTCCTCCTCCTCTATATTTCTCCTCCTCATCATCCTCCTCCTCCTTTCTGCCTCATCCTCATCCTCCTCCTCCGCCTTCTCCTCATCACCTGCCACCCTATCCTCCTTCTCCTCTCCTCTTCTCTCCTCTCTCCTTCTCCATCCTCTCATCTCCTCCTCCCCCTCCTCCTCCTCCTCCTCCTCCTCCTCCTCATCATCATCATCATCATCCTCCTCATCCTCCTCATCCTCCTCCTCCTGGACGGTCCTACGGAGCACCGGAACGGCCCAAGACCGATTCAACAATTGCCGGGGAAGGGCCCGAGACTGCCAAGACGGCCCGGAGGCTGCCCATGGCCTCAAGACGGCGCGCGAGGATTGCCCAGGCGCCCCAAAAGGTTTTCAAGAGGACCCACGAGAGGGCTTGAGGAGGCAACAAAGACGCTGATATGCTGTCAATGTTTGAAATATTATGGGGTTCTGGCCTTTTCGGGCAAACAGCGGCCCAAGACGGCTCTCATCGCAACAGGACGGCCCAAGAAGCACCCCCAAACACCTGTGGGCGGCCAAAGGGTGTCCGTAGACGGCCCCAGAGGGCCCCAAGACCGCCCAAGAGGGAACCAACACGACCCGAGAGGGCCCCACAAGGCCCCCAAGGGGGCCTCCAGAAATGCCCCAAGACGGCCAAAGCCTGGCAAGACAGCCCAGAAGGGCCCCGGGACGGCTCAAGAGGGCTGGGCCCCAAGAGGACCCCCACGAAGGCCCAGAGAGACCAAACAAACACATGGATTTTCGGGGCCCCGAGGAGGCTTGCCAGAGGCCTCCAAGTACACTTGCTCGGGTGTTCGGATGAGGTGTTCGGGTTTTATTTTTTTGGAATTATGGTGGTCATGTTTGGGTGTCAGGGATGTCTGGGTCAGAGAGCTCGGGCTGGGGTGTGGGGGCTTCGGTGGTTGAGTTCGGGTTGGGATGTCAGGATTAATGTGTATGCTACGGTGTTAGGGTTCCGACGCTCAGGTTGGGATTTTCGGACACACGAGGGCCCCAAAATGCCCCCCAAGAGGGCTCCGGATGTCAAAATTGATATTTCGTATAGTTTCAAGCAACATTTCAACGTGCTCGCTTTTGACAAAACGAGCGTGGCTCCGTAGGAGGCCCTAAAACGGCCCAAGAAGGCCTCCGGACTGCCCAAGAGGCTCTGCAAGACGCCTCAAGATGGCCCAAAGAAGAACAAACCGAATTTGCATGTTGAGCCCTGCCCCCAAAAATGGTCCTGGACACTGCTACGGAACCCCCAAGACGCCATCAAGGCCCCCAGAAGCCCCCAGGATGCCCCCATGACGCCATCGCAGCTCCCAAAACGCTCTTAAGAGCCCCCTCATGGAAGCTTGACAAGCGACCTCGTGAACCTCACAACCCCTACGAGACCCATGACGGACCCCTTCCGTGCCCTGCGACACTTACGAACCGAATGAGCCATACGAGCACCGTGTTCCTTATGGGGCCTATGAGCCCTGGGCCCTCCGCGCCCTCCAAGAGGCCCCCGAGACCCTTCCCTGTGAGCCCTACGAGCCCAATGAGCCCAATGAGCTCCAGAGCCCTACGACACCCATGAGCCCGACGACCCTCACGAGCCCTTCGGGCCCTACGAATTCTAAGACTCCTGTAAGCGCTGCGAGCCCTCGGCCTCAGCCTCAGCCCCATTTACTCCACGAGCCCTACGGCCCTTATGCACCACAGCCCTATGAACCCATGTGCACAATGAGCACTACGACCCTTATGCACCACAGCTCTATGAGCCCTATGAGTCAATTTGCCCTATGAGCTCACGAGCCCAATGCGCAGGCCGCGAAGCGCGACGCGCGATTATTTTCGCGCCCCTGGGGCGGACCTACAAAACAAACATTCGAACTGAGGAGGCCGCGGCATGCGTCCGTCAAAGCGACCCCCCTGCGTGGAGAAAACGGCTCCCCGGACAACCACGGGACAGCCCCCGAACAGCCCCGGACAACCCCCGGACAGCTCTAGGCCCAGGAAGTCTGGGGTTTGTCTACACTTCAGCTTTGCCAAGGCTTGAAATACGTTGGAATTTATACTGGGGAGGGTGATTGAAGCCGCGGCCTGTTCAATTCGACCGCCAAAAAAGTATCAGGAAACCTTGAGAAGCCGCGCTGCGTTCGTATGCGCCCCCCCCGGGCATGCGCCCCCCCTGGGGGGGGCGCATGCGACCCCCCCCCACGACTCGAACACGTAGACGGCCGCGTCTTGTGGGACACCGCGCTTGCGGCGTTTCGGCGCACGCGCTTCGCGCGCGCATGCTGCTGGGCGCCAGGGAGTGGCTCCTGCTCCTCCGCGTGAGCGCACCCAGCGGCGCAAGCCGCCCCCTCGGGGGCGCTCGCCGCGGTCGCCTGCGCAAGGCCGCCGTCGCCCTCGCCGTCTGCGTCGACCCAGCAGGGACTCGCCAGCAGTCCGCCCACTCCTGCACACGAGAAGCCCGTCAACCATTTTTTCCTGCGCTTTTCACCCGAGCCAGCACCCCCCCCTGAGCGGGCCCCCCTGACGTTCCCGCTCAGAGGAAGAGAGGAGGAGAAGGAGGAGAAGAGGGAAGAGGAGGAGGAGGAAGAAGAGGAGAAGGAGGAGGAGGAGGACGAGGACGACGGCAATGACGACGACGACGACGACGACGACGACGACGACGACGACGACGACGACGACGACGACGACGACGACGACGACGACGACACCGACAACGACGACGACGACGACGACAACGACGACAACGACGACGACGGCGGCACCACCAGCGGCGGCGGCGACGACGTCGAGCACTGGAGCTGTCAACATGACGCCAATCCCAGCCACACGCCGCACCCACACCGCACCCACAGGGGGGGAGGGAGGGGGGAGGAGGACCATGGCGTCACCCCGCACACACCCACAGCAACACACCACACCCACACCACATCCACAGGGGGGGGGGGGGAGCACCACCACGCCACGCCCACGCCCACAGGGGGGGGGGGCATCGCGCGGGGGGGGGGGGGGCGATGGCATTAGCATTGGGGGAGGCCCAAACCCTCGACCATATATAGACACATGCATACATATCTACATTCATACATACATACATGCATGCATACATACATGCATACGTACACGCGTACACACATATCTCTATGCATATGCACCAGCACATGCATCCATGCAAGCACGTATGCATGCATACATGCATGCCTGCATGCATACCTACATACCTACATGCCTACATACCAACATAGCTACATACCTACCTACCTACCGACCTACCTACATACATACATACATGCATACATACATACATAATACACACACATACATACAACCATGCATACATACATACATACACACAGACATGCAACCATACATACAAGCATACATGCATGTGTACATGCATGCGCACAAATGCATAAAGGCATACACACATACATACCACAAACCAGGAATACATAACACATAAACACACACACATACACAGATACACGCATGCGTGCAACCATACATGCACACACACATACATACATACATACATACGTACATGCATGCCTACATGTATACATACACACATGCATACATGCATACATGCATACATGCATGCATGCACACATACACACATGAATATTTACATGCATGCATGCATACATACATGCATGCACACATACATACATACATACATACATGCATACATACATATATACATGTAAATGCATTGGCACATACACTCGTATACATGCCGAAATACTCACATACATGCATCCATACATTTACAACATACATGCATATGCATGTGCATATGCACATACATTTGCACAGACACATTCGTATGCACACAAGCACGTACATACACCTATACAGATACACATTTACGCGTACACATACACATACACGTACACATACACGTAGACATGAGCATCATAATTTACATCTACATGTACATATCCATATATATATATAGTTACATGTATACACACATACAAATACTTACAAACACAAATGTATATACACATCGATGTATGCACATATATACATACCCATCCATGTGTACACACATCTATTCTCAATTATAAATATATATATATATATATATACACACATATGGACTATATATGTATATAATCCTCGTGGGCTGGGAAGGGGGGGCCGGACAGCGGCCCCAGGTACACGTGGGGGCCCATAGAGCTCCCCGACAGCTGAAAGCGCCACCCAGATTGGCCCAAGACTGCTTTGCATTGCGTCTGGGGCGCTCTGGCGCATGCCCCCAGACCGTCCCAAGACACGCCAAGAGACCCCCCAGAGTCCTCGAAGGACCCCCCCCAGGGCCCCAAACGCACCAGATTCCTTCCAGAAATCGTATAGTTTCAGCATCTTCTCTTCCGCGTCTCGGACGCTCCAAGAGGCGCCCCAGAAGGCTCCACTACCGCTTCCGAAGCCCCGCGCGCTGCGCAAGAGGGCCCCAAGACGGTCCAAGGGAGGCCCAAGAGAGCGCTAGCCATTTTGGCTCAAGCCAGCGTTGCCTTGGTTCACAGCGCTGGCCGATTTTGTGTGTCTGCGCGCTCCCCGCGCCCTTTAAGCTCTCGCCGCCATGCTACGTCTTTTGATCGTAGCGAGCGGACTGATGGCTGCCTGGTCTCAAGGAGACGAGGTCTGCGACGCCAAGACCGGTGTCTGCGAGGGGCCTGGCAAGCCTCACAAAGGCGTTCTCGTGAGCACGTACGTCACAGATGCCGCCAAGCTCGATTACACGTAAGAGTGACCCTTCGTCGGAATGACGTCCTGGTGCGGGCCCATTGGGGCCCCCCCTCGCTGAACAGGATGCGATAGTAGTGTCTTGCGCGCTTGTGGTTGCCCCCCCGCCCCGCGGCCCCCAAGAAGCCGCGCACCAAAGGTCACTCTTACCCAGGGTCACTCTGGTGTGTAGCCGACAAGCGAACCGCGCTCGAGAAGGAAGTTACGGCCGTCATGGAGCTGTCGGAGCGGCAGGCATGCGATGTAGCCCTGCTGATCACGGGGGGCTTCTCGCCGCTGACAGGCTTCATGAGCGAGGCTGACTACAAAGGCGTGGTCAGCGACATGAAGACGACTGCGGGCGTGCTGTTTGGTATGCCCGTCGTGCTGGACGTCCGCGATACCGGCTACAAGGGCAAGAAGGTCTTGCTGAAGTACAAGGGCACCGGCATGGCGGTGATGGACGTGGTGGACGTGTACAAGCCCAACAAGGTGAAGGAGGCCGCGGAGTGCTACGGCACCAGCTCCACCGAGCACCCCACCGTGCAGGAGCTCTTCGAGACCCTCGGCAAGTACTACGCCGCTGGCGAGGTCCACGGGCTGATCGAGGACTTCGAGGGCATCTGGGGCCCCGGCTTCAAGAGCCCCGCGGCCGTGCGGGCGACGCTGCCGGCGGGGAAGCCCGTGGTGGCCTTCCAGAACCGCAACCCGGTCCACAAGGCCCACTTCGAGCTGCTCGTGGCCGCACAGGAGGACGTCAAGGACTCCGTGATGTTTGTGCACCCGACGTGTGGGCCCACGCAGCCGGGAGACATCGACGGCGCTGCCCGGATCAAGACTTACGAGGTGATGCAGGATGAGCCTTTCTACAAGAAGTGGGCGGGCGACAAGTGGCGGTGGTCGTATCTGCCCTACTCGATGAAGATGGCCGGGCCCCGCGAGGCGATCCAGCACATGATCATCCGAAAGAATTTCGGCGCAACCCACTTCATCATCGGCCGGGACATGGCGGGCACCAAGAGCACTCTGACGTCCAAGGATTTCTACGGCGCGTTCGATGCCCAGGAGAATGGCAAGAAGCATGAGGGCGAGCTCTTCATGAAGGTCGTGAGCTACGAGAACATGGTTTACGTCGGCGAGGAGCACGGCAACGCGCGTGGCTACGCCACGGAGTCCGCGGCCAAGGCCAGCAACCTTAAGATCGCGAAGCTCTCTGGAACCGAGTTCCGCAAGCGCCTGCGGTCGGGCGAAGAGATCCCCGAGTGGTTCGCGTTCCCCGCCGTGGTGAAGGTGCTCAGGGAAGGCGGGGACGCCATCTTCCTGTGAGGCGCCCGCGCCCTCCCGCTGGGCGGCTGGCGCACCGTCCTCTCTCTCTATCCCGGTCGTGCAGCGAGGAACGGTTTTCTCCTCCTCCTCCTCCTCCTCCTCCCTCTCCACAGCTCTGTATACAAACAGCTGTACAGCGTACAGTGTGCAGCACTGAGTGCGCGTATGTTCCAACTTGCCTTGGTAAGTAAGGTGTGGAACCCCTGCAAGGGCGCCGGAACAGTGGCTGCGAGGCGCCAGGGTATGCGTGTTTTCTTTTCCAGCGTGCCACAACTGACCCGTCATGGGAAAAAGCGAGCTGTGTGCGCACGCGCATGAGCGTCGAGGCAGAACGCAGTCAAGAAAAAGGAGGCCCCAGAGAGCTCCAAGATGGTGCCCCAACGGGGTGTTGGGCACTTTCTCGGGGGAGGCGGCTCCCAGCCTGCCCCCGGCACCTCCCGGGAGCCTGCAGGACGCTCCCAATTGGGCGCTGCGTAATGGGGGATCATAGATGGGGGGGTGGCGAGTGTGGTCCAAAAAAGGTACCCAAACGGTACCTAAACGAGCCCCCCGGGGCTCTGGAGGGGCCCGAAAGGGGCACGAAAGGGGACCTTTTCTGACCCCCCCATTGGTGACCCCCCCATGAAGCCACGCCCAACCCAAGAGGCCCCCAGAGGCTCCCGAGAGACTTCGAACGCGCGACGCTGAGAGACCCCCCAAGAGGCCCCCCAGGATGCCTCCTGAATGCTGCCACGAGCCTTCCAGGAGGCCTCCCAACAGGCCCCAAAAGCGTATGGGAGGTCTAGCGTCACAGTCGGGGCCCTGAAGAAGGAACCCTTTTCGTTGGGGAGGGGCTCCGTGTTCCTTGATTGCTTCACAGTTTGCCTTGGGTTTTGCTTTGGTTTTCGATGGGAAGTCGAAGTCCAGCTTGTGGATCTAAGGGGCCTCGTTCCTTATTTAGGGTTCCTTGGGTCAACGCTCCCACTGTAACTCGGGCCTGTCCCTCTACAGGGGGAATATTCAAAAATAGTCAAAACATCATCAGGGGACGATGTTTGGATTATTTTTTTTACCATGTGGGGGCATTTTCTTTGTATTCTCAATTTTCCGTCCAGAATCAGCCTGTAGGGGGACATGCCCGACCTGCACAGCGTGCCCAGAGAGGCTTCAAGAGGGAGGCCCCCAATTCACGATCCATCTCGGGGCTTCAAGAGCCCCTCAGAAGCACGCCGCGAGGCTCCGAAAGGCGACCCATACCCTTGCTCACGATCCAGGTCGTGGGTGTGCCGCCATGGGCAGGCCGCCTTCGACGAGGCTTCCTGGCGATTGCGTGTAATACCCGCCCTTGGGTCATCCACCTCTTCTGTCGCCGCCGATGTTGACGCAGCCACATTGCCGCGAAGCGGCTGGCATAGGACGGAAAGTGTCAGAAGCGTGAGTTGGTCTTCAACGTCACCCGTTGACGTCAGACGATGTTTTATGTTTTCAGCCAGTGGGTCCCAGAGGTCTCGATCCTTTCCCGCGGGAGGGAGGAAGGAGGAGGGAGGAAGAGGAAGGAGGAGGAGGAGGAGGAGGAGGAAGAGGAGGAGGAGGAGGAGGAGGCAGGGGGATGATGATGAGGATTGAGGATGGAGGAGGAGGAGGGGAGGAGGAGGAGGAGTGAGGAGGTGAAGGAGGAGGTGGGGGAGGGGGAGGAGGAGGGGAGGAGGAGGAGAGAGAGGAGGAGGAGGAGGAAGAGGAGGAGAGGAGGAGGAGGTGGAATGAGGAGGAGGTGGAGGAGGAGGAGGAGGAGGATGAGGAGGAGGAGGAGGTAGGAGGAGAAGAGGAGGAGGGAGGAGGGGGGATGGAGGTGGAGGAGGAGGAGGAGGAGGAGGAGGAGGAGGAGGAGAATAATAATAATACTAATAATAATAATAATGATGATTAATAATAACTACTAATAATTAATATTAATAATCATGATAATCATACTAACTTAGAATTATAATCATACTAACACTAATAATACTAATATATTATTAGTAATATTAATTAGTTAATATTAATATTTAATAATAATTAAATTATTATTATTATTAATAATAACAGTAATAATAAAAACATAATACCAAACAAGGAGAAATAATATGAGCGAGAAGTGGAGGAGGAAGAGGAGGGAGGAAGGAGGCTGAGGAGGTGAGGAGGAGGGAGGAGGAGGAGGAGGAGGAGGAGGAGGAGGGAGGAGTAGGTAAGAGGAGGTGGAGGAGGAGAAGAAGGAAGGTAGGAGGAGGGAGGGGGGGGAAGGAGGAGAAGAGGAGGAGGAGGAAGAGGAGGAGGAGGAAGGGGAGGTGGAGGAGGAGGAGGGAGGAGAGGGGAGGGGAGGAGGAGGAGGAGGTGGAGTGAGAGGGGAGGAAGAGGTAGGAGGAGGGAGGAGGTGGAGGAGGGCGCAGAGGAGGAGGAGGAGGAGGAGGAGGAGGAGGAGGAGGAGAGGAGGAGGTGGAGGAGGAGGAGGAGGAGGGGGGGAGGAAACGGAGGAGGAGGAGGAGGAGGACGAGGAGGAGGAGGAGGAGGAGGAGGAGGAGGAGCTCACACGATGGAGCTCGATGTCATCCTCGGCGCTGCACCGGCGGCGGCGGCGGCGCAGCCTACTGACCAGCGGAGGGATGCGCACGTGCTGAATGAAGGAATGATGCAGGAGGAGGGGGGCTGTGCTGGAGGCCGAGGCGACGCAGCTGGCGGAGGCGCTGGGCAGCGACGGCGGCGGCGGCCCCAGGATGACGTGCCAGTCGCTGTGCCGGCTGGAGGCGGCGAGGCGGGGTGGGCGACCTCGGCGCCCACGTCGAGGAGTTTGGCCACGTGCGGCACCTGCCATGGAGAGTTGCCAGCCCGCACTCCCCCGGTGCGGCGCGGAGGCCCTGGAGCTTGGGTCCCCCACATCGGCTGCGTCGCAGGCCAGTGCGGCTTGCCCGGCGGCTTGAGTGGTTGGGCGCACCTTCCCATGGAGAAGCGTGCGGAGGCGCAGGCAGCGCCCGACGCAGCGGAGGCCGCGGGCATGCGGGCCGGGGCGCAGCCAGCCGGGGCGGCGGCGCTACTGGCGCGGCCTGCGGCGGCGCTGGTGCAGGCCGACGGCGCGGTGCCTTACGGAGAGCTCCAGCGCATGGAGTTTTGGGACGACGTCACTTGGGACAGTCTCCGCGACAAGTGCGGCACCAGCGCGGTTGTCCCGGAGGCACTCCGCTACGCCGTCCCGGACTTCCGGGAAGCGCTGTGCGACTCCATTCTGGCGGCTGGAGGCACGGGCGAGACTCGCGGCCGGACGGCGCTCCTGTTCTCGGACCGCCTCCTTTTCTCTGCGTCGCGGGAGCGGCGGGGAGGCACCAGGGGCCAGAAGGGGGAGACCGTGGCGCGCACACTTGCCAGGCGAATCCGGCTGATGTGGGAGGGGTCTTGGGACATCCTCTGGCAGGAGGCGGAGCTCCCGCTGCGCAGCGGCGCCGGCGCAGCGTTCACTGCAGCACAAGGATTGGCGAAGGACGTCAAGGCGATCGAGGAGGCCCTCGCTGACGAGGACGTGCGGGAAACGATGCGGGTACTGGGCGCTGGCCGCTCGCCCCTCACGAGAAGGCGCGTCGCTGCCTCCCTACGCTGTTTCCCAGAGCGGCGGCCCAAGCAGTGCAGCCTGCGATTGGTGATGTGGACAGTTTCCTTGTGCATCTGCGCCTGGCGTACCTTCGCGCTCCGAGGCACCGCGGAGCTTGGCCAGGGGGCACTCGGGCAGAGCACTGGGCGTGGATGCCGCGGCACGAGGAGGCGTGGGACAGCTTCGCCAAGGTGGTCCTGGACCTGCAGCTCGGCGAGGCCCCGCGCGAGGCAGTGCAGGCCTGGCTGGGCGCCCGTGTCCTGGCCGGGGACCGGGAGGAACGCGACCAGGTCTGGCCGTTCGCCGTTCGCCCTATAGGCATCTTCCACCGCCGCGCTGTTCCTGAGCGGTGAGCAGGGTGTTGCGTGGCAGGGTGGCGGCGGCCCTCGGCGACGGCGAGTACGCTGTGGGCAATGCGAGGGGAGCCGGAGCACATGCACGAAGCAGCCCGGCTTGACCTAGACAGCCGGCCAGGCTGCTGCGGAGCTTGGACGCCAGCAGCGCGCACAACGAGTACGACCGTGCAGCGGAAGCGCGGGCCGTCCAGACGATGGTCCCCGAGCTGCTGCCGCGGGCTCGCGCTGGCCTGAGCACGGCGGCTGCACATGTGCACGCGGCGCGGGATGGGATTTGCACGGAGCTCCCCAACGGGCAGGGGGGCGACCAAGGCGACGCGCTCACCAACCAGCTCTTCCCGCTCTGCTACAAGCTCGTGGCGGACGCGGTGGTGGCCGCGGTTTGGGCGCGACCGAGCCAGGGCGCAGTTACTGCTACCAAGACGACCTGGACGTGATCTGCGAGCCCGCGGCGGCGGCGCAGACAGAGGCAGCGTTCGCAGCTGCGCGCGCGCAGGTTAGCCTCCGTGGCAACCCGACCAAGACCTAGCTGAGCCCGGGGCGCCAGGTGGACGTGGCAGCGCTCCCTGCGCTCCCAGAGGTGGAGCCGCGGGCCCTCGTGCTTCGCCGCGGCGCCCTGCCCGCAGCGCCAGGGGTACCAGTTGCTCCAGCCGCGCTGCCGGGCTGCGGCAGCATGCTGGCTCTGGGCAGCCCAGGGGCGGCCCGCCCGGCGGCCTCCCGGGCCCGCGCGTACTCCGGAGTCCATTTGAAAGAGCTCCGGGCCGCTGGACTGGACGCGCAGCGGGCGCTTGCGCTGCTGCGAGCCCGGACGAGCTCCGACTCCTCGCGCGCACCCGCGGAATCCCGACGACGGAGGCCCGCGCCCTAGACGCAGCGCTCCTGGCGGAGGCGCAGCCCCTGCGCGGCCGGCAACTGGAGGGTCTGAGCGGGATGAAGCTCTGCCTCGGGGTGAAGGACGGCGGGCTGGGGCTGCAGAGCGTGGAGCTCACGGCCGCAGCGGCCCAGGCGGCGTCTCGGGCTGGGCAGAGCGGGCGCGCTAGCCAGCGTGAGCCCGCGGGGGCGGAAGTGTCTCCCGGAGGCGACGCGGGCCCTCGAGGGACGAGACCGCCCACGTGGGCGACGAGGGGCTCGCAGCCCCGCAGCGCACTCTGGTTCCCGCCCCACTTGCTGCGGCTGCGCGCATCGTTGCCGACGGGGCGAGCCACGACCCACTGGCAGCCGCCGCCCTGCGCAGTGCTGGCGGCCCCGGGGAGAGCACCTGGCTGGGCCCGCCCTCCCGGCCCGAGCACCGCCTCTCAGACGCGCAGTTCGGCGTCGCGCGGGGCGCGCGCCACGGCGAGGACCTGCCCTGCCGCGCGGGAGCGTGCCAGCGCAGGCATCCCGGCGGGAGCGCGTGCGGAACTGCGTTGGGCCCGAAGGGGCGGCACGCGCGATCCTGCGCTGTGGGCGGGGGTGGCTCGTCCGCCGCCACGACGCCGGCTTCGCCGTGATGGCAGCCTGGTACGAGGAACAGGGCTGCGCAGTGCACAGAGAAATGGTGTGCCGCACGCAACAGCCAGCCGGCCAGAGGCGCGAATGGATATGAGAATCCACGCTCCCGAGCGGCCAATCGGGTTGACTTCACAGCGGTCAGTTGCCAGCGCGCTGTCCCAGGACGCGCTAGGGCGCGGGTCAGCCCAGCGCGCTGGCGCAGCGGCCGCTGCGGCCGAGTACGAGAAGCGCGCGCGGTTCCCTGGCTGGCGGATGGTCCCGTTCGCGGTCGAGGAGCACGGCTGGCTGGGGAGGGCGCCCTGGCCTTGGTGCGCCCACTTGCCCCGCCGCCCGAAGACGACGGGCGGTCGACGGTCATCTGCCGGCTTCGCCAGACGCTGGGCAGCGCGATGCAGCGCCACGCAGCCGACGTTGTCCTCGCCGCCACGCAGCACCAGGCCTGGCGGGGCCGCGGGCAGGGCGCTGAGCGCGCCGGGCCAGCTGAGGGCGCGCCAGGGCTGGTGGGCCGCTGAGGCGCGGCGCCGACGGATGGCCCCGCTCGCGGGCTGGAGGCCCCCCCCTCCTGCAGCGCCGGGCAGCGCTGGGGCCAGGCTGCGCTGGGCAGACGGGGCTTGCCTGGCCGCGCGCGCACGGCGCGGCTGGGGAGCGGGGCCAGCGCGCTGGCCGGGGGCGGGCGCCGCGCGGCTGCCAGGCGAGGCCGCCAGGCGGAGCTGGCGGGGCGGCGGCAACGGCTACCGGGAACTCGCGGCTGGCGCCTGGCAATGGGACCGCGGCGCTTGGCGGCGGGGCCGCATGGTGGCGCTCGCCTACGCGATCCCCGGCATGTGAGGTATGTAGGCCCCGGCTGGCGCACCCCTTCCTCCTCGGGGGCGGCTCGCCGCCGAGCGGTGGGCCGCGCCTAGGTTGGGGGGATTGCGCCAGCTCCCGACTAGGGATTGCGCCAGCTCCCGACTATTGTGCTCCACCGCGCGGGAGACCCGCGCGCGAAGCTGGAGGAGGAGGAGGAGGAGGAGGAGGAGGAGGAGGAGGAGGAGGAGGAGGAAGGAGGAGGAGGAGGAGGAGGAGGAGGAGGAGGAAGGGAGGGGGAGGGGGAGGGGGATGGGGGAGGGGGAGGGGGAGAGGGAGGGGAAGGGGGAGGGGGGAAGGGGGAGTGGGAGGAGGAGGAGGAGGGGGAGGAGGAGGAGGAGGCGCGAGGAGGAGGAGGAGGAGGAGGAGGAGGGGAGGAGGAGGAGGAGGAAGAGGAGGGACGAGGAGGAGGGGACGAGGAGGGGAGCGAGGAAGAGGAGGAGGAGAAGGAGGAGCGAGGAGGAGAGGAGGAGGAGGAAGAGGAGGAGGAGGAGGAGGAGGAGGAGGAGGGGGAGGAGGAGGAGGAATAGGGGCGGAGGAGGGAGGGGGAGGAGGAGGAGGAGGGGGGAGGGGGAGGAGAGGTGGAGGAGGAGGAGGAGGAGGAGGAGGAGGAGGAGGAGGAGGAGGAGGGACGAGGAGGAGAGGGGGAGGAGGAGGGAGGAAGGAGGAGGAGGAGGAGGAGAGGAGAGGAGGAGGAGGAGGAGCGAGGAGGAGGAGGAGGGAGGAGGAGGAGGAGGAGGGACGAGGAGCAGGAGGAGGAGGAGGAGGAGGATGAGGAGGAAGAGGAGGGAAGAGGATCCTCCGTCCCGTGTCCACGCCTCGCAGGGGCCACGGCCCTGGGCTCCAGGACAGGGGCCTCTTCTCTCCATCAGGCGGACGGGCCTCGCATGAAGGCGGCACCGCGGCGGCACCGAAGCTGCACCAAGGCGGCCACAAAGCCCAGAAATAGTGCAGGGGATCGACTACATAATTGGCTTACTCCCAAAAAGAACTTCCTCGTCGAATCTACGGGTGTATCTATATATATATTTATATATATACATATCAAGTTCTCGATCGATGCGCAAACACTTCTAAGGGTGTCGTAGATTCGATGGGGGATCAACTTGGTGGTGAATCAATTCGGTCGTCGATCCCCACAAGAGAGCTTCAAGACGGCCTCAACCACGCCCAGAAGCCCCCCCAAGAGGCCCCCAGGCGGGCCCCAAGGATGGCCGTCCAGGGTGTCAGACAGGTCGCGAGCGCCCCAGGACATTCTCAGAAACCCCAAGAAACCCTGGAGGCAGCAAAGAGGCGCTGGAGAGGCCCCCAAAACGGCCCCGAGAGGCTCCCCCGAGTAGGCACCCGAGAGCTCTCCGATTTTGAAGCTGTCCTGGGCGCGGTAGCTGATGACATCCAGCGCGTTCTATGAGAATGCCCGCCAGAACACGCTGCAGTCCGATATCGTCTTGGGCGTCCTGGAGGCTATCGTCGTCACGTCCGCCTTCGGGGACCTTTTGTCGTTACTCTGGGGTATTCCTCGGATGGTCCAGTCGACCCAATCCGATACGCTTCACCGCAGAATTGTAAACTTCATAGCGCCTTCCTGAGCACTCCTGCTGGAATACGCTGCAGTTCAAAAGAGGAGCCGGCGGGAATGGGAGAACAGACCAGAGAACCACTTCCAGTACTGGCTGGCGCGCTTGGGTTCGTCTCCCTCCCCTGCCCCCTGCAGCCCCTGAAAGCCGCGCGTCGAAGTCCGCTCTTGCCTTGGGCTGCCCCTGCATGTGCAGCCAATCTTGCCTTACGTCGGGCGTGACCCCCCCCTACAGAGGGATTTTCGACGAAAAGTAAAACATACATCAAAAAGACACCAAAAAGGTCAGAAAATGCTCAAACCATAGCCCCCAGACTAACTATTTTTGGATTATTGTTTGGTGATGTTGGAGGTCTCTCCTATTCTTCGTCGAGAATCCCCGTGTAGGGGGACAGGCCCGACTTCCATCTTGCCGCAGCCGCGGGCGCGGTCGGCCTCCCCTCGTCCCGAGGGCCTCGCCCTCGCCAGCGCCCAAGGCCTCCTCCCGCCGCCCCGCTCGGCCGGCGTGGGCCACTCGCTGCGCTCCGCGCTCGGGCGCTGCGCGTGGTGGCGGGGGCGAACACGTCGTGGAAGGGGGCACAAAAGGGGCACCCCACGGGGCCTTCCGAGGTCCCAAATAAGGTGCACGGAGGACGCGCGTCCTCCTCCCCCCCCGCCCCCCCTCTATAGGATGCTCCTCTCGGGGCCTCCTATAGGTGTGGCCCGAGCAGACGCGGCCGGAGGATCGCGCCGCATGGCCGATGCGGCTCGATGTGGATCCGATATTCTCAGCGCTACCATCCTCCTCTCAGTTCCTACTACCCCTCCTCCCTGATAATTCAATCTCCTCCTCATCCACCTCCTCCTCCTTAACGCTCCATCCTCCTCCTCCTCCTCCTCCTCCTCCTCCTCCTCCTCCTCCTCCCCCTCGTGCAGCGCGGATCCGAGAAATCCGCGCGGACCTCAGAGTTTTTATATTTGTGCCATTCGTCGTTCCCTCAGGGGGAGGATGGGCATCAACTCCCAATCGCTTCGAGGTTCTAGGTTTTCGGTCGTTTTATGAGCGTTCGCGGCGGCGTTCCAGCCTCGGGATGCGTTCCAGCAGCTGCGCCTCGTCGCGGGCGTTCCGGGTGCCAGAATCGTTCCAAACGGCCGCTGGAGTGCCGACTTATGGCTCGAAAACCACTCGGGGATAGGCATAGGGCATCGACTCCCAATCGCCCATTGATCACCGATAGGGGCCCGATAGCCCCAACCTGCCCAGGAAGGTGCGGACTCGCTATCGGGGCCCAATCGCCGATCTATTGACGATGTATTGCCTATTCCAGGTCGATGCATCCCCCACCATGCCAGTCCCCCCCTATCGTTGCCCCTCAGACGACGACCGACGACCGACCGACCAAATAGATTCAGACATCCAGGCACGATATTTCGTGCGTCGTTCCTGGGATCGGTAGCTGTCACGTCACCTCGCTTTCGGCCTGCCGGCCGCAGTTTGTGCGATGGTCGAGCCATCCGAACAGGTGCAGCCGTCCGATCATGATCTTATGGGCGTCGTTTCTTTTCGAGGCAGTTGTCAGAGCATGGGCTCAGTGACATCGCTTCTCTTTGGGTCCACAGGCCGCTGATGGAGCAGTGGCTGAGCTCTCGAAGAGATTCGGGGCATTCACCACGAGCGCGACTTATGCAGTCAACCCACATACTTTGGACGGGCAGCCTTCCCAAGGGTACCCTTGCATCCTCACTGCCTCGGTCCATCCTTGCACACTTGCGTTGGTCGCGCCCCGCTCGAAGAGCCTAGAAACGGCCTTCCAAGGCCCCTGCATCCTTAGTGCTCATCCTTGCTGAACTGGTTGACTGTAATAATCCGCCGCTCCCCACCAGCAGCACCATCACCATCCACCCCCCACACAGCACGGGAGCGTGCCAGTACGGGAGCGCTTCTCCCCACGCTTACACATCGCCCCAATCCAAAATTCATGCAGGAGCTGCACTTTCGGCCCCCCAGCGTGAGGCTTCGCAAGCAGGCCCGCGCCCCTGTCGGTACCCCCCTCAAGCGGCTCGTGCCCCACAGGGAGCTCCAGCGAGCCCTCCTGGGCCGTTTTAGGGCCCTCTTGGGCCGTTTGAGGGCCCTCGTGGAAGCCTCTTTTTGGACGCCCGAAGTGGGTACGGGAAAAATGGGTACGCACAGTGCCGAACAACAAGCGTGGTCCAAAACCCAACAGCGGCCGCTGTTGGGCGGGCGGCCTCTTGTCTCAAGTGGACGCCGTCCGCGGCGAGACCGACAGCGAGTCCTGTTCAAACCGAACACGAACTGCTGTCGGTCGTTGTGCACACTCTCTCCGTTCGGAAGCCGGGCAAGGGCTGCTAAATCCGTGGCTGCTAAAATCGACCTCCGGGAAGTTGTCTTCGTCCTTCCAGGAAGAAGCCCGTTGATTGTTTCGCGCGCCGCGCCTCATTCCGGGAAGTTGTTTGTTCCTTCTGGAAGGGCCGTTTTAGCAGCCACGGTTTTAGCAGCCCTCGCCCAGCATTCGATTGTCGGTCGTTGTGCACGCTCTCTCCGTGCCCGTGTCGAGCGTCCCGGCTCCTTGGGGCCGTGCAGGGGCGAGCGCGGGGGCCTCCTTCTTGGGCCGCCTTGGAGCGCCAGGCAGAAGCCGAAGAGGCGAGCACGCCAAAGTCTGCCAAACATGTTCGGGAGTATCATCGGAGCAGGCAAAGGTACCCACCATAAGTTGGAGGGGGAAGGAGGTGGAGGATGAGGAGGAGGAAGAAGAGGAGGAGGAGGAGGAGGACCCCCTCCCCCTCCTATTTGTGGTGGTGGCGGTGGATAACAAGCCCACCAAAGAAATCCGGGCGGAGCGCCGACAGTTTCTGTTCATGTCGCCCCCCATCTCGGAGGAGGAAAAGGTACCCATACCTCTACCCTTCGGCCGTTCTCCCCTCTTTGGGCCTCCCGGGAGACCCTCGTCGCCACCGCCGGATCCGCCTCGAAGCCCCGGTCAGAGCGCACCCTGGGAGAGGTGCTGCGGGGAGTAGCAGTAGGGGTACCTTTTGGCTTCCTCATCAGAGCGCTCTCTGGTGGCAGTCGATACTGGCAGCCCCGGGGGCACTGAGAAGGGGCACCGAGTGGGCTCCTTGTGCTCGCGGGCACAGAGGCGCTTGGGAAGATGTGTGTTTGCACAGTTCTTGGTTTCGAGCGGCGGAGAGTCGCGGGGATACGAAAATATATTGGCCGAGAGCATGGTTGAGTTCCCAGATGTTTGCAACCAG
>CAUYUJ010021584.1:120000-136789 GCA_963575745.1 Prorocentrum cordatum | reverse complement strand
GAGGACGAGCAAGACCAGGAGGACGAGGTCGAGCAGGAGCAGGACGAGGAGCAGGAGGAGCAGGAGAAGAAGGACGAGCAGGAGGAGGAGGAGGACGAGCAGGAGGAGGAGGACGACCAGGAGGAGGAGGACGACCAGGAAGAGGAGGAGGAGGAGGAGGAGGAGGGGAGGGGGAGGAGTACCAGGAGGAGGAGGAGGAGGAGGAGGAGGAAGAGGAGGAGGAGGAGGAGGAGGAGGACGAGGACGAGGAGGAGGAGGAGGATGGGGGGGGAGAGTACCAGGAGGAGGAGAACGAGGACCACCAGGAGGAGGAGGAGGAGGAGGAGGAGGAGGAGGAGGAGGAGGACGAGGAGGAGGAGGAGAGAACACCAGGAGGAGGAGGACGAGCAAGACGAGGAGGACGAGAACGAGGGCGACCAGGAAGAGGAGGAGGAGGAGGAGGAGGGGAGGGGGAGGACTACCAGGAGGAGGAGGAGGAGGAGGAGGAGGAGGAGGAGGAGGAGGAGGAGGAGGAGGAAGAGGAGGAGGAGGACGAGGACGAGGAGGAGGAGGGGGGGGGAGAGCACCAGGAGGAGGAGAACGAGGACCACCAGGAGGAGGAGGAGGAGGAGGAGGAGGAGGAGGAGGAGGAGGAGGAGGAGGAGAGAGCACCAGGAGGAGGAGGACGAGCAAGACGAGGAGGACGAGAACGAGGACGAGCAGGAGGAAGAGGAGGAGGAGGAGGAGGAGGAGGAGGAGCAGGAGAAAAGGAGGAGGAGGAGGAGGAGGCAGGCTGAGGCTGAGGCTGTGACTGCGACTGCCGTTGCCGCTGCGACTGTCATCGCGAATGCGACTACGACTGCGAGAACAGCAGAATTCGACAACTGGATTTTCATCTGAATCTTAAGGGGAATGCTTTCAGATATGCTTCTACACATCGCTGTTAGGTTGCTTTGCCGGGATAATTTGATTTGTTTTTGCAAACGTGCTGGGCAGGCTTGTAGCGGACATGCGCCTACTAGAAACATCGCGCGCGCTTCGCGCGCGCTCAAGCTCTACCTGGGCTGGATGGTCGAACTCTTAGGGTTTCCTGATGGGCTTCTGGGAGCCCAGGACTGGAAATGTTCGTTCGGCCCCCGCATGGACCGCTGGGCACTTGGGGGCCTCTTTCCGGCCTCCTGGATGCTGCTTGAGGCCGCTTGCGGGCCTCTTGGGGGCCTCTTGGGCTCTCTTGGGGGCCTCTTGGGGCCTCCTCGGAGCATCCTGGACCGCTTCTTAAAGTTGTCATGGGACCTTCTTGGCATGTCTTCGGGGGCCTCTTGAAAGAGTTTTGAAGCCTTTTGGGTGCCGTCTTGGGGCCTCTTGGAGCCTCTTTTGGGCTTCTTGGGGCCTCTTGGGGCCTCTGGGGGGCCTCTCCGGGCTTCCCGGGGGCCTCTTGGGGCCTCTTGGGGGCATCTTGAGGCGGAGAGCTTAATTTTTCAGTTCGCGTTCCCTCTCTTGTGCCCCTCTTGGGGCCTTCTTGGGACCCTCTTGCGCCGTCTTTGACGGCTCTATGGCCGTCTCGGGGCTCTCTTGGGCCGTCTTGGGGCCCTCTTGGGGGCTTCTTGAGGCCTCTTGGGGGCCTCTCGGGACCTCTTGGGGGCTTCCCGGGGGCCTCTTGGGGGCCTCTTGAGGGAATCTTGTGGCGGAGAGCCAGCTTGATTTTTCAGTTCGCGTTCCCTCTCTTGTGCCCCTCTTGGGGCCTTCTTGGGACCCTCTTGCGCCGTCTTTGGCGGCTCTATGGCCGTCTCGGGGCTCTCTTGGGCCGTCTTGGGGCCCTCTTGGTGGCCTCTTGGGGCGTCAGCGGTTTTGGGAGCCTCTTGGGCGGTGCTTTAGCGCTGGAAACACGAAACAGCGAGAATGCAAAAACATGGAACAAATGCAAATCAGCGATTTTGCCTTCTCCGGGCGCTGTGGGGCGGCATCTTAAAGGCCTTTTGGGGCGTCTTGAGGGCCTCCGGGGCAGTTTAAAACGCGTCGTGCGGCCTCTTGGGGGCCTCGTGGGGCCTCTTGGGGGCTTCCTGGGGCCTTCTCGGGGCCTCTTGAGGGCATCTTGGGACGGAGAGCTTGATTTTTCAGTTCGCGTTCCCTCTCTTGGGCCCCTTTTGGGTCCTCCCTGGGACCCTCTTGCGCTGTCTTGGGCGGCTCTGGGGCCGTCTCGGGGCTCTCTTGGGCTGTCTTGGGGCCCTCTTGGGGGGCCTCTTGGGCCGTCTTGGAGCGGTTTTGGGAGTTTCTTGGGCGGTGCTTTAGCGTCGGAAACACGAACCAGCGAGAATGCAAAACACATTGAACAAATAACAAGAAAATCAACGAGTTTGCCCTCTCGGGGCGCTCTCGGGCGGCATCCTAAAGGCCTCTTGGGGTATCTTGGGGGCCTCCGGGGCAGATTAAAACGCGTCGTGCGGCCTCCTGGGGGCCTCGTGGGGCCTCTTGGGGGCTTCCTGGGGGCCTCTTGGGGCCTCTTGAGGGCATCTTGGGGCGGAGAGCTTGATTTTTCAATTCGTGTTCCCTCTCTTGGGCCCTGGGGCCTTCTTGGGACCCTCTTGCGCCGTCTTGGGCGGCTCTGGGGCCGTCTTGGGGCTCTCTTGGGCCGTCTTGGGGCCTTCTTGGGGGCCTCTTGGGCCGTCTTGGAGCGGTTTGGGGAGCCTCTTGGGCGGTGCTTTAGCGCCGGAAACACAAAACAGCGAGAATGCAAGAACTAGAGGAACAAAAACAAAGAGAATCAACGACTTTGCCCTGTCGGGGCGCTCTTGGGTGGCATCTTGAAGGCCTCTCGGGGCGTCTTGGGGGCCTCCGGGGCAGTTTAAAACGTATCGTGCGCCGCCAGGGACCCCTGGACGGCGTCTGGGGGGTGTTTCGAGACCGTCTGGGGCCGCCGGGAGTGCTGTCTGAGGGCTCCCCGAAGCGATTTGAGGCCTCCCACAGGCGGGCCGGCGCGCCGAGCCCCGCAATTGCGGTCGGGGCCCCGGCCCCCGGCCCCCGGGCCCGGTCCCCCGTTGCATGTATTTGGTGGTCCTCGCGCCATCCAGCTAGTGCTAGTGCCGCTAGTGCTAGCTAGTGCTCCTGTAGCTAGTGCTGCTAGTGGTGGTGGCGAAGGAAAGGGTCCTGCTAGAGATGAGACGTTCAGCCAGGAGGAAAAGGGCATGCACCATGGACCTGACGGAGGTCAAGCACTCGGGCATACAGAGGGAACTCCCTTTATGCTCCTTGGTACTCCTGCGTCCTCCAGCCTCTCTCTTTGTTTGCCCCTTGGCAGCACACCTCCGGCAGCAACGCCGCCGCCCTCCTCGGCATTTTCCGGGCCCCCTTCTTAATTTCGCCATCGAGTGTCGTTGCGCAGTTTCTCCTGTGCCTGTCCCCTCTCGGTCCGAGCCAGCAGTCCCCGCGGAGGCGTCGCAGACGCCACTCGCCGTTCCCGTTGCCGCAGGTTTTTTCGTTTGCACTCCAGCGCGAGTCGCCCTGGATGCGGCGGCCGCGGCACCGCGAGCTGACCGTTTCTTCTCTGCTTCTGGGTCGGTCTACGTGGGATCTGCCACCGCCTTCTTCAGACGCTGGCAGTCGAAGAGTTGTTATTTTTGGCACCAGTCGAAGTGGTTGAATCATGTCGGGCTGCTACTGTGGTAACCTTAGGGCCAAATAGGGGAATGAGAGATTTGGCACCAGCTACCGCGGGACCGCTTGCCTGTCAGGGTCGGTGGTGTCCCAGCGACGACACCAGGTGGCCCGCCCCGGCACCTTCCCCTCTTATTCTTCCTCTTTCTCCTTCTCATCCTCCTCCTCCTCCTCCTCCTCCTCCTCCTCCTCCTTGGGTTAAAGACGCTCCGCCTCCTCCTCCTCCTCCTCCTCCTCCTTGGGTTGTCCTCTTCATGTGCGCACGCGTTCTCTTGTCATTATTGCATGGTGGCCCATCTGGTGCCCACCAGGCCAACAACTGCCGATGAAGGTGGGTGGTCAGAGCTACGCGGGATTTGCGTTGACGGCAGGGGTGCGCCAAGGATGCCCTCTTTCTCCTCTCCTTTTTTCCCCTCCTGTTCCGGCGCTTCACCGTGCGGTCCCAGATGCTGCTCCCCCCGCGCGTACGCCGACGACCTCGCCATCCGTCACGCCCGGGGTGTTCAGGACGCCGCCATCCTCGAGCCACTCTTCCACGAGTACGCGGCAATATCTGGTCTCCTCCAACACCACGACAAATCGGTGTGGGTCGCATTGTGCTTGCAGCCGCTAGAAGCCGTGCGAGACAGTCTACACTCCGTGGCCCCATCCTGGGCGGATTTCGACATCCGGAGGTACACCACCTACCTGGGTGTCGTGGTCGGCCTGGGGCGCGGTGATCGCACTGGTAGCAAAGCAATCGATCAGGCCATCCAGCGGTCTCGGGTGTGGAGGAGTGTGGGAGGTGGCTTCCTGCTCACCTTATGGCGTATTGCTTCTACATTTTCCCCTTGTTCTCTTTTCTCATCCAACTGGACAGGGTGCCCTGTCCCTTCTGGGCGGTGCCGTCAGTCACCACGCCGATGAGGCGTGCTCCGCACAGCTGTCTCTCGTCCTTCTTCGTGCCTGATACGTAGATTCTCACATTCTCTGCGTAGTCGTCGATCGACTCCAGCCTCCCGCTCCATCGCGGTATGATGCCGCGGTCGTCTTGTTGGGTCATTCAAGGCCGTACTCGAATCACGTTCTTTGGAACAAGCTCCGCTGTACCAGTATAGTAACTATAGTAGTATAGGGGATACTGTCCGGTTTATCGTCGTAGGCACTCCTTATCAGTGCTGTTGCCCTTCTGCAAGCGTCCAGTGTGACGAACAACATCAAGACATGAATCAACATGGGCTGGGCGCCTCCCGCGCCCAGGAAATGAAGGGGGGCGCCTCCCGCGCCTAGTCATGCACAGGAGAGGGCCGACAAACCGTCGGCTCAAGAGCCGGCTCTTGAAAAACAGAGCCAGAACGCCAGCAGGACCCCCACTGATGCACATGCCCGTGCGCTCACTGCTGTCCTCTCTCTCTCTCTCTCTCCGCTGGTGCTGAGATGCCCTACTGGTCTCCATGCAACAACACCTCCCTCCATTCTCCCTCCATTCTCCCGCCCCCTTCCTCCTCCCCGTGCGGCCAGGTTGTGCGAGAGCTGGATTCGCGTGTGGGCAGCGCTCGGCCCTCGTGAGGCTGGGTCTGCCAGTCGTCCGCGCGTGTATCCAGAGCGTGGCCTCCGCGTGCTACGCCAGGCTTATGGGCCTTCGGTGCAACAGGTGCGACGGCGGTGGCTGGGTTGTCGGGGTGCTTCGGATGTGCTATGTGCGGCCTGATGCTTGTTCTGCGTTGGTGCTTCATTGTTCGGAGGGCCCCGAGACAGCTCGAGGGGGGTCCCAACATGCACCAGAAAAGGGCCCCGGGCCCTTTGCATTGAGGACGCCGCGGCCGAGGGGGACTAGCGGCGATCTAAATGTTCCATTTCGCCCTGGAGGCTGCATCAGTGGCTTCCCTAGGGCTCCATTTCAACCCTCCTTTCTCTTCGCGTGTCTGACATTTCTGGCGAGACATTTGCAATGCCATATGTTCTTCCCTCCCGAAGCTTCCGCCGGACCGGGAACTTCGGGGAACGCGGGGTCTCGGGTGTGGGCGAGGGCTGCGGGGCCGTAGAACGCCCGCCGATCCGACACGTTTGCCCGCCTTCTGCTCCCTTCCGCTCCCCTGGGTCGAGGGCGGGCTCTGGCCGTCGCTGCCGCGGCGCCGCCTGCCCCGAGCCATTTGGGCCCAAGGCTGCGCGCTCGCCGCGGTCGGGCGCGGCCGGTGCGGAGGGCGCATCGGCAGCAGGGCCGCCGCACGTACGGCGGCCTGGCAGGGCGCGCTCGCGGCCTCATGGCGAGCACGTCGGGCGCGGCGCTGCTCCGGCACTTTTCCGAGGCCGCCTCGGGCGCGCAGCCTTCTGGCCATATCCAATCGGAGGGCGGGAAAGCATAGGAGCGCAAACATAAGTCGGGATGCCGGCTGAAGGTTTCTGCGCCGACGGAGAGACCGTGCGCTGAGGTCCAAAGTTTGTGCTCATGTGGTGACTCGCCCTCTTCAAGAAGCTCTGAGTGCGGTGACGATGACGCTTCCCGTGTCCTATGGCTGTTGGTTGCTGTGCAGCGCCAATGTCGCGTCAGCTGGGGCGCCCTGGATGATCGTGGCCTCGCAAGTGTGCCATCTGCCTTTCAGCATGGCCTACCACATCTGCTGTGCCCGCATTGCCTCTGGAGTGCCTGTGGACGACACGCCGTATCGCTGTCTGGATCAGTCCGGGACCCACGTCATGGCTACGATTACTTTTCTTTGCCTCTCGCAGTCTGGAGTCTTCACTTTGGTCCTGGCCCTGCCTTGGAACGCGTACTGCATCTGCATGCTGTGGCTCCGCGCGAAGACAGAGGTCCGGTACTCGCGGTTCGTGCGCATGTTCGTGTCAGCTCTTTTAGCACTGTCGCCCATGGCATTCAATGAGCAGTGGCGCAACTGGCTTGGGAGCATGTTCTGCTTCGCAGCGGGGTCCGCCCTGTTCGGGCTCGATGCGCTCCTCGGTGGTTGGGGGCATCCGCTGATGCACGTTATGGGGGTCCCGTACATTCATTACATCCTTACCGCAGCAATCTAGCGGGAAGGCCACGTGCCTCGGCCCGCGCGGGCTAGCATGGCGTGGCAAGATTCTGGCAGCGCGCAGGCTTTTCGCCCAGGCCGCTGCCATGTCCTCCTCTCCCTTTGCCTTTCCTCCGCCTCGGTGGTTCTATCTTTCTACATGTAGTCGAAGACGCATACGGCGAATCTCCGCTGCCCCCCTGCCTTCTAGGATACGCTTACGAGGCCAAACGTTTGGGCAAATTTGTCCACGCTAGTGGACCATGCGTTCCCCCAGCCGTTGTGGAAGCCCTTCGGGGAACACGTCGGGGAGGAAGAGGAGGATGAGGAGAGGGAGGACGCAAGAGAAACAATCGGGAGAAGTAGGAGGAGGAGGAGGAGGCGGACGCCTTTTGGGAGCCTCTGGGGCCGCTCTTGGGGCCTCATGGGAGCTTCCTGGGAGCTTTTTGGAGGTCTCTTAGGGGCCTCCTGGGGCCTCTTGGGGGCCTTTCGGGGCTTTTTTTTGGGGGGGGGGCTCTTTGGCTGTCTTACGGCGCTCCTGGCCCGTCTGACGCCGTCGGAAGCCGTCTGGGATGCCTCTCTGAACCGACTTGGGGCCCTCTTGGGGCGCTTCAGGGCCGTCTTGGAGGCCATCTTGGGCGTCTTGGGGGTCTCTTGGGCCGTCTTGGGGCTCTCTTGGGGCCCTTCTTGGATCGTCATGGGGTCATCTTGGAGGCCTTTGGGGCCAGCTTGGGGGATCTTGGGGGGATCTGGGGCCGTCTCGGGCCGACGAAAGGCTGAACAGAAGCAAATGTCACAATCCTTCACAAACCAACGGGAAATCAATGAGTTTGGCCTCTTCGGGCCTCCTGGGGGACCTTTGGAGACCTCTTGGGCCATCCTCGGGGCCTCTTGGGCGCTTCTGGGGCCGTCCTGGGCTATCTTGGACCATCTTGGCGATCTTGGAATCACCCTGGGACCGTCTTGGAGGCCATCTTGGGCCTATCTTGGGCTCTCTTGGGGCCATCTTGGTTGTCTTGGAGGCCATCTAGAGGCCATCTTGAGCGAAAAGCCGACGAGACACGCATCCCGGCGCGCTGGAGCGAAGCCCCAGGGAGAGTTTAAGCAAGAACCCAAATCCATCAGACGTTTAGCACGCCGGGCACCCCCGTGGGAAGACCGCAAGGGGCGATGGATCTACTGGTCTCATGGCCGTCAGCCCATCCCGCCACCGTGCCTGGGTTGTGGGTCAGAGTTCTCAGGGATGCTTCTTCGGGTCTCTTCGGAGCGCTCTCTCGGGGGCCTCTTGGGAGCCGTTTGGGGCTCGAAATGCCTGTTCGGGTTCCCCTCTGGGCCTCCTCTTAGCCCGTCTTTGGGCCCTCTTAGCCCGTCTTAGGGCTCTCTCGGGGGCCTCTGGGACCGTCTTGGGGCGATCTTGGGGGCCTCGTGGGCCGTCTTGGAGCGTCGGGAAGCTGAAAAGGCGAGAACGCCACATTCTTTCAAAACCCAGTGATTTTGGCCTCTTGGGGCCCTCTTGGAAGGCCTCTTGGGGCGTCTTGGAGGCCTCTAGGGCCGTCTGGGGGCTATCTTGAGCGTCTTGGAGCGATCGTTCGGCGACTCGTGGTCCTCACGGATTGTCTTGAAGGTCTCTTGGAACCCTCTTGGCCCGTCTTGGGGACCTCCGAAAAAATCAAGCGGTGAGCCGCGCCAAGCCCCCGGCAAGCCGCGGTAAGGCCCGAGGTATTTGAGAATTTGAGGTCGGGCAAAGGACCTGAGGACACGCCCGCTACGTGCTCTGCGGCACGGTGGCGGACTCATCGCTCTGTATACATAGTTATCGCCCAATCTACCTGTTAAGCGACCTACTTGTTTCGTACAGCGATATTGACATGTACATAAACCTAGACATCCATACACTACAATACTGAAATATGTTTAGATTTCTGGCCACACACATGTATACACATACACACATATATATGTATATAAGTATATACACATATACATAGGTATATACATGTATAGAAAGTTATAGTTACTTTGTCGCTGTATCGATGCACGTCTAGGTTCATATGCCTGGTGGGTTCCCTACATCTACCTCAATTCATGTTTTGCCATTCGTCGGTGTTGTATATATATATATATATGTTTGATATCGGTGCACATCTGTTTACGGTGTCGTGATTCAATGTTTGAGCAGTCTTCCAAATAGCTCGCGCGGACCCGCGGCCCGCGCGCCCTCGCGCCAGACTACACATATGGCAAGTATTCCCCAAGATCTGAGGTCGATCAGCCTCGTAAAACACGGGCGGAATAAGTTTCAGTGGACGCGGAGTCGGTTTTCTTCTGCTGAAAGACGAAGCGAAGTATGTTCAACACCTGGAACGCGGATTAAGTTGACCCACGTACAAAAACGTGCGGAGTAAAACCTTACACCATAATCTATTTAGTTACTAAGGACATTTTATTCCGAAATGTACTCCACCGCACATACATATTTATGTAATTATATATATATATGTATATATATATATATATATATATATGTATGTATATATGTGTATATATATGTATATATATATATATGTATGCACAGATGCTTGCATCCGCCGACATTCAGAATCCCCAAATACTGCTTGCACTTAGGGCTTCTTACTTGTGCCACTAGGTTTTTGGGTGGGTCCGTCGAGGTTTCGCCGCGACCCCGATCGTTGCGCCTCGTTGCCGCCTTTGCCGCCCACGTGGGGGGTCCGTTGAAAGTTTTCCGCGTCGCCACTCGTTGCCGACTCGTTGCCGCCTCGTTGCCGCCCAGTTGGATGGGTCCGTCGAGGTTTCGCCGCGACCCTGCCCGTGCCGCCTTGTTCCTGTCTCGTACGGACCCCGTTGGAGGGTCCGTCGAGGTTTTGCAGCGACCCCGACCGTTGCCGTCTCGTTGCTGTCTCGGTGCCGCGCACTTGGATGTGTCCGTCGGGGTTTCGCCGCGTCGCCGCCCGTTGCCGCCTCGTTGCCGCCCATTTGGATGGGTCCTGTCGAGGTTTCGCCGCGTCGCCGCCCATTGCCGCCTCCCTGTCGCCTAGTTGCCGCCCTCCTGGGGGGTCCGTCGAGGTTTCGCCGCGTCGCCGCCCGTTGCCGCCCACGTGGGGGGTCCGTCGAGGTTTCGCCGCGTCACCCCCCGTTGCCGCCTCGGTGCCGCCCACTTGGGAGCCGCCGATGTTTCGCCACGTCCCCACCTCGTTGCCGCCCAACCCGTCGGGGAGTCCGTCGAGGTTGCACTACATATCTGGCACCGCATATCTTGTCGCACATAGCTCGCACCACATAGCTTGCACCACCCATATGGCGTCACATAGCTTTCACATCCACAGTGCAATGCATTACCCTTTAACATGTGTGTGTGTATATATAGATGTAGATATATTCCTGTATATGTATAGGTCCATGGGCCTCACAGGCTATCTATACAGCCCACGGTCGATGCATTGTACACAGATGCAACAGTCTAACTGTTTGCCTACCGGTCTCACAGTCAAGATGCCGATTGATATCATGATATATGTATTGAGCTAACCATTATCTATCAGATTCACAGTTATGTATACAGTCAACCATTATCTATTGTTTATTGCACTGACAACGTATAAGGCACAGAGGAACACATACATATACATTTATGGACGCCCCTCCTAAATGATCATACAGATTTCTCTCCATCGCGGCCGCCGGTCGATACCTTCACTCTCCTTTTCCCTCTCCAGCTCCTCCTCCCCTTCCTCCTCCTCCTCCTCCTTCTTTTTCTCCTCTTCGGAATCAGCGAAATCGCGAAAAACACCAAAAACCTTGAAACATCTTCAAACAAACATCAAATGTCAAACACACCAACAGACAACCAAGACACCTATGATTTCTGGAGAACCTTGGCCGCCAACCTCTCCCCAGAAGTTTATCAGAAATCATGTTTTGTTGTTTTGCAGGTTTTTGGTGGCTTTCACGATTTTGCCTCCTCCTCCTCCTCTTCTCCTCCTCCTCCTCCTCCTCTCCTCCTCCTCCTGCTGCTCCTCCTGCCCCTCCTCCTCTTCCTCCTGCTCCTCCTCCTCCTCCTCCTCCTCCTCCGTCTCCTGCTCCTCCTCATCCCCATCTTCCTCCCTCCTCCTTCTCCTCCCTCCTCCTCCTCCTCTCCTCCTCCGTCTCTCCTCCTCCTCCTCCTCCTCCTCCCCTCCTCTCTCCTCCTCCTCCTCCTCCTCCTCCTCCTCTTCGTCCTCCTCCTTCTTCTCCTCGTCCTCCTTCTCCTGACTCCTCTTCTTCTACCCCGTTTTGTTCTACCTCCTCCTCCTCACCCTCCCTCTCCGTTTCCTTCCCCTTGCCATCCCTCAGCATGGGAATGGGCACCGCAACGTCATCGATCGCAAACCAGCCTGTCGCACCCGTTGCGTTGTCATGTTTCCAGGGAGCGCTCTGAATCGTGGCGCAAACGTCGCAGCTCTAAAACGGATAATGGTTCATACGTGAACGCGCGCGTCGCACCGACTGCCATCGTCTGCGATCGCGTCGCGTCCAATGCGCGCCAGCACGGCGCGTCCGCCTGTTCACTCGGCATCGCCGCGGGGCGCCCTCGCCGACCCCGGAAGCCGACCACCTTCTTCATCAAGCATGCGTTCGGGCTCTGCGTCAAGGTCGGGGCCGTCGTCGCCCGCGACGGCGGTTACTTCTCCGTGGGCCGAGCGGGCGAGGGAGGCGAATATCGCCTTCTCCTCCTCGGCGTCCACGGGTGACAGCGGACCTCCGCATCCCACGAGCCCCCATTGCCCTCTTCGCGGGCGGCGGCGAGGACATGTCCTCGAAAGCGCCGTGGTGCGGTTCGGCGAGACTCTTGAAAATGACGAGAAGCTCCTTCTGGTCCTCTTTCGTCAGCTCGCCGCAGCGGTCCACGATGTCAGGCTGCGCGGCACTTGCGACAGGCGCGATATCCGCATGCGGCTTGTCCATCCCGCCGCCAAAGCCGAGCGCGTCCTCGTCCTGGGGCGGCTCGGCTGGTGCATCTGCCACGCCAGCGGGGCGAGACGCCGAAGTGGCCGCGTGGGCGGGCAGAGCGCTTGCCGCGCCTGACTCGAACCCCGAAATGTTACCGACAGAAGGGACCGTGCGTCCAGGGTCATCGCCAAACGAGGGGGCGATGTGCACATGCGTTGCGTCGCTGTGGCTTTGTCGTCGCGTGGTGTCGGTTCTCGTCAGCGGTCGGTTCGTCGCATTTTGCTTCGTTGCAAACAAATGTGCGCGGGATCCCCGCTGCGTCCGTGCCCGGGAGGCATCGTGAAACCTGGATGCCCTGATTTGACAGCAAGGGGCGCACTCATGTTCAACTGTGTTTGCTTTGCGGCGGCTGTGTTGCCGCCTGCTGTTCTTAGTGGGTGGCTCTCGTCGTTGCACAGGTGCCGTGTTTGCGCGGCGCTTCCTGAGCGGCATTCTGCTGATGCCGTTGCATCGCCCCCTCCTGCCTGACAGAAGCGTTGTCCGCTGTCCCTTTCCCCAGGTCCGTTCCCGCCTCGGCCGCGCCCCCTCACCCTCCCTCCCTTTTGCGTTGCCCCTGGTCGCGCCCCCCGCCGCGCCGCGCCTCGTTTTTTTTTGTTTTTTTTTTTTTTTGTTTTTTTTTTTTTCTCTCGAGCCAGCGGGGCGTTCTTTGGCGAAAGCCGCGTGGCAGCGTTCTCGCAGCGGGCCCCTCGAGTTTTCTCTACTTGTTCTGCGAAGCGCGAAGGGGCGCCCGTAAGTCCCTGACCCCCCAAGTAGTCCAGGTCCCTCGGAAGCTTCGCCGCCTTCGGCGGCAATTCCTGGTCGCACGCGTTTGAGACGGCGTGGAACCACGACTTCCAGGCCTGGGCGGCCTTCACGGCAGCAGCCGCCTTGGTTTCCGCGGCCTTTTTTGCTTTGTAGCAGTCGGCCAGCTCTTCCTTCAACCCCCGCGCTCGGGCCTGCGCGGGCGGGGCAGCACAACAGCCGAACGGGCGGGGGTAATCGGGGCAAGGCTGGCTCAAGTTGCTGCTGCTTCGTGATTGCTGCTCCTTGCTGCGGTTGCTGTCGTTGCGGTTGCTGGCGTTGCGGTGTTTTTGTGTCGTTGCTTCGTGCGTCGTGATTCCTGTTTGTTTGTCCGTGTTTCGTGTTTGGTGGTCTTCGCTTCGTTGCTGGGTTGGGCTCGCGTCGTGCTTTCCGTGTTTGCTGTTGTTGCGTTTTTTTTGGTGGTGTTGCTTCTGTTGCGTCTATTGGGTGAGGAAAGGTGCAATTGACAAACAGCGTGTGCGAAAACTGCTCGCCGAGCTCCCAGTTGTCCGTCGCCTCGGCTCTGTTCCAGTCAACCTGGGCACGCGCAGGCGCGGCAATGCGTTTGCATATATCAAAAGGAAAAAGGGTGATAAATCGCAGCCTGCTCGCGATCTTCCGCAGCAGCGGCTTCTGGAACTTCAGCTTGAGCTTCTGCTTGGCCGTCTAGGCCTTGGCCTCTTTGATCCTGGCCTTGTACAGGCCGTTGTTCTCGAGCTTGCGTCGTTTTGCTCTGTGTGTTTCTCGGGGTTTCCCATGGTTTCTAAAATGGAGGCGCAGACAAACCGGATCAGTGGCCTTGAGCAAGCGCGCGCTGTACGAAAACAAACAAGAACATAATATTGTTTCTGGCGGGGTGGATCGGGAGAGCGCGGGGAAGACGAGGAGGAGGAGGAGGAACAGGATGAGGAGGAGGGCGAGGAGGAGGAGGAAGAGGAGGAGGAAGAGGAGGAGGAAGAGGAGGAGGAGGAAGGAGGGGGGGACAAGGAGAATTGTGAGGAGGAGCACGAGGGGGAAGAGGCGGAGGAAGAGGAGGAGGAAGGAAAGGGTAAGGATGATTGGAGGAATGACAGGAGAATGTGTGTGATCATGTGGGGGGGGGCGAGCACATTTATGTATCGGCTTATGGAATCATCTTTCGATATACTATCGATATAGTGATCTCACTATCCGTATGCTTGTCGGAATCGATACACACAAATATTCATGTATATATATGTATGTCATCTACCTTTTTTTCTATGGTTATACATGTATATATATATATATATGTATATGTGTGTATATATATATATATAGACACCTATCTACGAGAGAGCGTGATCCACCGCCGCTTTACTATGGAAAATTGCCCCCCTCTTCCTCCTGAACCCGGGGTTCCCCCCCCCTCCGAAAACCCCCCCCTCCCCCTGCTGGAACCCCTCCCCCCCCCCCTCCTCCCCTCCCCCGGCAAAACCCCCCCCCCTCCCTGACCCCTCCCCCCCCCCCCTCGAAAACCGGGGGGGGTCACTACCGGTTCGAACCCCCCCCCCTCGAAAACCGGAGGGGGGTCACTACCGGTTCGAACCCCTCCCCACCCCCCCACTCACCGCCAGCAAACGACTCCCGGTCCCTACCACCGTCCGCGCCACATCCCCCACTGTTGTTCCCAGCACCACTGTCCTCACCACCACTGTCCCCACTGGTTCCACCACCGTCCCTACTGTCCCCACCAGTGCTCCCACCACTGTCGCACTGTCCCCACTGTCCCCACCACTGTTCCCACCACGGTTCCACTCTCCCCACTTTCTCCACGGCCCCAACCACTGCCCGACTATCCCCACTGTCCCCACTGTCCCACTGACTCCTCCGCTGTCCCACTGAGCTGTCCCACTGTTCCCACCACTGTCCCCACTGTCCCCACCACTGTCCCCACTGTACCTCTGTCCCATTGTCCCACCGCCGTCCTCGCCACCGCCTTCACCACTGTCCCCACCACCACTGTACCCTCCACTGTCCCACTGTTTCCACCTCCCCCTGTCCCCACACCACTGTCCCCACCACCACCGTCCCCACCACTGTCATCCACTGTCCCCACTGTTCCCACTATTGTCCTCACCACTGTCCCCGCCACTACAGTCCCCACCACTGTCCCACTGTCCCCACCACTGTTCTGCTGGTCCCCTCACCACTGTCCCCACCACCACCGTCCCCACCACTGTCCGCACCCCCCCTCGGTTTTCGAGGAGGGGGGGGGGGGGGTTCGAACCGGTAGTGACCCCCCCCCCTTTCCATGATGAACTGGGGGGGGGCTTCGAACCGGTAGTGACCCCCCCCGGTTTTCCGGAGGGGGGGGGGGAGGGGTTCGAATTGGTAGTGACCCCCCCCGGTTTTCCGCCAGCAGCGGTAGAATACGCTCTTTCTTATCTCCCTAACTATCTCTCTCTCTCTCTCTCTATATATATATAGATACAGACCTATCTATCTACTAAAATGGGACAAACATCGGGACAACCATCGGGACAAGCATCGGGACCACCATCGGGACAAACTTCGGGACAACCATCGGTACAACCATCGGGACAACCGTCGGAATAGCTATCGGTACAATCATCGAGACAAACATAGGAGTAACTATCGGGACAACCATGGGAACAACTGGCGGGGCAAGCATCGGGACGATCATCGGGACAGTCATCGAGACAACCGGCGGGACAACCAGGAGCCTCTGGGAGCCACGGCTTGGACACGGGGCGACTTAATTAAGCCCTACGTTGGCCCTAATCGCGCAGCTTCGCCTTCTCTCGGTCGCACGCATGGCACGAACGAGACGAAACGATTCCACGGCTGGGGCACCTCAGGTTTCACTTCGGTCTCACCCCCTTGACCTCTGATAAGTGCCACGTGAGGCGGCGGTTCGCCTCCATCCTCTTCCTCCTCCCCTTCTCCTCAAAGTCGACCCCTGCTGGCGTGCGTTAGTCTTGAATTTCGAGGCAGATTCTGCTATGGCGACGAGGGCGGCCGGGGGCCTAGGACATCAACAAAACGGAAAACAGGAATTTCGGCCCTCGGTGCAGGGGGGTCTCCCGAGTTCTCCAGAGCCCCCTGTGGTCCCAGGCGGCCCCAAGATGCTTCCAGAACCCAGAGACGGGCCAGAACCCTCCAATGACCTCTATCCTCGAACTTCGACCCTCGATCCACGAAGCTCGAAGCCCGAATTGAGGATCAGGCCGGGGACCGTGGCCGCCGCCGCCGTGGCCGCCGCCGCCCTGCAGCCGCCGTCGTCGCCGCGCGGCTGCCGCTGGGCGGCAGCGGCGGCGGGGCGTCGCCGAGGAGTGGGCTGTTGCCACCGGTCGGCGGCGGCGCCCCCCGAAGCGAGGACCAGGCCAGGGATCTGCACGACAGGGGCCGCGGGTGGCAGCAGCGGGCCGTCGCCTTCCGAGAGGAGCGCGACGGGCCGCGCGCGCCGCCCGTCGGCGAAGGTCGCCACCGCCGCCGCCGTCGAGTTGGATTGCCGCTGGCCGCTGCTGGTCGCCGCTGCCAGTCGCCGCGGCCGCCCACCGCCGCCACTGTCGCGGGAGGTGTTGGGGGCGCGTGGCTTTCGTACGGGTTTGTCCCTTTCCAAGGAAGGAGCGGAGGAGGGATGCAGGGAGGGAGGGAAGGGAGGAGGAGGAGGAGGAGGAGGAGGAGGAGGAGGAGAGAGGAGGAGGGGAGGAGGAGGAGGAGGAGGAGGGAGGAGGAGAGGAGGAGGAGGAGGAGGAGGAGGAGGAGGAGGAGGAGGGGAGGGAGGAGGAGGAGGAGGAGGAGGAGGAGAGGAGAGGGGGGGAGGGAGGGAGGGAGGGAGGGGAGGGAGGGAGGGAGGAGGAGGGAGGGAGGAGGGAGGAGGAGGAGGAGGAGCGGGAGGAGGAGGAGGAGGAGGAGGAGGAGGAGGAGGGAGGAGGAGGAGGGGGAGGAGGAGGGCGGCGTTGTCCTGCAGGCGTCGGACCTGGAGTGCGGCGCGCGGAGCGGGCTCCCGCGCCGAGGCGAGGGGTGGAAGGGGCTGCCACAGCCTGGCACAGGAGGAGGAGGAGGAGAATGAGGCGGAGGAGGAGGAGGAGGAGGAGGAGGAGGAGGAGGAGGAGGAGGAGGAGGAGGAGCAGGAGGAGCAGGAGGAGGAGCAGGAGGAGCAGGAGGAGGAGGACGAGGAGGAAGGAGTGGGAGGACGCGGAGGAGGAGGAGGAGGAGGAGGAGGAGGAGGAGGAGGAGGAGGAACAGGACGAAGAGAAGAAGGAGGCTGATCACGATGTTCATACTGATACTGATAATTGGAACGACAATGTGGATGAGGATGAGGATAAGGATAGGGATGATGATGATGATGCTGATGATGATGATGATGATGATGACGACGATGATGATGA
>CAUYUJ010021584.1:100000-115000 GCA_963575745.1 Prorocentrum cordatum | reverse complement strand
TACTATCGATCTCACTCAACGGGACACCACGGGACACCACGGGACACCTCGGGACACCATGGGACTCCGCGGGACACCTCTCGATCTCACTATCGGTCTCACTATCGATCTCACTATCGATCTCACTCACCGGGACACCATAGGACACCCCGGGACACCATGGGACACCTCGGGACACCACATCGATCTCACTATCAATCCCACTCAACGGGACGCCACGGGACACCACGGGACACCACGGGACACCTGTCGATCTCACTATCGACCTCACTATCGATCTCATTTTTTGGGACACCACGGGACACCACAGGACCTTGGGGCACGACATCGATCGCAGTATCGATCTCATTATCGATCTCACTCAACGGGACACCACGGGACACCACGGGACACCACGGGGCACCACGGGACACCGGACACCACGGGACACCACGGGACACCACGGGACACCGCGGGACACCGCGAGCCACCGCCAGATGGACGCACGGACGGGGGATAAACATTTGTGTTGACTTCGCCGGGACACCACGAGCCACCGCCGGATGGACCGACGCACGGGGGAGAATCATTTGTCTTGACTTCGCCCTAGCAACGGCGGAAACCACGGGACACCACGGGACACCACGGGACACCGCGGGACACCGCGAGCCACCGCCGGACGGATGGACGGACTGGGGAGAATCATGTGTCATGTTTTCGCCCTAGCAACGGCGGGTTCATCCCTCTCGCGCGCCCACGCAGCTTCGCCTCGCCCGCACGCACGACACGAACGAAACGAAACGATTTCCCGGTTGGGGGTCTCCATTCCACTGCGATTTCACCAGAGCAGGCAACGAGGATTAATTGAGAGTACTCTGGGACTTGGTGGGTAGCCCTCGTGAGCCTCAGTGGGCCATCTTTGGGACCGTCGTGAGGGCCGAGGAGGAGGAGGAGAAGGAGGAGGAGGAGGAGGAGGACGACGTGAAGGCAAGAGAAAGACAAGAAAGAGGACGAGGAGGAGGACGAGGACGAAGTCAAGGACGAGGAGGAGGAGGAGGAGGATGAGGAGGAGGAGGAGGAGCACGAGGAGGAGGAGAGGGGAGGAGAGGGAGGAGGAGGAGGAGGAGGAGGAAGGAACGAAGGAAGGAGGATGTGGAGGAGGAGGAGGAGGAGGACGAGGAGGAGGAAAAGGAGGAGGAGGAGGAGGAGGAGGAGGAGGAGGAGGAGGAGGAGGAGGAGGAGGAGGAGGCCTTCGTGGGCCTTCTGTTGCGAGAGCCCCTTGGGAGATTTTTGGAGTCATCTGAGGGCTCTACTTTCTCAGTGCTCTCTCGGGGCTCTCTCGTTTCACTCTTGGGGCTCTCTTTGAGCAGGTTTGGGTTCCTCTTGAGGCTCCTTGGAGGCCTCGTGGCGCTCTCTTGGAGCCTTTTTTCTGAAGTCTCGAAAGGCTTCTTAATCCCATGCTGGAGGCCGCCAAATCAAGAAGGACGGGATCCGACTCCGGTCCCCCGCGCGGAGGCGGACAACATGCCGCTTGGGGTCATCATGGAGGCTCTTGGTCGCTCTTGGGCCAAGACTCTTGGGGCGTTTCTGTGGCCGTCCTGGGGTCCTCTCGCCGTTGTCTTCGCCCTCGTCCTTTCAACTGTCCTGGTCCTCGCCCGTCGTTGGCGTCGCCGTCGCCGTCGTCCCCGTCCTCCTTGTCGTTTCCTGGCGGTAGATGCCTGCGGGGCCATCTGCCTGAGAGCAAGGTGGGAAAGAGCGCGTTCTGTGGTCGCTTGGAGGGGGGGTGTGTGTGGAACCAGACTCCCCCCCCCCTGGATGGAGGGGGGGCTTCGAAAACCTCCCCCCCCTTCCCGTGACGGAGGCGGGGGGGGGGTTCAACCCCCCCCCTCCCCTACTTTTCCTCTCTCCCTTTCCTCGGGCCGGCGCCTGCGTCGGCGGCGGCTGGCGGCGGCGGCGGGGGCGACGATTTCCTTTTCTGGGCCGGCGCTTGCGCCTGCGGCGGCGGGCGGCGGCGGCGGGGAGCGTCGACGAGGACGACGGCGACGACGATGACGACGACGACGACGCTCTGCCTCCGTGCCTTGGTTTTGGGTCAGGGTCCTAATGGATGCCTCTTGGGGCCTCGTCGGAGGGCTCTCCGGGGCCTCCGAAGGGCATTTATGAAGCCTCCTGGACGTCTCTTGATGCCTCTCTAAGGTGGTGGTGGTGGTGGTGGTGGGCTGTGGTGGCGGTGGTGGTTGTGGCGGTGGTGGTGGCGGTGGTGGGTGGTGGTGGTGGTGTGGTGGTTTGTGGTGGTGGCGGTGGTGGTTGTGGTGTGGTGGTTGTGGCAGGTGGTGGTGGTGGTGGTTGGTGGTGGTTGTGGTGGCAGTGGTGGTGGTGGTGGTTGGTGGTGGCGGTGTGGTGGTTGGTGCGGTGTTTTTTGGTGGTGGTGTGGGGTGGTGGTGGTAGTCGTGGTGAAGGTGGGTTAAGGTGGTGGTGGTGGTGGTGGCGGTGGTGGTGTGGTGATTTGTCGTGGTGGTTGTGGTGGTGGTAGTGGTTGTGGTGTTGGTGGTGGGTTTTGGTGGTGGTGGTGACGGTGGTGGTGGTTGTGGTGGTTGCGGTGGTGGCTTGTTGTGGCGGTGGTGGTTGTGGTGGTGGGTGGTGCTGGTGGTGGTGGTAGTGGTCGTGGCGGCGGTGGTGGTGTGGTGGTTTGTGGTGGTGGTGGTGGGTTGTGGTGGTGGTGGCGGTGGTTTTGGTTGTGGTGGTGGTGGTTTGGTGGTCTGTTGTGGTGGTAGTGGTTGTGGTGGTGGTTGGTGGTGGTGGTGGTTGTTTGCTGGTGGTGTGGTGGTGGCGTGGCGTCGTGGTGGTGGGTTGTTGGGGTGGTGATGGTGGTGGCGGTGGTGGTGGTGGTTTTGGTGTGGTGGTCTATGGTGGTGGTGGTGGTGGAGGTGGTGGTGGTGGCGGTGGTTTGTGCAACTGGTGGTGGTGGTGGTGGCGGTGGTGGTGGTGATAGTGTGGTGGTTTGTGGTGGTGGTGGTGTGGTGGGTTGTGGTGGTGGTGGTGGCGGTGATGGTGGTTGTGGCCGTGGTGGTGTGGTGGTGTGGTAGATTGTGGCGGTGGTGGTGGTGGTGGTGGGTGGTGGTGGTTGTGGTGGTGGTGGGTTGTTGTTGTGGTGGTGGTGATGGTGGCTGTGGTTGCGGTGGTTGTGTGGTGGTTGTGGTGGTGGTGGTTGGTTGAGGTGGTGGTGGTGGTGGTATTGGTGGTGGCGGTGGTGGTGGTGGTGGTGGTGGTGGTGGGTGGTGGTTTGTGGTGGTGGTGGTGTTGCTGCTGGTAGCGGTGCTGCTGGTGGTGGTGGGTGGTGGGTGGTGGGTGGTTGTGGTGGTACTGGTGGTGGTTGTGGTGGTTGTGGGTGTGGTGGTGTGGTGGTTTCTGGTGGTGGTGGGTTGTGGTGATGGCTGAGGTGATGGCGGTGGTGGTGATGGTTCTGGTAATGGTGTGGTGTTTTTTGGTGGTGGTGGTGGTGGTGGTGGTTGTGGTGGGTTGTGGTGGGTTGTGGTGGGTTGTGGTTGTGCTGGTGGTGGCGTTTCTTGTGGTGGTTGTGTAGTGGTTTGTGGTGATGGTGTTGGTTGTGGTGGTGGTGGGTTGTGGTGGTGGTGGTCGTGGTGGTTGTGGTGGTGCTGGTGGTGTTGTGGTTTGTGGTGGTAGTGGGGGTGGTGGTGGTGGTGGTGTGGCCTTCGGCTCTTCCCGCCACCGTGTTTTTGCTTTGGGTCAGAGTTCTAATGGATGCTTTTTGAGGTCTCGTCAGAAGGGTCCTGGGGGCGTCTGAGGAACATGTGTGAAGCCTCGTGGACCTTCCTAAGGGCTTCCCAGTGGCTTCTGAGGGGCGAGGGCTCGTCATGGCGATTTGTGTGTTCCCTCTGCGGCCTCTGGGCCATCTGTGGTAATCGTCTCTGCGTCCCCGCCGTTGGCGCTGCTGGCCGCCGCCAGCGCCGGCGCTGGCGCGGGAGGGGGCGGGGGTTTGGACCGCCCCCCTTGCCCCCTCTGGTCATCGTCGCTGCGTCGTCCCCGCCGTCGTCGCTGCTGGCTGCTGGCGACCGCCCGCGCCGGCGCAGGCGCCGGGGGGGGGTCCCCCCGCCCCCCGTTTGGAGGGGGGGGGTCGGGAGGGGGGGGGGTTAGGGGGGAGGGGAGACCCCCTGGTTCTTATCGACGGCGCCGAGTGTTGGGGGGGGCCCCCCCCTCCGGTTCGAAACGCGCCGCTGAATGTTCCCAAGGCAAACGCCCGTGAAACGCGCGCTCTCCGAGGTGGAGGGCAGGAGGTGCTTCCGATCCCGACTCCGCGGCGTGTGCACGGCTCAGATGTTGAGAAATTGGCAACCCGCGCCGCCGCGCCGAGGGCGCGGCTGCGAGCGGAGTGAAGCGTGATAGGGGATGGGTGGGGATGGGGGCCTGCGAAGGATTTCGGAGATTTTCGGCGGTCTTCGGATGTTCCTGGAAGTTTTCTGGGAGGCTTGTTGTCGGGGTGCTCTCAGGATCCAAGGTAGGAGATATCTTTTTGAGCAAGCCCAGCTTGCGAGGGATCCCGTGAGCATGTCTGTCTGTCTGTCTGCCTACCTGCCTGCCTGTCTGTCAGTCTGTTTGTCTGTCTGTTTTGTCCGTTCAGCCCAGCCGTCCCCGCGCATTCGCCGCAGCCCGCGAGCGACTGGTTCCCGGGTTGAGCGACTCGTTCCTCGGTTGTTCGACTTGTTCCCCAGCGCAAGTAACACCAATTTGAAAGAAATTGTTTCCCAGCTGAGCGCACCATTAAAAACGTTTTGTTAAGTTGTCATAGCGACCAGAAGCACGAATTCAACCCTTACACGTAGCCACTTACGTTGCCGCCGAAACAACATGAATCCGACCGGGGAACGAGTTCGTCATACATGTTGTTGCGCTACTGTGCGAGGCAATGGCTTGGCTCTTAGCAATGTTGGAGAACCTGCGCTTCTGAATCACCGAAAGGTGATGCGCACGACGGGCCCATCGCGAGGAGAAGGAGGAGGAGGAGGAGGAGGAGGAGGAGGAGGAGGAGGAGGAGGAGGAGGAGGAGGAAATGGGACGGAAGAAAAGAAGATGAGAAGGAAGAGGGGCGGGAGGAGGAGGAGGAGGAAGTGGAGGGAGGGGAGGAAAGAGGATCGGAGGAGGGGGAGGAGGAGGAGAGGAGGAGGAGGAGGAGGAGGAGTAGGAGGAGGAGCGGGAACAAAAGGGGGGAAGAGGAAATGGGGATGGAGGAGGAGGAGGAGGAGGAGGAGGAGGAGGAGGAGGAGGAGGAGGAGGAGGAGGAGGAGGAGGACAAGGAGCAGGAGGAACAGGAGGTGGAGGGGCTGAATGAGGATCAGCCGGAGAACCGATGGAAAAACGGGAGGGTGAGGAGGAGCTGGAAGAGGAGAGGGACGGCGAGGTGAAGTGTTTTTTCTTGAGACGCCAAGAACCCTCCCAGGGGCCGCCCATAACGCGATCAGAGGCCGCCCAAAACACTCTCAGGGGCCCATTGAATCTTCCCAGAGGCCGCCCAAGACCCTCTCAGAGGCCGCCCAGCACCCTCTCAGGGGCAGCCGCAAACCCTCTCATACGCCGCCAACAAGCGTCTCAGGGGCCGCCAGGAGGCTTCTCAGGGGCCGCGAAGAAACCTTTCAGGGGCCGCCAAGCAAACCACTCAAGGGCCGCCATGAATCTTCTTGGGGGCCCCCAAGGGGCGTCGTAGGGGCCCCCAAGAACCTTCTTGGGGGCCGCCAAGAACTCTCTCAGGGGCCGCCAAGAACCTTCGAGGGGGCCGCTAAAAGGCCTCTCAGGGGTCGCCGAGAGGCTTCTCAGGAGCCAGCAGGAACCCTCTCAGGGGCCACTCAGGGGCCGCCAGAAGCCCTTTCCGGGGCCGCCAAAAACCCTCGCAGGGGCCGCGAAGAACCCTCTCAGGGGCCGCGAAGAACCCTCTCAGGGGCCGCCAAGAACCCTCTCAGGGGCCGCCAAGAGGCCTCTCAGGGGCCGCCACACAAACCTCTCAGGGGCCGCCAAGAATCTTCTTGGGGGCCGCCGAGGGGCGTCTTAGGAACCGTCAAACAAACATTTCAGGGGCCGCCAAGAACTTTCTTGGGGGCCGCCAAGAACCCACTCAGGGGCCGCCGAGAACCTTCTTGGGGGCCGCCAAGAACATTCTTGGGGGCCGCCAAGGCCTCTCAGGGGCCGCCGAGGGGCCTCTCAGGAGCCAACAGGAACCTTCAGGGGCCGCGAAGAACCCTCTCAGGGGCCGCGAAGAACCCTCCCAGGGGCCGCCAAGAGGCCTCTCAGGGGCCGCCAAGAAGAACCCCCTCGGGGGCCGCCAAGAACCTTCTTGGGGGCCGCCAAGAACCTTCTTGGGGGCTGCCAAGAACCCTCAGGGGCCGCCAAGAACCCCCTTTCAGAAGCTCCATCTACTGAGACAACACTTCGAACTTCCGCCGGGGAACGAGTCGTTCAACCGGGGAACGAGTCGTTGAGCCGGGGAACGAGTTTTCCTCGCTGCAGCCCCGCTGCTTGAGAGTGCCCCCGCGCCCGGCTTCCCCCCTCCGCGGCCGCCCTCTTGCCTCCCTCCCCTCCTCCTGCATGCGGGTTAATTCGCGACGCCGTGTCCCGCCCTCGCCCAGGCGCGCGTGCGGATTGCCCCTGCCGCGCTGCGCCGTAAGAACAACGGGCACGCGTGCCCTGGCTCTTGCACCAAGGAGCTGCGAGGGACAGGAGACTCTCGCCTCCTTCCTCCAGGAATGTTCTTCCGGGCCCGGGGGGGGGGAGGGACGCACGACGAACGACGAACGACGAGCGAAAACAGAAAGGTCGGAGCTCTAGAACACAGCTGTACAGGAGAATCAAAGTCTTGTCATCACCTCCGTCGCGGGCGCGGAGGAGGAGGAGGTGGAGGAGGAGGAGGAGGAGGAGGAGGAGGAGGAGGAGGAGGACGAGGAGGAGGAAGAGGCGGAGGAAGAGGCGGAGGCGGAGGAGGCGCGAGCGCCCCGCCCCGCGGGGCCGGGGTCGCCGCGCCGCGCCGCGGCGCGAGGAGCAGGCCGCGCGCCTGGAGGCCCACGTGCGCCACGCGGCCGAGGCGGCGCGGCCGCTGCCGCCGTCGTCGTCGCCGCCGTCGTCGTCGTCGTCGTCGCCGTCGCCGCCGTCGTCGCCGACGTCGCCGTCGTCGCCAGTGTCGCCGCCGTCGCCGCCGTCGCCGTCGCCGCCGCAGCCGACTTCGCCGCAGCCGCAGCCGCATTCGCCTTCGCCTTCGCCGCCGCATTCGCCGCCGCCGCCGTCGCCGCCTTCGCTTTCGCCTTCGCTTTCGCCTTCGCTTTCGCCCTCGCTTTCGCCCTCGCTTTCGCCGCCTTCGCCGCCTTCGCCGCCACCACCACCGCCACTGCCGCCGTCGTCGTCGTCGTCGTCGCCGTCGTCGTGGTCGTCGTCGTCGTCGTCGTCGCCGTCGTCTTTGTCGTCGTCTTCGTCGTCGCCTACGTCGCTGTCGCCGCCGCCGCCGCCGCCGCCTTCGCCGCCTTCGCCGCCTTCGCCTTCGCCTTCGCCTTCGCCGCCGCCTTCGCCGCCTTCGCCGCCGCCGCCGCCTCCGCCGCCTTCGCCTTCGTCTTCGCCGCCTTCGCCGCCTTCGCCGCCACCGCCACCGCCACCGCCGTCGTCGTCGTCGTCGTCGTCGTCGTCGTCGTCGTCGTCGTCGTTGTCGTCGTTTTCGTCGTCGTAGCCGTCGCCGTCGTCGTCGTCGTCGTCGTCGTCGTCGTCGTTGTCGTCGTCGTCGCCGCCGCCGTCGTCGTCGTCGTCGTCGTCGCCAGCGTCGCTGTCGCCGCCGTCGTCGCCGCCTTCGCCGTCGCCGTCGCCATCGCCTATCCGCCGCAGCCGCTTTCGCTGCAGCCGCCTTCGCCTTCGCCTTCCCCGTCGCTTTCGCCGCCGCCTTCGCCGCCGCCGCCGCCGCTTTCGCTTTCGCTTTCGCCTTCGCCGCCTTCGCCGCCACCAGCACCGCCACCGCCACCGCCACCAGCACCGCCGTTGTCGTCGTCTTCGTCGTCGTCGTCGACGTCGTCGAACTCCGTTGTTCGAAAGGCGGGTGCTTGGTGGCTTTAGCCCTCTATGAGCCTCCGGACGCCCCTGGAGGCCTGTGGAATCCTCCAGAAACCCATCGGAGGCATCGGGGGACCCTTGGGGACATCCAGGGGCTGCCAGAGGCGGTCGTCGTGGTCGTCGTGGTCCTGGTCAGTCGTCGTGGTCGTCGTGGTCGTTTCGGTCGTGGTCGTCTTCGTCATATGCGGAGGCGGCCAATGCCCGCGAGTTTTGAGTTGTCCTCCCTCCTCCTGTTCTGCTCTCTTCCTTCCTCGTCCTTCCCTCTCCCTTCACATCTTTTCTGTGACGATTCCTGCCGGCGTTTCAAGTTCAACGGAGCCGCAGCTGCAGCAGACGTCGTTTAAATCGGATAAGCTCCAGGCGTACGTGTGAGGTGTTCATGCGCATGTTCGTCATAAGATCACCTGTATCCAAGTCATCGTCGCTGTCTCGCCGACTGTTTTTGGGAGCCACCCGCCAGCACATTGCTGGCATGCGTCCGGTCAGGAATACACCTTGGAGGGGACTGGAAGAGCGATGCCGGGGTGGAGGAGCAAAAGGAGGAGGAGGGAAAGGGGGAGAGGGACGGGGATGTTCCGCCCTTCCCCCAGACTCCTCCCTGCTTCCTCCGGTTCCGTCCTGCTGCTCATCCTGCTCATCCTGCTCCTCTGGCTCATCCTGCTTCTCTTGCTCCCTGCTCCCTGCTCCTCGGGCTCATCCTGCTCATTCCTCCTGCACATCGTGCTCATCCCTTCTGTTCCCTGTTCCTCCGGTTCCTCCTGCTTCTCCTGCTCGTCCTGCTTCCACTCCTTCCTCCTGCTCCTCCTGCTCCTGGCGCTGCCGTTCCTCGTCCTCCATCACCTTCACCTCCATCTCCTTCTCCTTCGAATCCTATCCTCCTGGTCTTCCTCCTCCGCCTGATTCTTGATTCCTGTCCGCTTTGGGTCTTCAGACGCACCCGCTTCCCCTAGGTGGAGTTGACAAAAACGAGAACATTAGGGACCAGTGTCCCGCAGGCACACGAGAGGGAGGCGGAGAGACGATCATCAGCACACCTCGTCATAACCTCAAGAGGACGGGGAAAAGGGGAGGTCTGAGGCGGCAGCGTGGCGTGAGCGGCGTGCGGCGCGTGGGGGGCCCCGTGGGGCCCAGCGTTGCAGGGTCATCCTCCCTTTTGAGTCCCCTGGCCTCTCGGGGCCAGTGCCTAGGGGGCGCCCTGGGGTCCCCCTCCGCAGTGGTGCCCTCACTTGTCTGAGAAAGGTGGGAGGTGAACGTGGCGGGGTGGAATCGGGCTGAAGGATTATAAGGCGGTCGAGTGACGGTGTCGGCTGAAAGGGGTGTGGCGCGGAGATTATTCCGCGGGGCCCTTTGTGGGGTGCCGCTCGCAGTGTGGAGGTTCCCAAGGGTCTCTCCCTCTGCCCATAAGAAGCCCCCCACAGTCGTCCAAGATGCCGACGGCGGGATTCCTCGCCTGCAAGAATGCGTTGGGTTCCCAATACGTCGGCCTCTTGGCCGCCTTGGGGGTTTCCACCGAGCGTGAGGGAGGTTTGGGCCCTCCCCCAGTGGTGGCGCCAGGTACCGGTCACGCTCGCCAAGGTAGATGGCAGAAAGGCTTCGCCCCCTGCACATAGCTCCCCCCCCCAGTGCAGCCACCATCTCTATGACTGGTACCCTCCTTCGCCGAGGTCCTCCACCTCCTCCTCCTCCTTCTCCTCCTCATCTCCGCTCCCGTATGCTGCTGATGCTACTGCTTTGCCCCACATCTTCTCCTCGCGCCGGTTCCCTGGCTTCCCTCTCCCAGCTGGCACGGGGCCTGGTCTAGAGAGCGTTGCGAACTCTGGTCCTTCGGATAGTGGCGGTTGCGCTGGATCTTGAGCAGCTCCGCGGATCCGCGCCGCGACACCTCCTGCCAGATTTGGCCCAACATCCCTCCCAGCTTTTGTTGATCTCGCCTCGGCTTATTCGCCTTTGTCAATGCCCAATGCTTCCGCACACTTCCGTTCTTCGTCGGCCGATCGCGGCCGGCCAGCTTTGACTGAAACAGCCGCTGCGCCTGGCTGCGACCTCTGTGAGGAGGCGCTCTGTGGCACCTGCAGCGGCAGACGATGGTATTTTGGACTTGAGCCAACGTGCGAACAACAGTACACACATGGCATTCTGTGTCTGCTACAGTACACAACTATCGGGGACAAGGTATCGGTGTCCACATACTAAACCTGAGGGTGAAATCAGGCACGCATCACCTCGTCGCGCCATCCACACCACGCCCTGCTGCACAGCAGAGCACGGCATGGGCACGAAGTGCACGCACCTGATCCTCTCCCACGAGCTGAGGAGGAGGAGGAGGAGGAGGAGGAGGAGGAGGAGGAGGAGGAGGAGGAGGAGGAGGAGGAGGAGGAGGAGCAGCAGCAACAGCAGCAGAAGAGAAAAGGCCTCCTGCTGGCACAGCCTGTCGCACCGTTCGGCGGTACTTCGCCTGTTCCCAGCGGCGGGCGATGGCCTGCCGCAGCTCGGCGGTGAGCTCCACCCGGACGGGGGGGGGGAGGAGGAGGGGCATGGGTGGGGCGGGGAACCCAGGGATCCCCAGACGCCTCAAGAGTCCTCAACATCCCTTCTTCAGCCCACGGATCCTCTTCCTCAGGCCACAAGAAGGCCGCCTCACTCACAGGCTGTGCCTGGGAGGGGTCCAGGGAGGGCAGTGGGCCACGCGGATCCTGGGGACTAGACGGGGCGGGAGAGCGATCAAATCTGGTGTCCCTGGGCCCCTTGACTGAAACCTGCAAAGTCGAGAGCGATCTCCTCATCGCCCCGTGCTGCAGCAGCGTAGGGGCCGAGAACCTGGAAAAAAAAACACGCTCAGACCGTCTGGTAGATCTGTATAGTCCAGCTCGTCGCCATCCAATAAGCGATAAGCCTCCGCCACATATTTGGACACAGCCCTCCCCGTAGCAGCACAAACCTCCTGAGGGTACCTTTTTTGGGAGCAGTCCTCCATTTTCCCGTGGTCGGGTCAATACCAAACAATGTAGTGTGGGCCTTCTTTGGGTGATCACATCTGCCCCCTCTGCCCAGTCCCTTGATTTCATCAACGATGGAGTCAAGACGGATACACAATAACGTCGTCGGAGCCTTACGGACCTGTCCGAACACACACTGATCAAACTACACAGTTCTGGAGGGTGGGGCAGCACTTAGGGCGCAAGATGTGGCGGACTGCCACGAACTGGGGGCTCTTTCCTCCCAGCGTGCCGTCTCCGGGTGTTCCTTCAAAGCACGCGCACCTACCTCGAGGCAGGTCAACATCAGCGAATGCTGGCTCAACAGGAGCTGGGTGCCGATCGAGAGCTGCATATGCTGACGACTGGTAACATCAGGACGACCCCACCGATGCTTAAGAGTACGGAGCGGGGCAGGGGGACGATAGCGATCGGCAACTCGGAGCTCCTGCCATCGCGCAGCAGACCAGGTTTCGCACGGAGGGCCTCCTATGAGTCCGATAGCACGTCCTGATCTCAGGAGCGAATTCCACTTCTGAACGATATCAACCCGGCTTAGATCTCCATTCACGGCGTCACAGGCCACATCACAAGATATAATAATAATCGTCACAGGACCAAGTGCCAGCACGCGTTCTAACTTATCCTGCACATCATCAACGCGCCTCGCTCCTGAAAACAAGTGTAAAACGGCAGGCACAGCATACTGCAGTGGCCGAGGGCATCGCTCGGCAGCTGGACCGTCATAGGCCAGCGGTTCAAACATATGTTCATCTGCCAGTGGGGGTTCGTAGTTGGGTTCCACCTCCTGGACCTCGAACAGGGGCTCAGGGAAATCCTCGTGCTGATAATACATGCCACGGGTAACCTGCCAGGCCTCCACATAGGGCAACTGAGTCAGTTGAGGACCATTGCGAGGACCAGGGACCCGATGCGCGGGGAGCCAGGCCCCCCTCCTTATGGCCCCCTTTCCGTCTGGCCTCCTTCGCTCTGAGGCCTCTAGCGCCCTTACTTCCTCCAAAACTTCAGGTGTCTCGGGATCCAAGAACGAGAGCGCAGATGTAACTGTTGGGGTCACCATAAGCAAGATCATAAATACTCAATTCCACAGAGCTGAATCGAACCAGACAGATCGGGCACGTACAGCTGTGGATAAATCGAGCGGCTACCGAACGCTGCTGATGGCGAAGCCGTGCAATAGGAGACTTCACTGCTGCAGACTTGGGCGACGAGAACGGGCAAAAAGGACAGCGATGCACAACAAGTACACGTGCTGGCTTCAGAGCAAGATCTGGTGGTCCCTCGTCGGCTTCTTTTACATGTTGTGCGATTTCTCTCACGTGGCTGCCCATGAGCCCGCATTGTCCAGAATGTCCAGAAAATCCTGGTCCTCCTCCTGCTGGTTGTCGTAGTCGTTGTCGTCGTCGTCGTCGTCGTCGTGGTCGTCGTCGTGGACGTCGCGGTCATCGCGGTCGTCGTTGTATCATCGCTTTTGTAGATTAATTACTGTTGACCCCGCGTGCCCGGTGCCCCTTGTATTTTTTAACCTGAAGTGCCTCCCCAGGGGCTCGCATCCTGTTCTTTTCAGAGACAGCTTTGAGGCTCAAACGAAGCTGTGGGCCCCACTAGTTTGCAACCACAGCGGCTCCCGCCTGATATTTTTTCGCAGGCATTGCGCTCTCGCTTTGCATTTTTTTCGGGCGCCGCACCCTCGACGCCCAGGATACGTGCTCTTTCACGATAGTTCCTTGCAGTGTACTCAGGACCCGTGCTATCGTGCGAGCTTTTTTTTTTTTTTTTTTTTTTTTTTTTTTTTTTTTTTTTTTTTTTTCCCCCCCCCCCCCGAATTTGCACAGTTCGCTTCGCCCGTTAGGGTCCGCCCGTCCGACCTGCCCGTCAGGATCAGCCCATCCGCATGTTTGGAAGCCCTCCCGCCTGCTTTATTGTCCCGCCCGCCCGGCCCGCCAGTTCGGGCCCGCCCGCTCGACCTGCCAGTTGGGGCCTTCCCGCCTGATTCGCCCATCAGGGCCCGCTTGCCAGCATTATTGCTTCTCTCTCTTTCCCGTCCGGCTTCAAGTTCTTCGCCCTTTATCCTCATCCCCTTCTCTTGCCCCCTACTTTCTCGTTTCCTCGTCCTTTCCTCTCTTGCTAGCTCTCCCTTTTCTTTTCCCCCCCTCCTCGTCGTCCTCCTCCTCCTCCTCCTCCTCCTGCGCGGACCTTATCCGTCAGCATGTGGCGTTCTTCTCTTCCTCCTTCTCCTCTTCCTCCTCCTATTGTAGAGGCCGCGTTAACTACACGTGGCAAGCAAGGACGATCTATTCCCAAAGGGGGCACGATCGAAATCGGAAAAGGCGGGTGTCGAGAGTTCGGGTATATATGTCGAATGACACGCCAGCCACGAAGAGCGAACAGTCTTAAAAAATGGTTGTCGTCACGTGGTCGTCGTCGTCGTCGTCGTCGTCGTCGTCGCCGCCGTCGTCGGCGCCGCGGCCGCCGTCGGCCTCCCCCCCAGCCGCCGACCTGGCGCCTGTCGCGGGCTCGTCGACCGCCAGCCCGCCGCGCACCCGCCGCGCACCCGCGCCCGCGCGCTGGCGCTGCGAGGCCGGGCTGCGGCGCCTCGGCGTCGACCTCGACGACGAGGACAGCCTCGGCGGCGAGGGCGGCGAGGGCGAGGGCGACGACGGAGGCCGCCTCGCAGGCCGTTTGCGGCCGGCGGCCGGGCCGGAGCGACCTGCTCGGAGCACGGTGGGGCCGCTGCGCTGGCCCTACTCCGTGTGGGTCAGCGACGCCCCCGGCGACGGGTGCCCCCTCCAGCGACGCGTGCGCCTTGAGGGCTGTGCACAAGCGATCGAGAAAGCCATGTCATTCCCACGGGGAGGGGATGGAAGGCAACGGAATGGAAGTCCACAAGGGAAGCAGGGAAGAGGAAAAAGCTGGCTCGGCGTCCGCCGGAGCCACCGAGAGGTTGGCCCCCGCGCGCAGCCCCCTGCCCCTTAGATTCAGAAGGGTCCTCCTCCTCCGTGGCCCTGTCGCGCCGCCGTTGGCGCGACCAGTTGACGGCCGTTTCCACGCCGCCTTCGGTCAGGCCGTAGGCTGCCAGGGGAGGGAGGGAGGGGTGCGGGGGGGGGGGGCGGGCAGGAGGGACGGGGAGCACGGATGCGGGAGTCGGAGGAAGGAAGCAGGGAAGGGGGAACATGGTGGAGAGAGGAGGTGGGAGTGATGGGGGAGCTAGCTCGTCCATCCAGATGCGATGTTGTACACACCTCCTACAAGCAGCCGCCAACAGCGATGCCATCGCCGCTATGGCTCAACATGCCGCCTTAATCATGGCTGTTGGGAGCGGCAACGGACACCGAATAACACACACGCACATCGATACGTCATGTCATACCATGTCATGTCATACCATCTTATTACATATCATACCATATCATATTGTACAATGCCGCGCCATAACACATCGTATCATTTTGTATTATTTCCATTTCGTGACATACCGTATCATCTCGTTCATTATCATACCACATCGTAGCATATCGTGCCATTACATATCGTACCAGCTCATGTATCATCATACCGTGCTTCATATCACACCATACCGTTGCATGGCATACCATCTCATCTCATATCATGACATAGTACACCATACCATATCATACCATGCCATATCTGTCCACACCAAGCAACCTCTCATAACATCAGGCCATACCTTACAGTACATGGCCATAGTATGCCACATCGTATCATGCCATATCATATCGTCCCATATCATATCACTGCATCACACATCATACCATACCATACTATACCATAACATATCACATCACAGCATACCATGTCATATCATACCGCACCATTGCATACACTATCATATTAGTTCCTATCATATCATAATGTATCATACCATCGTATATCGTACGATATAGTACCATGCCATGCCATACTATGCCAT
>CAUYUJ010021584.1:55000-97500 GCA_963575745.1 Prorocentrum cordatum | reverse complement strand
AGGGCACGCTCCTGGCTTTGCAGGCAGCCCCGCCTCGCGCCGAGCGAGCCCTCCCCCCGGATGGGCAAAGCCAGTCTGCAAGCGCCGAGAGGCAAAGCCAGTCCGCGGACGACACTAACCGACTGCAGGGCGGCGCGCTGCAACCTCCTGCTTTTCTCTTCCACTTCCTTTTACATTAAGGTATGCCTCCCCCCTCGCCTAGCAGCTGCCGGCGCGCCTGTGGTACAGCCACACCCCCCTCGTGGGGGGCGCAACTTAATTTCAGGGCATGGGCATCTTGCCGTTGCACCTCAGCCGCCTGTGGCCCACGGGCCTCCAGGAGGTTGCACGGCGGCGCCACGGCGGCCGCGAAGCAACGAGGACTTGGGGGCGGGAGAGCGGGATTAGGACAGGATGAGTCCAGAGGGGAAAAAACACACAGACACAATTAATCGTCGATCCCAGGAAAATATTGGAAAATATGGGAAGTGGTGGGGAAGACAAAAACCCAGAAAATATGGGAAATATGGGGCATCTTTTTATATGTGTGTATTTATTTGTGTGTCCCAGTTTCCCTTCAAGGAGGAGGGGGGGAATCAGCGGGCGGCCACCACGGAGCAGACCGCCCAGGGGCGGCCGCAGACCAAGCGTGGCCAACGCCGGCGCCCCTCCAGTACAGGGCCCAAGGGGCGGCCACTGCTATGGGCGCCCCTCTCCCAAGACAGGACCTCCCTGTCCTGGGGGGAGGGCTTCCGCGGCTATGGGTGCCTCTTTCCTAGCCCCTCTTTGGTCCCCCACTTGAGGTTCCTTCCCTCCGCCCTCCTGTCCTTCTCTCCTCCCCGTCTCCGCCTTTGGGGTACCCCCCCCCCCGCACAGTATTTGCTGGTTTCACGCCCTCCCTGGTGGCAGAGCGCCGGCAGGGTGGGGGAAGGCTGCTGATCCCAGATCGCAGATCGGGGCTCGAGGATGATGATAAGGATGAGAGAGGTGAACGAGGAGGAGGAGGAGGAGGAGGAGGAGGAGGAGGAGGTGGAGAGGAGGAGGATGAGCAGGAGGAGGAGGAGGAAGAAGAGGAGGAGGAAGAAGAGTAGGAGGAGGAGGAGGAGGAGGAGGAGGAGGAGGAGGAGGAGGAGGTGGAGGAGTAGGAGGAGGAGGAGGAGGACGACGACGACGCCGACGCCGACGCCGACGCCGACGCCGACGCCGTTGCCGACGCCGACGCCGATGACGACAACGCCGCCGACGACGCCGACGTCGTGGCCGCCGCCAGCGTTGGTATAGACGTCGTTACCGCCGATGTGGTCTTGGTTGTGGCCGTGGTCATGTTCGTCGTCGTCGTCGTGGTCATGGTTGTCGGTGTCCCGTTTGTCGTCGGCGGCGGGCGGCGACGACGACGACCCGCTGGCGGGGCGCAGGCGACCTCGTGCGCGGGCGGCCCGCCAGAGCTCCGCCTGTGCTGTCCCTCGACGGCCTCAAGGTCGGGCGATGATTGGCGTGCGCGCGGGACGAGGGCGAGGAGTGGAGGGCTCTTTTCTTCGGCGTGCCCTCGGATGCTCCCATGGCGTCACGTGGAAAATTGGGGCCATTTTGGAGCTCATGGACGTTCGTGGACGCCTTTGGGGTTTAGCTTACAGCGATATTGATGCGTGAGTGGTGGGTGAGATCGTGTAAACATGGCTATTACACTGTGGCGCGTCGGGCCTTCTGGGGCCTCTCGTGGAGCGTTCTGGGCCTCGCCCGGTGTTTCTGGCGGGCTTCGTTGGGTCCTTCGAGCCCTCCTGTAATGACGTTGAGGCCTCCGGTGTCATTCGGGAGCGTGTCGAGGAAACCATGGGCGCGTTCGTGGCCACTCATGAGCCTGCCGAGCCTTCCTCCGGGTGAGCCATCCCCCACACCCCCGCTAGGCTGCCCCCCCTTCGAACGCATATGCGATCTGGTCGTGGGAATTGTGGGGGACAAAACTATAGGACTCGCGGAGACCCCGAAAGGGTCGGCGGATTCTGCCTCCAGTCTTGCAGTTGTTGAGCGCGGTGCTAAGGCGAGAGCCAGATTCTGATAACCACTCGCCTTCCAGTTGGAAGATTGCAAACGATTGTGCGTGGCACCAAGGCGAGAGCCACATGATAAGGATTCGGCCAACATCCTTCTACCTGGTGGAAGCTAGACGTGCGACTTAGCGCGGCGCTGAGGCGAGACCCGTATTTTGACAACGATTCGCACCCCATCCGTGTAACTGTTGGGAAGTCTGTTTCAGGATTACAAGCGATGAGGCAAAGTGCAAGGTCCTCCCTGCCGACACTTTTGGCAGGGCGGCGAGGGGGAGTGATTCATAAGGGGGCACGGAGGGGGAGTGGGAGGAGGAGGAGGAGGACCAGTGTAAACCCAAGAGTCATCAACGATGTAGGAATTAGCCCTTCCTCCAAGCTCCCTCTTCATAGGCCCCTACACGGGTTCTTTTCCATTGAGGGAGCTGCCTCGTTGAAAAACAACCGTTTGAAGATCCTGACGCATGCCAAAACATGGTTCTCGGGATTTCAACGCCACGGATCAACCTGACTGCTGCGTCTTGACGATCTGGAATCGTGCCAGCACGCCCGTTTTTGGGATTTCAGCACCGCGAATCAACATATCTGTTGCACCCGCATAGTCCTGAATCCTTCCAAAACGCCATCTCTGGTACGTTGATCATGGGAATCCGTGAAACTCGTTGCAATCAAAAAACGAATGTGCGCCGCGCTAAGGCGAGAGCCACATGTTGAAAAGGAACTGCCCTCAATCCGTGAAAATCTTGAAGATATTTGAAACGAATGTGCGCGGCGCTGAGGCGAGAGCCACATTTTGAAAACCACCCGCCTTCAATCCGTGACACCCTGGTGAATTTTAAGACGAATGTGCGCGGCGCTAAGGCGAGATCCACATTTTGAAAACCACCCGTCCTCAATCCGTGAAGCTCTTACAATTGTTTAAGACGAATGTGTGCGGCGCTAAGGCGAGAGCCACATTTTGAAAACCACCCGTCCTCAATCCGTGAAGCCCTGGTAATTTTTCAAGCGACTGTGTGCGGCGCTAAGGCGAGAGCCATATGTTGAAAACCACCCGCCCTCCGTCTATGACACGGCTGCCATTTTTTAAGTTCCAGAATCATAAATGGTGAGGAAGTCTCGGGCGAAACGCCCGGCCCGCCTTACAAACGGGCCTCGGGGTGCGACAGGGAGGAATATATATATATATATATATATATATATATATATATATATACACATATCTATGTATATATATAGATATTATATATAAGGAAAAGGAACGGAGGAGAGAGAGAGAGAGAGAGAGAGGGAGAGAAGGACGAGGAGGAGGAGGAGGAATACACATAATAAACATAAGCAGAAGAAGAGGAGGAGGAGGAGGAACAATACGAATAATACTACGAAGAGGAGGAGGAGGAGGAGGAGGAGGAGGAGGAGGAGGAGGAGGAGGAGGAGGAGGAGGAGGAGGGAGGAGGGAGGAGGAGGAGGAGGTGGAGGAGGAGGAGGAGGAGGAGGAGGAGGAGGAGAGCAGGAGGAGCAGTAGGAGGGAGGAGAGGAGGAGGAGAAGGGCAAGAGAAGGAGGATAAGGAGGCGGAGGAGGAGGACGAGCAGGAGGAGGAGGAGGAGGAGGAAGAAGAGGAGGAGGGAGGAGGAGGGGACGAGGACGAGGACGAGGGACGAGGACGAGGGAGGAGGAGATGGGGAGGACGAGGACGAGGACGACGAACGAGGAGGAGGCGGAAGAGGAGGAGAGGGGGGGGAGGAGAGGAGGAGGAGGAGGAGGAGGAGGAGGAGGAGGAGGAGGAGGAGGAGGAGGAGAGGAGGAGGAGGAGGATGAGGAGGAAGAGGAGGAGGAGGAGGAGGAGGAGAGGAGGAGAGGAGGAGGAGGAGGAGGGGAGGAGGAGGAGGAGGAGGAGGAGGAGGAGGAGGGGGAGGGGGAGGAGGAGGCGGAGGATTTCGTTTGGACATTAACCGCAGCAGCGCGCAGCACCTACAGCGGGGAGGTGCTACCAAAAAAATCGAGGCGGCTGACGGAGGCAGCCGCAACGAGACAATTCGCACAGCAGGTGAGCACCGTGCTGAGCTGGCGGAGCCAGGCTGCGTCAGCAAGCGATGGCATCCGCGACTCGGCCGAGAGAGAGAGAGAGAGAGAGAGAGAGAGAGAGAAAGCTCGGGCGAGGGCTGCGGGCGGCGGAGGGTCCCGAGGGGGAGGCCCCCCGCACAGAGGCGCGCAGGCGAGTGGCCCCTCACAGGCGCGCCTGGTCTGCAAGAGAGGGCCAGGTTACACCTGGGGGCCAAAAATCAGTCAGTCCAGGTGCCTCGCTCGACCGTGACCCCAGCCAGCTTGGGGTGTTTACCCTTGCAAACACTGGCCCAGGCAGACTTCGCACAGCCGCTCTGGGGAGCCTCCTCACATTTCTTGAGGAGGTTCCAAGGCTGGCCATGTCCTGAGTAGGCTGTACACCTCAGGCACATGACGATGACAGTTCCGTCGGAGCAAACCAGGGCTATACAACGATGGTTGAGACGTGCAAGCTGGGCATGATCCAGCGAGGCTAGGCCTGCGCAGGCGCCAGGCGGTGGCGGGTCCACAGCCCATACAGGTGGCGCAGGCAGAAAGTCACCAACAGGGCACGCTTAGAGGCGGGCGTGCCTCGGCTGACCTTGAGGCAACAAACACACTGAAAGTAGTTAAGGACAGACTTCCAGGACAGACTTCATTCATGCGCTGGCGCCTGCTGGGGAGGCTGCTTCTCCACAGCAGGCTGCTTGACCAGCGCGGCATTAGTCAGATCAAGCTTGGGCCACTCTGGGAGCAGAGCAGCTGAGAGGCGCACTACACATTTGGAAACTTTCGCCGCTCGCGTGAGCCAGACGACATCTTCAGGCGAGGGCTGCGTGTGCCTGGCGATAGTATTCTTAGCAACCGAATCAGCGAGGTCGTTGTCCCCTTTGAAGAATCTCTGCTGCTCCGGCAGCAGAGATTGACCTTAAACACTCCATCAACCAGCTTCCTGTGAGTAGGCAGGGGGAATCCAGAGTATTCTCTTTCGCAGGACAGGGCCCACACGAAAGGTTCGTTAGCCTGGACAACAACGTTCTTACAGTCGGAATAGATCGAGCTGCCTCTATGGGCATGCGTAGAAGCAACCGCGTAGGCACCGAACTCTCTCCCCTGGGCAGTTTGAAAATTCGGCGCCCACAGGGGGCTACTGATTCGAGCTTTCGCGTTGCCAGCATCGTCTACTAGCGCAACTCCCCACCCAGCCTTAGAGAGCTCTGGAATGACATGCGGCACACACACGACCCGTCGACGAACATTTGACCTTGCACATCGAGGCTCTTGCACATAGGATCATGAGCCCACCGCACCTCGAGACCATGATCGCGTAGCGCACGGCGGCGCAGACGCGGCTTCCGCGGGCAGAGGGCTCGACCTCTTTCTCTGCACTCGTCCTCCTCTTGAGCCCCGACTCTGTTAAAACATCACGAGCAGGGCGAGGAAACACGTCCCTTGGATGACGGAAACGGCCCTGGGTAAACATAATGACATCTTCCCTATTTGTGTCGTGGCTGAGGCCATGGTGAAGGAACATGTCATAACCATCCTTGAACGACTCGAATACTGCTTGACGTTGCACCTCGCACGCCGAGCATAACCAACGCCTACATGATCTAGTGTCAGCGCACTCCATGCACAAATCGCTTTCCTGGCTTATCTGATATCTGAAACCACATGCTCGCACGCGTGTCCAAGCAGCATTGCAGGCGCTTGCTTTGATACATCCCTTCTGAGAACTAATGAACTTACTGGAACGCAGCGCCGCATGCGCAACATCGCGGCAAACTCGGGCACCAGGTATGCAAGGAAGAAGAGCAGCTCCACTGGTGCGTTCGTGAGTCCTGACCACTGCAGCCCTCGAGAGTTTCTTAAGGGGCGCAGGGGAGGTCTCGGCCCGCGGGACTGCGAAAGGAAACAGTTTTGTTTGGCTGGCCAGATCTCCTTTGCGTAGCGCACGATGGGTGCCCCTGCAGGATGCCACGCGGGGTCCAGCGAGAGCACTAAGAGCGAGGTCCTTGACCTCATCTGGTCAGATGGCTGCATGGCGCTGGCCGCGGCAACCTGCAACCTGCGCCATTCGTAGGAGGAGATGCAGTGCACTTATGCTCCATAGGTGAGGCTGGGGAGGGGCCCAGCCGTGAAAACCTTAGGCGCAGCCCTACCAAGAACGTGTTTAACTCGTCGAAGTCCCTTGAGCTTCTTATTAAAGACAATGGGCCTGGACTTGTACCTGCCTCCTCGTTGTTTTTGACGCCTTGGCAGGCCAGCAGTAAAATCGATTCCAAGACTGACCGAGGACCCGTTGATGGGCCCAGCCAGGCCCTCCAGGCTGTCCCGAATCGAGGTGGCGACAAAATCGTTAGAGGCCACCAAGACAGCCTTGTCCAGGGACATCCGGGCCCCCATCCCCTCTTCTATGGCCAGCTGGAGGCGGGTGGCAGCTTCGCCGAGACAACCGACGACTTGCTTGGGGCACCCCGAGGAGCAGAGCCCGAAATCATCAATGTACACGTCCAGGCTGACTTGCGGAGGGAACGTGAGCCCGTCGAGCACCTCCACGGCATGGATGCGGACCATGGCGGTGGCAACTCCGCAGCCCGCAATCGCGCCGTGCTCAGCACAGAACGCCCCGGCAACGGTGTTCGACATTGAGACAAACCTGGCCATGCTGTGCGCCTTGACAGCGGGCCTAGCAATCTGGATTGGAAACTTACATAGGCTGCACCGCTGAAGGGGCGTCTTCAAGTGAACCGTTTCGAAGCACTTGTACACATCCCAAACCAACGTGGCGCTAGCCTGACCTTGCTTGGCCGCTCCTTCAGCTCGAGTGCTTTGCCTCCATCATAGCACATCCACGACAGACGTGAATTGAGACCCAGCAACATACATACGTTGATAATCAGCTTCCCAAGTGGTAGCGCATCGCCTTTTACACCTCCCCCAGATACGGTAGCTGCTGCAAAACAAGCCGATGGGCCGAACACCTCCCATGGGCTTGTTGAGGAGCGACAGCACAACCAGGGAAACCTGCCCAGGGAAAAGCCCATATGACTCCAATATCGCAAAAGTGGTGGCCAGCACACCTAGTGACCCGTCCAAAAAACTGGATAGTGCTTCACGTGGAATCCATCTGCAGCCGTGGCAGTCCTGGATGAGTACCGTCTGGAGGCCATCTGAGTTCTTCAGGAGTGAGCCGAGGGAGAGGTTCAACATGCTGAAACGAATTGGGGGGGGGGCCGTAGGAGTGGAGGTGGCCTGCCACAAGTATTGAATCTGGTAGCTTCAGCAGAAAGCAAGGCGAGAGGATCAGAGATGACCGCGCCTTCTCTGCTCAAAGTGTTGGTGGGTCGCTGGGGGGTCACTGCCGCGCGCGCGTCGAGGTGCTCGGCTGGCCCCCTGGTCAATGAAACCGAGAAGCCATTCCTTTCATTCCTTAATGGATTTTCTCTAGCTGTGACCGAGTATCTATGGTAATGCAAGTCAATATCAACGAGGATGGCTTCTCCTAGTTGGATGTCGAGTTGATCGGCAGACCCAGGGAAGATCTGCGCGCGCTGCAACTGCACCAACTGCTCCTCCATGCCAGCTTGGAGAAATTGACATGGCGAGAGCAGCATGCGACTGACTTCCTGGGCTTGGGGGGGGGGCCTGCGCAGACAGCGTCAAACTGGAGAGGGAGCTTGAACTTACTAACCAACCATTTCAAACTAACGAGGGAGGGTTGACGCTGGGGAGCTTGGCAGTCCTGGTCCAGGATGTTCGCCCAACGCTGTTGATGGCGTTTCCCCCCGCGCACCCCCCCAGCGCGGAAGGGTGGTTTGTCTCCTACCTGCGAGCTCCTTCTCCGAGAGGTTGGCCCACGAGCGATGCAGCGCGTCCAGTCTGCTCTGGACTTCGGTGGCAGCGCCCTAAGGGCATGCGTTGAGAGCAGCATCGGCATCGGCGTGGACTCGCTCCCAGGATGGACGAGGGGGCGCGGGGCCGACGGGCGCAGGCACGGGGGGGGGGGCTTCCTGCTGAACAGAAGCCCTGGCAGCTGACCTGTGCCAGCATGGAGAGGAAGCCGCGCAGGAAGATGCGTAGCAGCGTTGGAGGTGGGCACAGCTTCAGCTTTAGAGATACCTCTAGCCTTCCCGACACCGGGAAGTAGTCCAGGACGTGGTCCCCGCGCGCAAGCTGGTTGTTGGGGGTGGGGGTGGGGGTGGGGGGGGGGGGGGGGCGATCAGCTGCCCGCGTATTCTGTTGACTATGCCCGAGGAGGCAACCACTTCAGGCGACATATAAAGATCGGCTCCGATGATGGACGGCAGCGCCAGCTCTGCAGCAACTGTACCAACGAGAGCAAGCAGCTCCACATTGGCTTCCGACAGTCCTTTGGTATGCCTCATGTACGTGCTGCGCAGCAATACTTGCTCACTGCTGCCTGGCAAATGCACGACGGCTCCAACAGACCGATATGCAGCAATGATGTGACCGCCAGGCGGCTGGTGCAGACGAAGACATGCTTTTGCCAACATGCCGACTCCTGCTGACGTGCCGCAGCCCATGCCACACGCAGCAGGACATAAGATAGGCTTCCACGCGTGCCGATACGCCCATCCCGTGGCCTCCTCAATCTCATGCTCCAGCAGATGATGCTCTTGAACCAACAGGATGTGCGCTCCACAGTTTGGCAGCCGCGCTTCAAGTCCCCCTCCAGATTCAGAATTCCACGACGTGACGTTGACCGGCTGGGCGACAAGCTCAACGGAGGTTGTTCCAGGGCTGGGTTGGGGATCAACGAGCGGGAAATACGGCCGCCCAGACATGGGCTTAGCAAACTGACAGGAGCTCGAGGTTTGGGTCCTAGGGCCTCGAAGGGCCCTCGGTAGATGGAACCAAAGGTTGTCCAACACATCGCGCAGAAGGTGCCGGGGCCGATCTGTGGCCGTGCTGCGCCGAATCAAATCCCCCGTCGGGCTGCTGGTGGCGCGGTCGCTGGGGCACTGGGCACATACATGCTGATGCGTGCCCTCGTGCAGGTGAGGTCTCCGCCTTGCCAGCGGGGGGGGGGGCTCTTGTGAGAGCAAAGCCTGGGCTCTCTCACGGATGGTGGCTGCAGGGGCTGCAGGCTGACTCCGCCAGGCTCCACCAGCGGGGGCAGGCGCGGCCTGGGTCTCAGGAGGCTCAGCAGGTGGACCTTGTGCAGGGTCTCCAGCGGCAGCGGCAGGATCAGCGCGCTGTTGCTCTCCAGGTTCGTGAGGATTGTGCCGGCGCCGCCTAGCAGCCATCCGTTGAAGATGTTCGTTGTGAGCGGCACGTGCCTTACGAGCTTGCTCCACAAGTGGTCCGAGAACTTCCTTCTCCAACTTCTGGATCGAATCACCACGGGCCTTCTTGCGTGTGTCAATATCGTTCCTGTCCTCCGTGCAGATGTCCTTGTCCAACTCCACATCGTCGACCAACTCGTCGAGGGAGATGAGCTGGCTGAAATCGAAGGACTCCTCAACCAGGTCGGACAGGCTGATGACATGGTTGTCGGGCTTGCTCGCAGCTGTGTTGGGCAACTCGGCGAGCAGCTTCTTGTAGTTCTCGTCCGCCACAGTGAGCTCGGCCTGGAGTTTGCCCGCGTACATGGCGAGGTTCTCTGTGTCCGTCCTCCATTGCGCCAGGCGGTTGCAGTCAGACACGAGTTTCTTTTCTACGCGGCCGGCTTCAGCATGAGCAGCTTGGATACGTTGGTGTATTGGTACAGAACGAGGGTTGCGTTCCGTATGGAGCTTGTTGGCCAGATAATTGTATTTCTTGTAGCCGTCAAGATCGGCTGCATTGTATGACAAGGTGGCCAGCTGCCTCGCTTCCTCAAGCGAGAGGCTGGGGAGCGCCCCTGCAGGGAGAGGCGTGCTTCCCGACCCTTTGCCCCCGCTGGCCGCACCGCCTTTGCCAGGGCCTTTGGCGGGGGGCACTTGCGACTGGAGGCCAGCGGGCGGGCCACCAGATCCACCTCCACCAGAGGCACCTGGAGCAAAGACGCCTGGCGGTGGAGCATCCTAACAAGACAGCTAACGACCACTGCCAAGAGTACGCGCAGACAGGTGTGTGGCCCCCGCAATGCTAGCAGTACCGCGCTTTGGTTTCGTTTTTGCTGCAGCCACACTGCACGCACTTGATGGTGGGCCCCGACTGGGCTGAACGCTACTTGTAGGACGGATGGCCAGCGACGTACTGCCAGCCCCCGCCGTCGCCCTTCTCATACCATGGATCCCCCCCACCACTGGGCTTCCTCCAGGGCGCGTCGCCATGGCAGCCTGGCGACATGCGGGGGGGGGGGATGCAAGACGAAATAGCCAGAATGCTCGCAAACGCCTTGCCGTGTCGAAGTGAACGTTTGCAAGGGCCGAAGAAAATCCTGGACCCCGACACGGCTGAGGCGGAGGAGGAGGAGAAGGAGGAGGAGGACGAGCAGGAGAGAGAGGAGGAGGAGGAGGAGGAGGAGGAAGAGGAGGAGGAGGAGGACGAGGAGGAGGAGGAGGAGGAGGAGGAGGAGGAGGAGGAGGGAGGAGGGAGGAGGAGGAGGAGGAGGAGGAGGAGGAGGAGGAGGAGGAGGAGGGAGGGGAGAGGAGGGGGAGGGAGGAGGAGGAGCAGGAGGAGGAGGAGGATGAGGAGGAGAGGAGGAGGAGGAGGAGGAGGAGGAGGAGGAGGAGGAGGAAGAGCAGGAGAGAGAGGAGGAGGAGGAGGACGAGGGAGGAGGAGGAGAGGAAGAGGAGGAGGAGGGGAGGAGGAGGAGGAAGAGGAGGAAGAGGAGGAGGAGGAGGAGCAGAAGGAGGAGGAGGAGTAGGAGGAGGAGGAGGACGAGGAGGAGGAGGAGGAGGAGGAGGAGGAGGAGGAGGAGGAGGAGGAGGAGGAGGGGGGGGGGAAAAAGGACACGGAGTAGTTTTTGGGTGCATCAAGTTAACGACCGAGGACGTCCGCAACTTCATGTCCCGCATCCAGAGCGACGTTCCCGAGGCTCGCCGCAGGATCTCCGCAAAACATTGGAACGAGCACTTCAATAGCTTCACTGACGATTGCGAGGTGCTACTGGGCCGGACGGGCTTCGCATCACGAGAGAGGGCCATCGACATCATATCCTATTCCATTCACGGCGCCCACTCAGCAAGACGCGAACGGTCACGACAACCGAAGCGGATGCCGATCCCAGCGCCTACCCAAAACAGGCAATTGACGATCAACCCAGCAGTGCGACCCCATCGTGCAAGTGACCCACCACCACCACCTGACTTCCCGCCACCCCCAGCATACTCACCAGAACACCGAACATGAGCGACAACGGATTGGCAGGAAGGCTGCAGGATCTGGGAGTCTCCCATGGGATGCCCTTCCACCCTCACCACCAGCTCCCCTGCCCATACCCGTGGGTTGTGTACAAAACGGAGAACCGAATCCATTACCACAGCCAGGTCTACTACTACAACACCGAGGTCCGTGCCGCATAATGGGACGACCCGAGCAATTACCTCCTCCTCGCCGTCTAGCAGGGAGGAGTATCAGCTACCCGCGACGAGTTCTTCTACGGTGTCAACAGCAACATCGTCAGGAGCCCACCAGGCACCACGAGAGCAGCGACAGCCACCACCGCCGCCGAAGCCGAGAACACCGTCACCGCCAGCAAGATCGGTCTACGTGGACATCTCATCCACCGGCTATCACGTGGCAATAATGACAAAGGCTACAGGCTCCCTCCCGGCGCCATCAGTCACAAAGCAGTTTGAGGCCTATTTGCCCAGAAACCCGCGGATTGGGAGCATCGCTGGCAATCTAACGAGGAACCAGAGCAACTCCATCCTCGGCACGGAAGGGATCACCAGGGCCATCACAGAGATCCCGACGGCGAGTCCTCCCAGTACTGCCACGCCCGTGCGGGCTGGCCCACCCGACCAGATCCCAACCCTGCCCACTATTTTCACCCAGCAGACTACGAACCCAACAGCCCGACGACCACGACATCATACAGCAGAATATTAACTATTTCGCCAAGTTGGTCACTGATGGACTGTCGGCACCAACCAGCCATCCCATGACCCACAACGCCCACGGCCAGGCAGCCGAGACAGTATCCACCGACGGAAGCCACTGGAAAGCCCCACCGCCAGCCCACATGCTGTACCAGCCCGTTGACGTACCAGCGAAGTCACCGCCTCCGCAGAAGGATGCCAGGCAGTGCTGACCCATCCCAGGCGGACGCCCTGTCCCAGATGGCCGAGAGCACGAACCTAGGACGGGGAGGCAAACGCCCAGGACAGACTAGACCAGCACATTCCAGCGAACCGTACCTGCCACCACCCCCCCGCCAAAACCGATGCCACCGAACCAAGACGGAAGCTTCCCAGCCAGCAGCCCACCACCCGTGCCACCAGCCGAGGTAGCCTACAAGCCACCGCCGGCAACGGCGGCCCCGAGGACACCGACCGCAAACGGCATGGCCACCGTCTACGAGGGGGCGCCAACACCTGTCCAGGAGCCACATATCGCTATCCTTTCAGGCACTACTGGTCCCGACACCGAGCACGACGCCATCGGGCGCCTGACCAACACCATCAACAGTATCCCATACGACCACACCACGCCGCTCTTGAAGATACACGTCCACACGCTGACCAAGAAAGCAATCAAGGACATTGGTCACCCCGTGCACGCAGGTGGTGCCATAACTTTCTGGTACCTCAACAACCACATGGCGAGGCCGCCAAGCCACCAGTCTACACGTTCGAGATGGCAGACAAGCGGACGATTCTCGCACGCTTTATCATTCACCATGTTTGCACCATCACCTCATGTCCAGGTGCCAACGGCCGTAGAGGCCTACCAAGGCCGTGCCACGCACGAATGCAAAGGGGCGACATCCTCACACACACGACCCCACGGGCATACCGACGCCGTTCGCAACCTTTGCCGTTCAGAGCGGCATCGCCAACTACATGATCGAGAAGATGAACGGCCTCATCAACGGCCAGGAAGTTCAACCACCAGCGGACTCACAGGGCCAGCCGACGCGACCCGACCCAGACGACAACGATCAACCAACCGACCGCGGACACGCCTGAGGAGGCCGTGCCGCGCAGGCACCAACCACCACCAGTGCCGATCCTCAGCAGGGGAGGGACCGCAGCACAGGCAAGAACCCCACAGGGGGACCAAACCACAGCAGCGACGACATGCCGCCTACGGTCGGCAACTTCAGCAGAGGCCTGTCATTGCCGATGGATGCGAGGGCGGCCAACCAACGCCTCCGCAAGATGCTCGAAGCACATTGCTCCTCTCTAACCTCGCCACTGGAAACCATGCCGGGGCGGCCAGCTACCGCGCGCATCATGATCACCGACAGCAGCAAGCTTGAGACCGAGGACGACATCCGCGACGTCATGTAGCCCGTCCTTCGCTCCGACACCCAAGCAGTCACGGCGGGGGAGTTCTACCCCGACTACGACAACATGGACCGCGCTAAGGAGAGCCACGACACCGCAACTACCAAAGGCAACGACAGCCACGCACGCCTGCCCCACGCCCGGCCAGGGGAAAGCCAGGACGCCGCCGACGCAGCGGAGCAGGCGTGCCTGGCCTGGCCGACGCTGGCCCACCCTGATCGGCCCACGAACCCACCCTTCGCCGAGAAGTCAGGCACTGCCACCTGCGCTCTCACAACAAGGCAGACGAGGCGCAAGCCACCTTCATGCCAAGACGGGGCAAGCCCAACGGAGGCCAATCAGTGCGTCACTCTTGCTCCCAGCTCGCCAGGTTTGCGCCAACGACACCAGACGATCGATCTCCCCGACGGCGAAGAAGGATATGATCAGCTGCTCCCTTCGACATCCGACCTCGGCACTATTCTTGCACCGCGCCGCCGCGCTCATTGTATTTGCAGCACAAGCAACAGCTGGGTCGCCATCTAAGCTCTTAGCGTTCTATGCTGCGCAGTGGGTCCACCGTGGTGGGTTTCCCACCCACGTAGGCTATGCTAATCGTGCGCCGATGAGCGGGCCTTCCACCAACCTTTTCTCCCTCCTGGCTCACCTTCTCGTGCGCCTCCCCTCTCCTCCCTCCTCCCCCCTCTCGCCCCACTGACCTTCTCCTACCTACTCTTGACGCGGAGGGGCGTGGCGAGGCTTTGATTGGGCGGGAGGAGGGGTGCGCGACCGTTCGCGGCCGCTGACGTGGCCGAGGCCACCGCAAACAACACTATAGCGAGCTGTTTACTCGAAGCCACTATCCTCACTTGCAGGCTTCACCGACAGAAGCCAACTAGCAGTAGGTGGGCGGGCTGGGGCGGATTCATCTGGCTTGGGTGGTGATGGCAGATGATGGTGAGTGTGTGTGTGTGTGTGTGTGTGTGCGTGGGCTGCCGCAGCGGCCTTCGCTCGGCCGCCTTGAAGAGAGCTGGCCGTTGCACAGCTCACGACGTGATAAAAGCCACCTAAACGAACGGCTTCAGCCGTCCGCTGCTACGCCAGAGCGCCGCCACACCATCCCGCTATGCTTCTTTGATTTCCTTTTTTTTTTTTTTTTTTTTTTTTCTCTCTCTCTCTCTCTCTCTCTCTGGCAGCCAACTCACTGGAGGGGGGGTATCAGCGCGGAGGGGCTACGCGTGCAAGCAAGGCCTCTCGAGCGTGGCCTCCTGCGACCAACCGTGGCCACCGCCGCTGGATTGCGCAAACCTCCCCGCGCCTGGAGCAACCCCCCCACCCGACCCCGCAGTCCCCCGCCGGGGTGCCCTGCGGCCGCCGCGGTGGGCGAGGGCCCTTCTTGTGGGACTGGGCGTCGGGGCCGCGGGCGTTCCTGTGGGCTGGGGGGGAGGCCCTCTGCGCCGCCCCCTTGGGCGAGTGTGGCCGCCGCCGCGCCGCCGTCGCGCGCCCAGAGCCTTCGCCGTTGCAGCGCCTCGCAGCTCCCACCGGGTCCGGCTTCTGCAACTCTGTCGCCTCCAACGTCGGCGCGCCTCTTCGCACGGTGGCAGCCGCGGCCAGGGGGTCGCTGACAGTCCCCGCCGCGTTCCGCGCTCCCGACGCGTGCAGCGAGCGCGCTGGCCAACAAGGGGAGGTGGCGTGGGTGTGTAGGGGGGGGGGGGGGGGCAGGGCAACCTTCGCGCGGCCGCCGTGGCGAGAGTTGGGCACGGTGCAACACGCAGCCATGCGGTGCCGCGCCAGCGCCGCCTTCTGCGGGTAGGGAAAACAAGGGGGGCGTGCCGACGGCCGTCCTGGCAAGGGCCAGGTCGGCCGCGGCATTCGCCGCTGCCAGCGGAGAATGCAGGAGGTTCATGGCGCACTGCCGCAATCCACACAATCTCTTCCGCCTCGCCTTCACCGCGTCCATGCTTTCGGTCGAGCCACCTCCTATCTCAGAACTGCCTTCTCGCGCGTCAGCAGCGCGGCCAGGGGGCCCTCCCGCAGTCCCCAACTCGTGCCTACCCTTTACATCTTTTTTTCTTTGGTCAAGCCGCTGCCTTCCTCAGCACGCCTCTTTGCGCGGCGGCAGCCGCGGCCAGGGAGCCGCCAACAGTCCCCGCCGCTCGCCACACTCCTAACGCTAGTAGCGAGCGCGCTCGTCATCAGGGAGGTGGTGGTGGTGGATGTGCAGGAGGGGGAGGTTGGGGGCTACCAGATCAACCTTCACACGGCCGCCTTGGCGAGAATTGGCCACAGTGCAACCCGCAGCCATGCGGTGCCACACCAACGCCGCCTTTTGCCACACCAGTACCGCCACTCGCAAACCGCCTGCTGCCCCTCGCACTTTGCAACAGCCTCAGCCATGACCCTCCTCTTCTCCTCCCTTGTTTCAGGTTGTGAGGTCCTCTTCCTCCCTTTCGCCGTTCATTGATCGTCACGTCGCCTGTGGTTTTTCATTTCTACTTTTACAGATCTCCCACCAGCCAGCAACCCCAGTGGCTCTCACCCCTGGGGCCTTCTGGCTCACTAGCTTGATCAACCTGGCCGCGTCAGGATGATTCAAGGGCTGGAAGAGAGAGAGAGAGAGAGAGAGAGAGGGAGAGGTAGAGGAAGAGAGAGAGAGGGAAATAGAGAGAGAGAGAGAGAAAACAGGGGACAGAGAGAAATAGACATAGATAGAGAGAAAGAGAGAGAGAGAGAGAGAGAGAAAGAGAGAGATAACGAGAGAGAGAGAGAAACAACAAACAAAAGGGTGGGCGAGGAGAGAGGAGGGGCAGGGGAACACGAGCAGTAGCAGGAGAGGGCGCAGGACGGGGACCAGGACCGCGCGCTCCCCGCCCAAAGCCGTTTTGGCCCGAGCCGGCCCCGAGCTATGGCAATCAAACAGCAGGCCCCCCCCCCGTCCGCCGCGCTCCCGCCCGTTCTCAGCCGCTCCTCCTCCTTCCTCCATCCTGCTCCTCTGTCCTCCTCCTCCTCCGCCTCCTCTTCCTCCTCCTCCTCCTCCTCCTCCTCCTCCTACTCCTTTATCCTCTGCTGCTGCTCCTCCTCCTCCTCCTCCTCCTCCTCCTCCTCCTCCTCCTCCTCCTCCTCATCATCATCATCATCATCATCATCATCATCATCATCCTTTTTCTCCTCCGCTCCGGCTCCTGCTCGCAACGCGTCTCCTGAGGCCCTCGGCCCTCCCGCGCCGCCCTCGTCGGGCCTGTCCCGCTGGACAGGCGTCGCGCGCTCGCCTCGCCTCGCCCTCCCGGCGCGCGCTCCTCCGTGCGAGCGGCGGGGAGGGAGCGAGCACCCGCACCTCCAGGCGGCGCAGAAGTATCGCCGCGGGGGTGCGCGCGCCAGGAGTTCAGCGACGACGGCGATGGCGCTGTCGACGTCGTTCTGCGACTAGTTGGGCGTTCGGGCGTTCCCGGAGGCGGGTTTCGGGTTTCAGGGGTGCTGGTGGTAGCTTGTGGAGTTGTTCTTGTTTTTGGCCACTGGGGGCCCTTTCCTGGGCCCCAAGACCATCAGAAAACAACTCGGGATGAAAACCAACCCCTGGAAAACGGCCAGGGCTTCTGGGGATTCCGTGTTGACAAAAAGCAAGCGTCGGATCTTTGGGTCGACGTCCTGATAATTTCAACTGCCTGTTCCTGCGCGTTTTTGGAGGCTCTCGTCGCAATACTGTCGACCGCGGATCAGAGAACCGCCCATGATGGATCCTGGGGGGCCGTTTTGAACAGATGTCGGGCGGTGGTAGGGGTAAAATGGCTTGGGAGCCGTGCTCTTACTGCGGCCAAGCGGGGCTTGAATACAGGTAGTTCCAGTCGTTCAGAGAACAGCTCCCGAACTTCTAACTTGACCTTTGTGCTCAGAGAAGTGTTGTCTGTCAGTCTGTCCTCGTGTTTCTTCCTCTTCCCTTTCTCCTCTCCTCCTCTGACTCATCCTCTTTCTGCTCTTCCTCCTTCTCTCTTCCCCCCTTCTCTTCCGCCTCCTCCTGGTCACTCTCCTTTCCCTCCTTCCACCTGCGCGGGGACCAGCACCTGTATGCAAAGAGTTCGCTTCAGGCTAATAAAGTAGGCATTGGCACTTAGGAAAGCCATGCAAGGTGCTCTGCATGCATCAGGAACCGCACATCGCGGTGTGCGGGTAGATCTTCTCCTTTGCTCACTGGGATTGGTGTTCCCTCCATCCTCCTCCCTCCCCCTGCTTAACCCTTCCCCGCTTCCCCCTTTCCTTCCTCATCTTTCGTCCTCTTTCTCCCGACTTCTTCCTCCCCTTCTCCGTTCTCTGCATCCACCTCCTTCCGCCCTCCTTGCTCCCTTCCGCTTTTTGCCCTCCTTGCTCCTCTCTCCTCACCCCTCCCTGTCCATCCCCGTTCTTCGTCCTACTTCCGTCGTTCTCCCTCCGCGCTCAACCGGCCTTCCTCCCTCGCTGTTCCCTCCGCCCTCTTCCCTTTTCCCCTCGCCGTTTACCTCCTCCTCTCATCCTCGCCTCCTCCTTCCTTGCTCCTTTAGAACTCCGTCATCTCCTCTCCCTGCCCTTCTTGCCCTCGTTCTCCCTGCTTCTACTCTTACTCATGCGCTTCACTCTGCATGTTCTGTTCTAACATGTCGCCCCTTTATGCGCTCCGTTTCGGACACGACCTTCGGACAGCTTCCCGTCAGACACCGTTTCAGAACGGAAAGGTCGATCGCTGCGATCTAGTCGAACGGACCTAGTTTGGAGAGGTATCAAATCGAATGTTCCTCGTGTGCAGAAAACTGAAGCATCGTCTTATTGTCGAGGGTTGCCTCCCCTCCTGCCGTTTCAAGGATGGGGATCCTGTTTCACGGTGTAGGGGCGGGGGGCGCGTTCAGTTGGGGCCGTCGACATTCTTAACCTGTTTTTGACATTGTTCGTGATCCCTGTGGCATGCGTCGCGTCCAATGCTGTCTGGCAGGTGTGCCAGAGACGGGGGGTCGTGTTTATTCGGCTCTCGGTGAGCAAATCTTTCCTATCATCACGCTCATCCCCACGGGATGGAAAATGCCTCCCTGGGCCACGGCGTCTTGGAACATACTGTCAGACGGGTACTCGATATCACGAGCCAGACCTCGATCGTGGATAATCGCCCCCATCCTGCACTGGGTTCCACTGCGCGCGCAGAAGGCGCTCACAGTTTGTTCGCGCTGAGTTCTAGCCGCGAGGTGGTAGGGGTGGTGGAAAGCTCGAGGGGTGGGAAGATCGCTAAACGCCGTGGACCTTGCCGCCCAAACGTGGAGGCTGGGACGAACCTCTCCACCTCGGTCGGTCGTCCTCCGAGCGCGGCGCCTCGGTTGCAGTGAGCCCCAGGGTGGCAGCAGAAGAACGGGAGTTCAAGCCAACCGGCGACGTTGCGGGAGGCCGCGGCGAGGAGCTCCAGCCCGAGCAGGGTCTCGAGACTTCGGTGCTACCGCCGCCAGCAGTGCGACAAGCTGCAAGGCAAGGCGCCACTTCGGAGAAAACATCGCGGAGGCGGTCTCGGCCCGCCGCACTACTCGGGGCCCCATCTAGAGAGTTGTTGGCTGTCTTCAGCGCATCTGGCTTCTGATATGGCAGTTGCAGGAACTCGCCGCTGAGGATGTTCTGGCCGTAGGGGCCTCGGAAGGGGTCCGAGTCCGTCCGTGAGCTTGGTCATCGCGACGGACAGTGGCGCTTTATTGTCGATGCTGAGCAGTGTTCTGCGCAGCGAAAGTGCGCCGCCATGCAGGCCATGCGTGGAGGCTTCCTGATCTCGGGGCCTGCGCCACAGATCCCCTCCCCCGCTCAACCCCTTGTGGGTCCAGGATTCGGGGCCCAGCAGGACTCTGGTCGGGTGAGTGATGCTCCCGCCGTTGTTTGGGACGGGCCGTGGCGCCGAGTCTCGGCGCAAAAGTGGGTCCGTCGTGGGCCCCGTTCTCCTCCTGGAGGGTCACGCCGTGGTATTGGCCTCCATAGAACATCGGGCGCTGTCGCCTCAACGCGGCGCGCGTTGAGGGGGCCCTGGGAACAATGGAGGTGGCCGAGCCGCCGCGCAGGCCCAAGACCAGGCCGGTGAAAGTGGGGAAGCGCGCCCCGGGCGGCCCTCTTCGGCCTCACTGATCGGCGCCGGCCAGCCGCGGCGGCTCCCCCCCCCCTTCCCAGGGCTCATTTCAACTCCTCCGACCTGATTCGGTTCCGATTCCGATTCCGATTCGATTCGAATCCGATCTATTCCGATTTCGATTCCGATTCGACTTCGGATTCCGATTTGGATTACGGTTTCTCGATGGAGGCCTTGCTGGCCTGCCGATATCCACCCCTGCGGCTTCTCCCGACTTCTGCCTGCGGATCTCCTCTGCCTCCCCCTTGCTGCGCCGTGCTGCCGCGGGGGTCGCGCCCGCGAGGGCCATCGCGAGCACTGGGCCAGGGCGTCCGCTGACCTCCTCGGGCTCCTCGTTGGTGGCGCCGCCGACGACTTGATTCGCTTCCGATTCCGATTCGATTCGATTTCGATCTATTCCGATTTCGATTCCGATTCGACTTCGGATTCCGATTTGGATTACGGTTTCTCGGCTCCTCGCTGGTGGCGCCGCCGACGGCCAGGCCTGGCGCATCCCCTCGCCAGGGCCCCGTCGCCGACGCCGCAGGGCGGCCGAGGGCAGCCTGCCCCCGAGGGCGCGCGGGCGCCCCCGGGCACCCCGGGGCGCCTCCGGCGCGGAGGCCTCCCCGCGCCTCGCCGCGCTCGGGGCCGATCGGCGTGAGGATCGAGCTCGGCGTCGGCGGGCCGCGCGTGCAGGGCCCCGCGGCTCCTCCTCCTCCTCCTTCCTCCTCCTCCTCCTCCTCCTCCTTCCTCCTCCTCCTCCTCCTCCTCCTTCTCCTCCTCCTCCTCCGGTCCCGGGCTGTGGCAGCCGCGGCCCCAGCAGCAGCAGCAGTCTCGCAAGGCCTGGGTGGTGCGCTTCTGCCCGCGGCGCCCGAACGTGGGGTTCCGCCACGCTCGGCCGAGGGACCTCGACGCCCCCCCCCCTCCCCCCGCCGTGAGTTGGATGAGGCGCTGCCTGTAGGCACCACCCTTTCTGCCTGGTGCTTCGAACCAAGTCAGCACGCACAGCGCTCCATACATTGACGTTGTGCGCCCCCCTCTCTCGCCATCCCAGTCCTGCCCCGCGCCTTTCTTGCCCCTCCCCGTCCTCATCGATCCTCTCCCTTATCCTCCTCCGTTTCCGCCTCCTCCTCTAGCTCTTTCTCCGCCTTCTCCTCCTTGCCCTGCTCCTCCTCCTCCTCTCCCCTCTACTGCTCTTCTCTCTTCTCGTCATGCTCCCGCTTCCCTCCTCTTTCTCCTGGTCCCCCCTCTCTCCTCTCCTCCTCTTCCCTCTCTTCCTTCTCCTACTCCATCCCTTCTCCTGCTACTGCTCCTTCACCTTCTCCTCATCCACGGGAGGCGCGTGCACTGTGTCGGTCCACCTCCACCAGTGTGGGCACCTTCGTCGGATGTCCGGCGTGGGCGTCGGGCGGACCTCTTCTCCCTTCTTACCTGGGGATCTCATGCTCCTCCTCCTCTTCCTCCTCCTCCCCCCCGTGGCGCCTTCAGGCAGGCATCGGTCTCGGCATCTGCGGCGACCACAAGGGCTGGTCCGGGGGCTCCTGGCTGCGCGGGAGTGGGGTGGATGGGGGTGGAGGACGAGGATCCATTTGTATATTGTATCCGCCTCTTCGGGAGCCGCCGCCCTGCTTAGGGACGCGCCGCGTCGATGGGGCTAGTCGTGCACTCTGGAGACCGCGCAGCACATGCTAGCGTCGGCGCTACTCCGAACAGCACGGCGCTGACGTTTCTGGCGCTCGTGCGGCTGCTGCTGCCTTGCGGGGACCCGTCCCCGCTGGCGCAGGAGCTACTGATGCGTCCCTTCGTTGAGGGGCGCGTCGGTACTCGCGTACCTGCCTGAACGCACTTCTGCTCCCCCCCTGCCGCCACTAGTCAGGGTGGATGATGTCCCCGCGCAGCCGTCTCCTCTGCCAGCTCAGCTCCCGCTTGCTGCCCCCGCCGCGCCGCCACCTCGCAGATCTGACGTTGCGACAAAATCGAGGCCGGAGCCCTAGAACCCATCTGTCTGCGTCTTTTTTCGAGCCGGATCGATCTGTAAGGGTCCCGGGGCCCCAAACTGGGCGAAACCGCCCCTTGTGAAAAATTGCGTCCGCCCAGCTGTCACTCTCGCGGAGGCCAGCTCCGCGCCCCTGGGCGCGTCTCGCGGGCCCCCCCAGGCGGCCGCCGCGGGCGCCTCCGTGGCACGTGCAGCCCGCTGCCTCCTCCCTCCGAGTGTGCCACTGCCCGCTTGCCGGCCGGGCCGCGTCCGCAGGCCCCCTCCGCGCTCCCCCTCATGCCTGCTGGAATTTCTCGGCGCTCTCGCCGCGCCCCTGGCCATGCAACTGGGGACGCAGCCCGCTTCCGCCGCGTCACGTGGCGCCCTCCTCGCCTGGGCGGAGGGTCACGCCCTGACGGCGGAGGAGGTGCTCCAACGGGGCGGCGACGCACGAGAGGAGCTCACCGCTCCACACGATGGCGGAGCACGCCATCTGGCTCGAAGGCTCCAACAGGCCACTGCTGCTGCCGCCGCCTGGCCTCGCTGGCAGCTTCGCCGCGCCGCCGGCAGCCGGCCAGTCTGTCGGGGAGGAACGGGGTGAGGGTGCCTGGCTTAGCTGCCCTGGTACGGCAGTTTTCGAAACGCAACACGGACCGTGTTCAACACGTCCGTGTCAACACGCTGCGTTGGCTCAACGTGTTGGCCCACAGCTTGGCGAACCTATCGCGTAAAACGTACGTGTTCAATCTCCGTGTAAAGAACCATGTCAACACGCTACGGCTTGCGTGTTGTGTGTCGGGGCAGCTGAGGTGCCCAGGGATGGTCCACATTACCCACAGTTGCCCTGATACGCTCATGCAGAAACGCAACACGTACCGTGCTTAAAACGGCTGGGTTAAATCTGTTGCGTGTTGACTCAACGTGTAGGCCCGCGTTTGGGCCATCGTGCTGCGCCAGACGTACGTGTTCGATCTACTTGTGTAGTTCCGTGTCAAAACGCTACGGGTTGCGTGCTGCGTACCGGGGCGACGAAAACATGAGTAATTAAGCGCAAGCGCGGTCTGGGGAACACCTTGCGATGCGATCCCTTCGATCATGTCGTCATGCTGTCTTCTTCATTCCTGCTTTACCTTTTCCGAGCTCCGTGCCCCCGACTTCATATTTCTGCATCGTTTTCTGGCTAGGTCGATGCGCGAGAGTCCAGGTGGTGTCCACAGGTTTCGTTTCTGCTGCATGTGTTTCCATTGGGTTCGCAATGTGCTTTGGCATGCATGGTGCATTTTTATTCGAAGCCTCGCAGTTGCCGTTTTTTTTGTTAACTATGTCTTTGCTCCACAAGTGTTTTATTTCATTGCCCCGCAGGGCGCATGTGCTGTATTATTGCATCCACTCATTTTTGGTTCTTACCGCCTCGCAGACCGCATTTTTTTGTTACCGTGACCTGGCATGTTCTGCCATTGTAGGCTCGCGGAACCCAATTGTTTGCTAGTATGGCCTGGAAGAACTATCGGGACAGCCATCGGGAAAACCATCGGGAGAACTATCGAGGGTATCATCGGGACAACCATCGGGACAACCATCGGGACAACCATCGGGAAAATCGTCGAGCAAAAAAACTGCGGAACAATTATTGGGACAACCAACGGGACAACCATCAGGACAACCATCGGGTTAACCATCGTGGCAACCATCGAGTCAGCCATCGAGACAATCATCAGGACAACCATCGGGACAACCATCGGGTCAACCATCGGCGCAGCTATCGGGACAATCGTCAGGACAACATCGGGATTACCATCGTGACAACCATCGGGACGAACTGTGGGACACCCGTCGGGACAATCATCGGGACAACCATTGGGACAACCATCTGGACAACCATCGGGTCAACCATCGGGTCAACCATCGGGACAACCCTCGGGTCAACCATCGGCGCACCTATCGGGACAACCATCAGGACAACATCGGCATTACCATCAGGACAATGATCGGAGCAAACTGCGGGACAACCATCGGGACAACCATCTGAACAACCATCGGGTCAACCATCGGGACAACCATCGGGACAACCATCGGGACAGCCACCGGGACAACTTTCAAACCACGGCCTGCGCGCGGGGCGTTTCATTCATGATTTTCTTACTTTGCCCTGGTTAGTGCACGACCTCGCGCTGCTTCGCATCGCCTGGTCCGCCCGCGCGTCAAGTACGAGACGATACGTTTTTCTGGTCTGGACGCCTCATGCTTCGTTTCACTTCGGTCTCACTGTCCAACCTCCGATTTCATGTGTTGTGCGTGATGCCTGCTGAGCTGGGCCGATATGTGTACGGCGCGAAATTCACGGGCAGTGTTTGGACTGCGCTGGGCAACGCCTGCTTGACATCTGGTCAGTACAAGACAGGCTATGATCGTGGCAGCTTGAAGCGGGTGTAGGAAAAGGGGCATGACAGGGACAGCATAGTAGCGGAACACGTACGGCATGGTAAGCTCAACATATTGGGGAGCACCGCGTACGCCTCGAGTGATACAGTGTCGAGGAGAAGAGTGATGCTCGGCTGGTTGGTCGGTTACTCTCCCGCCCTCCCATATTGCCTCCTCCTTCCGCTAAGGCTGCGGCGCGGCTGGCAAAGTGTAGTTGGCTGGACCTTGTGTGGGCGAGCCAGGGCTGAGATATTTGGTGTGAGCATTTTGTATGCCATTCTCAACCTCACGAGAAACCTCCCCTCCATCATCCTCTATGGCTATGGCGCGGCTGGCACTGCTCTCAAACAGTCTGGCGAGTAAGACGGTGCCGATGCGAAGTGTGCTACCTGGCTGGTTGGTCTATTGCCCCCTCCCCTCTCAACTAGCCTCCTCCTCCTCCTCCTTCTCCCACTAAGGCTGCGACGCGGCAGGCAACGTGTAGGTGAGGGCAGCGTGTAGGTTTCGGCAGACGGCTGGGATTATCTGGATGCGAAGCATGCGCTCAGTACGATCGTGCTCTTACGGCTCTGCCTCCTGCGTGAGTGGAAAGGCTCGCACATTGAATATGCTAAAGCACGGTCTGACGGTGCAGGCTCTGGCACCCAGTATGACTAATCATGCGCAGGTAAGCTGGCTCAATTGTTCTCGCTCCCAGCCGGCTGTGCGAACGGTGTGAGCGTTGTGAGGCCTCCAGCCTCCTCGCTCGGAGCGTTCTCTTCCTCCCTCGCCGCCTCCCCTTACTGTCCCCGCCCTTCCCCTACGGCTCGGACGGGTCGAGGACGAGGATAAATCCGTTCCAGAACGTTCCGGAACGCTCTCAGAGCTTTTTGGAACGCTCTGAGAAGACCGCGGCGCCCGAGACATCCCCCAGAGCCGTGGGATCTCAGAGATTCTCGATTTATCCTCACCTGAATTTGCTGTCGTCCTTGCCTTGCTTCGTCTTACCCTTCCCCTACCACTAGTGGAAGGATCGTAGGCGTGCCGTTGCAAGCGAGGAATCGCGTCCCCCAGCACCCTGCCGCGCTTCGCCGCCGCCGCCCTCTGCTCGGGCCACCGCGCCAGGCTCCACCCGCACCGATGGCGAGGCGAGCCAGCCGCAGGCGCTCAAGGAGAAGCGGCCCAAGGCGCGGCGAGAGGAGGATTTCGAAAGAGCAGAATCGAGCAGTGGCGAAGCGTCCAGGCTTGCGTATAGGCCTACCAAAGTATGTTCCAAGAACCTTTTGTGGTCTGCACAAGATGTTTTTCGAACAACTCTGGCTGAGACGGTCTTGTTTTAACACATCGAGTTGATGTTCTAAGAACGTCGCTTTTGTTTTTAGAACATGTCTAGGTTCCAAGAACATTCCGTGGTAGGCCTTTTGAAATGCCGGGACGGTCGGTGCCTGCTCAACAGGCTCTTAGGGTAGTCTTCGGGCTCCCGGACTGAAAACAAGTGGCACGCGTGCCCTGGCTCTTGCACGAGGGAGGGCGAGGGGCCAGGCGCGGCGGGGTGCTGCGGGGGGGGGGTTCTTGGAGCCATTTTGGTGTTCTTCTGGGGCCATCATGGCCATTACGAGGATGCAGGGCCAGGAGGGCCCAGGGTGGGCGACGAGCTAACGAAGGAGCGACGACGAAAATAAAGGGCTCCGAGCTCTAGAACACAGCTGTGCAAGAGAATCAGCAGTCCGGGATGGAACACCGGTCCCCGGGAAGAAGTCGAGATACCAGGAGGGGGTGGCGCGTATGGGAACACTCACGGCGTCGGATGTCTGCGGGGGAGGAATGTTGGCTGTGGTGGTGGTCGTCATTGTCGTTCTGAAGGTCAAGAATGGCGTTCTGGGGCCATTGGGGGCATAGGAAAAGGAGGAGGAGGAGGAGGACGAGGAGGATGAGGAGGAAGGGGCGACGGGGATCTCGCATTGCGCATATTTCTCAGTTGTCTGGCGGACCGAGGGAGTAGGAGGAGTAGGAGTAGGAGGAGGAGGAGCAGGAGGAGGAACAGGAACAGGAACGGGAATAGGAACAGGAACAAGAAATGAAAAAGGAAAAGGAAAGAGGAAAATGAAAAGGATGGAGGGTAAGGAGGAGGAGGAGGAGGAGGAGGAGGAGGAGGAGGAGGAGGAGGAGGAGGAGGAGGAGATGAGGAGGATCAGAAGGATGAGGAGGAGGACGAAGAGGAAGGGGAGAAGGGAGGAGTGACGGGGCGCATGTTCATTCGGAGGAGGAGGCGGGACTAAACATCATCACAAACAATTCGGACTTTCTACTATGACAATGCCTAGGTTGTTACACTACGACAAAACAGCAGGAGGAGACATTTTGACAGCACATTCTGACTTCACGCTGTGACCGTGCATTCGGATGGCCGCTGTGGCGCCCATCATGACTCACACTCTGACTTCTTCTTCTGCTGGTTTTGCTTGGCCCCGCTCGTACTGTTCGGGGCCGCCGGGCGTGCGCGCAGGGGCGCCGTGGCCGCTTGCCGCTCGTCCGGGGCCCGAGGGGCAGAGCGGGCCTCGGGCGGCAGTGGCCCGTCCGCTCCCGGGCGCCGCGGCCGCGCGCCCCGGGGCTCGTCGCCTGCGGTCGGAGGCAGGGCTCCCTCCCGGGACTTCCTCCCGGAGTCCTGGACTCCTCCTGGACTTCTCCTGGACTCCTCCCTGGACTTCCTCCCGGAGTCCTCGGCCCGAGGGAGGACTCCTCCGAGAGACGGGCTTCGCTCGGACTCCTCGGAGGCCCCTCGCGGAGCCCCCTCTCGGGGCCCTCCTCTCCAGGTCACCACCAGGGGGCGCGAAGGCAATCGCGCTGCGCGCCTCGCGGCCTGGGTTGGAGAGGCGCCTTTTGTCCAGGGCGGCGGCGCGAGGGCGCCAAGAAGCCCGCTCGTCGCACATCGCGGGGCGCGAGGCGCGAAGTCAGGTGACCCAGCTCTTGGGGCTCGCTGAGAGGGACTTCGGAGGAGTGAATTCGAAGTCGCGCGAGAGGGCTCTCGTGCGACTTCGTTCTGACTCCTCTTGGCCCCTCTGGCAGCTCTTCTGGGGCCCTCTAGGGTCCTCTCAGGGCCCTTCGGGAGCCTCTCAATAATTGTCACGTCTCGACAGGCCCAGAGAGGGCTCGATTTAAGAGGGGCCTCGGATAAGTCAAGACGAATTCACGCGAGAGCCCTCTCGCGCGACTCCGTTTTGACTCCTCTTCGGCCCCTCTTGGAACCGGATTGGGGCCCTGGATGTGCCATTTTCCGTGGACGACGAAAAGGCTCCCACGAGGGCAGTGGATTTTGATGGCTACCAGGAGGTTCGTTAATTTTTACGCCTCGGAGCCCTCTTGGGGTCCCTGGCGACAGGACAGCGCGCGTTGTCAAAATCATGGTTCTGACAGCGCGAGCCTCTGCCGTCTTGTGGGCCTCTGGGGACCCAAAGCACTTCCACGGGCCCGCGGACAAATCATGATATCCAGTGGTGCGTAAAGCCGGGCATTTTCAGTGAGTTGGGAACCCGGGCCATGCCGTCCTGAGTGCAATTGCGCGACCCTTACACGGTCGCAGTTGGGGGGCCGGGCATTGCGGGCAAAACGAGTCAATGCATCTGGACCCGGTCAAACGGAGCGTGGGAGGATACGACAATAGAAAGAGGAATGGGGGAAATGGGGATGATATGAAACCGCAGAGCGACGGCGCGGGCACCTTCGACACAGCCCACGGGTGACTGGCAGACTGACACCGGTAACACATGTCATCGGCCACCGACACCAATGACACGCCGCGCGATTAACATGAAACGTTGGCGCATCTCGCCAGCAGCCCACGACTCAGAGAAGCTTGTAGGACCAAGCCATCACCAGCAGCACAGCCGCGACTCACCGCCGACGGGCACCAGTAATGTTGCAAGCGACCAGCGCTTCCGACATACCTCCGCCGTGATCGGATTTGGTGCGCGACCCGGCCTGGGCGGTTATCAATCTAGAGACACGCGAACAAAAAACACATTGCGAGTAGCTTGCGGCGAAGACGAACATGTAAAGTATTTGTGAGTGAGAGGAGAACTTGTGGATGCGCAGGCGCGCGCCAGGCGGGGGACCCGGCGGAAGGTAATGTCAACTAAGCCCTCGCGGCAGGGGATACATGCCTCATGCCGCGGAAAACCACGGGCCGACAGGGGTGTTCCTGGATGATGTGGGGAACAGCGTAAGGCGGAACCATGGACCCCGAGCCAGGAGGGAGCGTGGCAACGGTGGGCATCCTGGTCGCAGGAAGAGGACGCGGAGCAGTGTGTCCGGCGAGCAATCCATCCTGCACTCGACCCAGGCGAAGAGAGTTTAGAGTTGAGTTTAAGCGGTTAGCGAGGTGAGCCTACAATATTTCTGACGTGCATGTGGAGGAAGAGAAGGATGGGCATGACTGGGGGCAGAAGCAGCCAGGCGAGGCTAGGTAGTAATTGTGCCAGAGCCTAAACCTCCCACGAATTGATTTCTGAGAGTCTCCAGCTCCTTGACCACTCGACCCCCTCTCCAGGCCCAGATTTTCATCCAGAGTTGATTTTTGGTCCAGAAGTGGTCTCCAGACGCCGAGCACCGCGACAACAAATCCGGCTCGATGTCTTCGCGTCTTCAGAGGTATGCGGGGAATCTTCCGATGATGGCCATCATGTGCACGGGTTCGCGCGGCCAACAGACATTTTGCCTTTCTGTATGAGTGCATTTGGGCCTCTTCGGATCTCCTCCGGTCGGGACCTTCTGGGTGAGAGACGGGGCCAGTCGGCTATCCATACGTCGCCCGCTGGCTGAGGCTCTGGTCATCTCGGGATGTGTTCTCATCTTTTCACCATGTCTCTCAGGGAAAGGTTGCAGTTTTCGGATTCCCAGTGCCCTGCCCGGGCCATGGGACCGTAAAACAACGATTCCAGATTCTGTGGTCCAGGACCCGCCTTCCTCAGGCCCCCATTTCCCTCGTGCCAGTGATGTGCATCGCTGGCTAAATCGATCTTTTTGATCTCCTCTCATCTTTCCTTGCTCTTGTGCAGTGCTGGTGGGAGCAGCGGCATCGTTTACGCCGCAGCCGTCCCAACGTCGCACCCTTGCTCACGCACTCCTGCTGCCCCGCCTCCCCTCCTCTTGCGTGCCAGGTGTTCTTGGAGATAGAGCTCCACAAGCGCAAACTGGGCAGAATAGTGCTTGAGCTCTTTGGTGATGTCGTCCCCATCACCGTGGAGAATTTCCGCTGCTTGTGCACCGGCGAGAAGGGCACGAGCGCGGTTTCAGGTAAGTGAGGAGGAGGGGAGGAGGAGGAGGAGGAGGAGGAGGAGGAGGAGGAGGAGGAGGAGGAGGAGGAGGAGGCGGAGGAACACGATGATGCCGAAGACGAGGTTAAGAAGGAGGATGAGGAGGAGGAGGAGGAGGAGAATGAGGAACTTGAGGAGTAGGATAGTGAGCGGGTAGGGAAGGCCGATAGGAAGGATGGTGAGAAGGAGGGTACGAGCACGCATCAGGTAAGCCCCTGCACTACAAGGGCTGCAGGTTTCACAAGATCATACCCGGCAAGAGCGTGCAGGGTGTTCCCGCCTCTATCATATCTTTATTTGGCGTTGCGGCTGAGTAGTGCTCTCTTCAGTCGGCCGTCTCACGCTGCTGCTGCTGCTGATGAAGATGAAGATGAATATGAAGATGCTGCTGCTGCTGTTGATGATGGTGATGACGATGACGGTGATGATTATGGTGATGTTGATGATGCTGATGATGCTGCTGATGATGAAGGTGCTCATGATGATGATCATGGCTATGATGATGATTATGATGATACTGACGATGCTGATGATGATGATGATTACGAATATGATGATGAAGAAGAGTAATATGATGATGCTGATGCTGATAACGATGATAATGACGACGATGATGATGCTGCTGGTGATGATGACGATGATGATGAGGATGAGGCTTAGGATGATGATGCTGATGCTGCTGATGATGATGTTGACGATGCTGCTGCTGATGATGCTGATGATGATGCTGATGATGATGATGATGATGATGAGGAGGAGGAGGAGGAGGATGAGGATGATGAGGGTGCGTTGTGCTCGCTTTTCGATCGCACCAAGCATAGCATCATTCTGCAGTGCATTGTATGGCCCACGCGAGAGCAAGTCCGCGCGGTTGCCTATCGAGGCCTCCTGCAGACCAGGCTGGGCACTGCGGTCCACTTCTTAGAGGGGGAGGGGCTTGCTGACCAGGGAGCGCCCTGGCTCTACGAAGACTCAACCAGCGATGCCGAACTCCTACCCTCAACGCCCGAGCCACTGAGCGTGCAACTTTGTTTCATGCGTGCACGGAACAAGCCGAGACAATGTGCAGGCGCTCGTGGTTTGTAGATCGTAAATGAACTGTGTGCATTGATGGTCCAGGGCTGCCAAGACGATCATCTGCACCGCTTCCAGCTCGTCTCAGCCGCCTCAGCTTGCAGTTTCTAGTCTGGAATTCCGGGGTTTACACCAGACAGTGGCTATATAGACGCCTTCTCCGAGCAGCCGCCGAAGACTTCGAGGTGAACAGAATAGCGAACATGGGGCACTCCCAGGCCTTCAGTGTTCAATGCCATCATGCCCTCAAGTTCTCAAGGGTAACAATCTTGCCATCTTTGCCACGTGACGCTGGTGGCTCTAGGAGGATGTGTTCGAACCTGTAGATCACACTATCCACGGCGATAGCGCTCTCCAAGGCCACCTTGCGCTCTTCCCCGTCCCAAGGTGAGGTCGTCATCACATGTGTGCAAGTCGATGCCACGACAGGTGCTGGAGACGAGGTCGAGCTCCCGCATTATGACCGTTTTCAGACGCACTGGGGCGTACACCGATCCTGGCACCAATCCTTGTTCCCATTCCTTTCTTCCTGCGACTTATCTGTGGAGCATATGGATCACGATGCGCGTCACCCAGTAGACCTGGAGGATCACCCCCCGAATGCGCTTTGAGAAGCCCAAGTAGATGCCCGCGTTTCAAAGCATTTGGTGATTGACTTGCTCGAAGGCTTGTCCCTGCACTGCTGCTTCCCTTTCCTGCAGGCAATGCAGCCACGCGGCTGTCTCAGATGATCCGCTGCGCGTAGTTTGCCAATATGTTGTTGTCTTCATTCCATATCTCAGGGCGCTGCACACGTTGGAAAACCTCAAGTCCCTCTGGGAGGATGTTTACGGGGCACCCTTCTCAATCGCTGTGAGGGTGTCGGTCACGCGCTCCAGTCCCTCCGCTTCGCCCGTGATCCACAAGAGAAGATGCCGATGAGCGATGCCTAACGCCGTCCTTGGCTGAAACCACCTGCGTGCCTGCGCCACCATCTCGACCGTGATGAGATCCAGCTCCGGCTCGCTCACGTTCGTCGTTTTTCAGGCCTCATCTGGGCGTCGTAGTCAAATGTTTCTGACCATACTTTCCCTCATGAGGCGAGGACTCTCTCCGCGGTGACATGGGAGTGCACGGTTATCCTGAGCTTATTCTTGCCAGCGTTCTTGGGCGCCAGCGGCTGCCAAGGGGTGCTTGACATTGTCCACTTGTGTAGCGGTCCACCGCCCCCGTCGGAGTGTTCCTGCACCCACTTTCGCCAGGCCAGTGTAGACTTGCCCGGCGCGTCCTTCCCGAGTGCGTCGGCAATCTTGGCCTCTTCAGCGTAGTATTCGATGCAGCTCTGGCAGGCTGCTACCGTCCTGATTGCTTGGCCACAGCTGAGCATGGTGCCCTTGACGGCTAGCCACGGGCAGTCCCCAGGGAAGATGCCGAAGTCTGGGTGGATGAGCTTCGCGTGGCTCGCCTGGACCTTCGCGCGGCCTGCGCCGTGCAAGTGCATGAGTCGTTCGTGTACTCATTCCGCAGCGAGCGTGGCCTCGCATGGGGGCCCCACGCTTGCACGGCACTGGCGGCCTCAGGAGGACCCACTTGGTGCCGTAGCGGACGAAGAGGCCCGCGCGGTTGTCGAAATCCTAGGCCTCGTAGTTAAGTAGTTGTTGAGGTTCTTCTCGTAGGTGTTCGCCAGCTGCCCTCAGTTAGCGTGAATGTTGGCCTGGGTGGTCTCCTTCGAGAGGCGGGGATAAGCGCTTATCCCTGCCCCTCCACCGCCGCCCAACGCATCCGTCTCGTCCAGCATAGCCGGCCACTTGAGGGGCTCTCGGCAGCAGCCGACTGGAATCTTCAGCGGCCAACGCCGCGGCCTAGCCAGCACTTCAACGAAACGGTCAGGCGCTCGCCGTCCGAGCTGCACCTGGACTGGCGCAGGCGGCGCGCAGCACGCCTCGATGCCTCAGGCGGTGAGGACCTGCGCCGTTGCGCCCGTCCCCAGCAACGAGTGGGAGGCGAAGAGATAGTCCCCGACTCTGTCAGGCTTCTCCGGCACCTTGCACGTGCCCTTCCCGTTGTCGTAGACGAGTTGGTCCCCACGCGGTCGAGGGTCCCACCTCCCTCCTCCTCCCTTTCCTCCTCCTTCTCCTCCCTCTCCTCCCTTCCTCCCTCCTCCCTCCTCCTCCAACCGCACCCCCTCCCCCGCCTCCTCCTCCTCCTTCTCCTCCTCCTCCTCCTCCTCCTCCTCCTCCTCCCAGTCTTGGCGATCTCTTGAGGTTCACGTTCGGAGCCCCAGCCAGCAGCCACCGCACAGACTGGACTGCACGCCTCTACCGACCAGTGCACCAGCTTCTAGTGCCCGAGGCCGCCTGGGCGCCGCCCTCCCGTCGACTCTCGGCTTCTTCGGGCATCCTTCGAGCAGGGGGATCGACAACATTAATCGATCCACCCCAGAGGTGGTTTTCTCGTCGAGCCATACTCAGGATGTTCGTAGATCTACAAACCTTATACGAATTTGTCACGGATTCGACGAGCAAATCAATCTTGGGGTGAATTAGTTATGTAGTCGATCTCCGTCTCGACTCCTTCCCCGTCCGCCTCTGCGGCCGCCTTCTTCTTTTCACAGCTGAAACCTCGCGAAACGTTGGGCCAGCGTTTCCTTAGCCAGCTTACTGGAAAGCTGGCCCAGCTTCTTAAGCACGTTCGCCCTCCAGCGTTCATGGTAGGAATCGGCCCAGGCTTGTTCTAAGAAGGCTTTGGGAAGTTGGACCAGAATTCTTCTTACGTGATAATTTTCTGGATCGTGTTCTCGGCGGTAGTGCCCAGCGCGGCCCGCCGACTTTGCAGACGCGACTGCGACCGCCAGCGCTGCCGACGAAACAGTGCCAACCCAGGTGATCACCCGCCTGCCCGTGGACTCCTGTGGTGAGGCGCCCCAGGACCCATCGATGAGGGCGCCTCCGATGTAATCCATGCTTAGGTGTCGCGGGACGAGGATAACCACGCCAGCGCGATAGCCTCCGTTGCCTGGAGCTGGAGACAGCTTCTGCTGTTTTCCAGTTCTGTGCGTACTTGAACTTGCTCCATGCAGTTCTTGAGTGCAGATAGCCGCTCTCGAAGCGTAATGTACTCAATGCTCCAGCACTCGATCAATTAGTTTTCACGTGCTTGCCGTGACAATGATGAATCGCTGTGTTCCGCGTTTGCCCATTCAGGCCTGGCGCTGCCCTGCCTCATTCGGATGGCAACTGTTGCTTCTTGAAGATCAAGGTGCAGCTGTCCACGTCAGCTGGAAGAGAAGCCAGGCTAGCGGCGTGAGCCTCGGTCTCTTTACCAGGGACTCCGATGGCCGTGGGTTTTGCCTTGATCTGGTTTCGCGTGGCCTTGGTGGATGGGGGGTCCGACTGTCTCCGCTGCCTTGTCCCTGTCCCGCTGGCTGCGCTGGAACGGCATGTGCCTGGCCCTGTCACGGCCATCCTGGCGCTTCTGCTCCACATGGGCGAGTGCCTGTTTGCCCTTCCCGAGACGAGGGGCCCGCGCCGCCGCCTCCCCGTGCACCTTCTTCGGGGTGTCCACAGCTGCCGTGAGGTGCTGGACTGCCAGGTTCCAGTCCTTGCCGGCGCCGGCCACGGCAGGCTGCCCCGCCGCGGCCAGCTGGTTAGCCCTGCGCTCGAGGTATCTGATCTTCGTAGTCGCAGTCTGTAGCTTCTTCTTATCCTCTGCGTGCTTGGCGAGTTCGGCCTGCTGCTTGGCGAACTTCTGTAGTCGCTTCTCGATCTATGCACCTTAACATGCACCTCCTTGTGAGGAAGATCGGGATGGACATATTCTTCTGCTCCTGCAGCTGATCCACTTCCCGCGCTGGATGATCAACCGCCAGTCTCGGTTTGAGGCATTCATGTATGGCTCTTCACTCTAGGCTCGCAGGTCATGCAAGCGGTTGTGCAGCAGCGCAAGCCGCTCATGGACCGACGTCGCGTCCTTCTCGGCACTGCAGACCTGCCTCCGCGTCCGAAGCGGCTCGCCCGCCTTTGCCTCATCGGCAGCCTCCGCGTCCTTTGCCGCCATCTTCTTTTGGGCGCTTGGCCCCGCAAGAGCAGCAGGTGGGATGCAAGCTCCAGCAGTCCATGCAGCTCCACTTGGGTGGTTCCCAACTATCCCAATTGGCCATGATTCGGTAGAGCGATGTCGCTCCCAAGTTTGCTCCACCAGGGCTGGGCTCCCTTCCGGCTCCAAGGGGTGACGAGCTAGGAATGGCTGGGAGAAAGAGGCGGAGGAGGAGAAGGAGAAGGAGGAGGAGGAGGAGGTGGAGGAGGAGGAGGAGGAGGAGGTGGAACGAGGGAAGAGGGACGAGGAAGGAGGAAGGATGATGAGAAGGATGAGACGAATGAGATATTTTGACGTACTTGTTTTCGCTTGCCTCCTGGGGGAGGCCTTCGTCGTTGAGGCTGTGTTCGCTTCGAAGCTCTGGCCAGAACGCGCCCCAGGAGAGGTCCAGAGAACTGGCGGGAGGGGGAGGCGGTCGTTTTTTGATCACCTCGCGCGTCAGCGCTCGCGCTCCAGAGGGGGCGTCGGTGCCCCCCCCGCCCTCTGCAGTCCAACGGGCCGCGTCTTCTGCCTCCCCACTGCTCCCTCGGTGGCGACATCGTGAAGGGCAACGGCACGGGCGGTGACTCCATCTACAACCAGGACGCCAGAGGAGGAAACGGTACCGATATACCGCTAGCCTTGCCGCCTCGTTTTCGCCCTGGTGGGCATCCTGGGAGGCCCGCGTCGTCACGGCTGGATTCGCCTCGAAATCCGGGTCAGAACGCACCCCTGGAGAGATCCGGGGATCAGCGCTATAGGTATTTTCGGGTTCCCTCAAGGACGGGGACGCCTGCTTCCCGGACGAGAGCTTCAAGCTCAAGCACGATCGTGCCCCTGGGCCGTCTCAATGCGCCGGCGGCGCTTCAGTCGGCACCTCGTGCGGCAGCGGCGGGGCGGGCGGACAGAACGAGAGCGAGCACACCAGGCCTTCTCACACGAGACACAGCCAAAGAGGGACGGGCGACGATAGCTATGCACATGCGTCGGTCCTGGCCAGGCCCATCCTGGCCCAGGATCAGTACATGCACATGCCATGTGTGGCCAGGAGGTCGCACGCGCGGGTCATGGGCCCAGGACGGGCCTGGCCTGGGACGGTGCTTCTGTAGTTCTCGTCCTTTTTAGGGGGTCTTGCGCGCCGCGTGGGCTGACCGCGTATGGTCGCGCGTAAACGCCGCCTGGCCTGGAACGGTGCATGCGTAGTTCTCGTAATTTTTTTTGGGGTCTTCTGCGCCGCGTGGGCTGCTCGCGTAGGGTCGCGCATAAGCGCCGCACTTCTCCACGCGGTGGGCCGCGTTGGCAGCCCGCGTGAGACACCGCGTGAGGTCGCCGCGTGCTCGTGCGTACGACCGCCTCTCTCTCGACGCTCACACGGTGGTTCGAGTGCCAGAGTTCGCTTCCATGGTGATTCGAGTCCAGGAGCTTTCCTGAGGACAGCACAGCCCACCCACCCCCACCCCCAGGCAGGAACCCCATTTCCGACCTGATGATCCAGGGGGTCTGGGCTGGGGGTGAAGGTGGGTTTTGGGGATTTTGGGAGGCCGCGCTCGCAGGCCGAACTCGCGGGACATTTGCATGTAAACAGCACGATGTCAGAGGCCTGCGACGCTTGCCTCAGACATTCAGTGCCTGGGTCGCACTGTTCGGGAAGGAGTTGTGGAAGCCTGGCGGTACATAGATCAGACCATGCCTCCTTTTCCCTATCCTGGGGAGTGCGTCCGGTCAGACATCGAACTCAGCTCCAGACGCGTGCGTCGGGCTGGGGAGTGCCCGCAGTGCCTTGATTCGTAGCTCCTTCTCCTTCTGCTCGTCCTCTTTCTCCCTCTCCATAACTGTGATATTCAAGAGGTGATTGTTGAAGGGAGCAGCTGCCCTCGTCTTTAGTAGTACTGCTCTACCTTTGGGCGTGTATGTGCGCTGGAACAACTTGGGCCGTTGCTCTGAATCATCAAAGAATTTAAGAACACCCAGAGGTGCTGCTGCGGAATTTCGCTACCGTACTTGTTTCTGGCGTTTTCGGTCGTTCCTGGGCCCCGAGGCGGCCCAGGAGGCTTCCGAGGACCCATGGAGACCTTCTAACGCTTGAAAGTCCGTTTGATCCTTCTCCTCCTCCTCCTCCTCATCCTCCTCCTCCTCCTCCCTCCCTGTGTTCCTGGTCCACATCCCCATCCTTCTGCTTCTCTGCCCAGGCCCTGCCCTCATCTCGATGGCGCATCGCAACGGTGAGGCGGGGAAGAACGCCTCCCAGTTCTTCTTCACCTCTGCGGCGGCGCCGAAGCTGGACAGCGCGGGCAGCCGTGAGAGATAGCAGTCGCAGCCAGGCTAGAGCTTCAAGGCGAGAGTGCGAGCGAACGCCTGTTGCGCTGGCAGGACCGAGCCTTTGGCGGGCTTTCTGCCCCTTTTGGACTTGTTGGGGTCTCTGGAGGCTTCCAGGGACCTCCAGAAGCCTCCGGAGGCATCGGGAGATCGGGAGGCATCGGGAGACGCGCGCCCCGAAAACGAGCCGTTGGACGGTCTCGTCTGAGAAGGAGGACTCACTGGCTGCACGAGTAACCCCAGGAAGCATTTAAGACCCCCCCCCCTCCGGCAAATCGATAACCCTTCCGCACCATCATCCATATCCGCATCATCATCATCATCATCATCATCATCATCATCATCATCATCATCATCATCATCATCATCATCATCATCATCATCATCATCATCATCATCATCATCATCATCATCACCGTGTCCGGGTGCTACACCTATCGTTCGGTTATTTCGGCCCTTCGGAATATCGAATAAAAAATGCGGTGCTACGATATCGCCGGGGGGTTTCTTAAATGCTTCCTGGGGTTAGCTCTCTCACAATACCCAGGTGTTTCTCCCCCACTCGGCGCGCGGCCCTTCTGAACAGGGGATCGCGCAGGTTTCCAGAGTCGTCATTCAGACCTCCGGCTCCTTACTGGTCGGCCCTCCCTCCTGCGGTTACAGCTCCTGCTCTGAGGGCAGCACACCCCCCCCCCCCCCTGCCAGGACCCCACTCCCGACCTGGTGATCAAGGGGCCCTGGTTGGTGCGCAGGGTGGCTTTTTGGCCCCACAGTCAGTCAGTCAGTCAAGGCAGGCGCCAGACAGCGGCTAATCGGTAGGGAATCGAAAAGAGCAAGATTGGCTCACAAATTCCAGGTAAGCAAATTGACCAGACAATGCGGCGACGATGCTGCCGACCTACGCTCGTAAAGGCGGTCCGGTGGACGCACATTATTCGAACGAGAGACTGCATCTTTACCAAGCGCAAACGCAGGGAGAGGAGGATGGGGAGGGGACGAAGAGGAGAAGGAGGAACAGGAAGCGAGAGGGAGGGTTTAAATGCATCAATCGTCAAGCAGTCTGTGGATCCACTCAGCCCAATATCCGTGTAGGCTTCCCGCGTCTTCGCTTTGAAACCCGCCCTCGTTGCATAAGATCCCAGCTCGCCGGTTAAAGCCCTAAGCAAGCTGTCGTGCGGAAGGGTGGCAATGGTATTGCACAGTTTTGCTGATTTGCCAGTGAAGCCAATGGGAAGCATCATTGTCCGATATTCGCGAAACGAAGTAGGAGGGTATCGATCAAATTCTACGAAGGCACCGGGTATTGAAGCCATTCACGGGTCGTCTGTCCGCCTGCAACGGCTGGATGAAATCAATCTTACACAACATCTTTCGGAGCACAATTGCGATGTACAGCTCCATTTTTCTCTGTTTGGTACTGTTGTCGTGCGACCAGCAACGCTGCATAGCTTCAAACCTACTTTGTACCTCACCGACTCGTCGTGACATTTCGGGCTGCGCTGCCCCATTCGCTGTGATAAGCCCTCCCAGATCTATTGTCTGCTCCACTGCTGTTATCGGGCTCCCAGACGGATCGAAGATACCGCCATCGTGTTCGATGCGAACAGCAATTGTTGGGTCCCAGTGAAGTTCCAACCCATACAACAGCGCTCCCTCGTTGATGACAGTGTCCAACAGTAGCTGCAGTTTTTGTGTGTCGCTGATGGCAAGCATGGTACCACCAGCGTGTAACAGGTCCAGTGGTGACATTGAATAGCGAGTCTTGGATGCCCAGGCTTGCTGCTTCCATCTTTTGGTCGACGCCGCAGAAAACGACATCTTGTACAATAGTGAACAGACAAGGAGAAAGCGGACAGCCCTGAGCAATCCATGCTTTCTGACATCTCGTCGAGGAATCCCCAGCTTTGTCCTCCAGGATGACAAATCATTGCTTGTCAATTCCGTCAATGAACTGAACCGTCTTGTCAGGAATCCCAAATCGGTGCGGCGCCTCAATCAGCGCATCGTGTTCGATTTTGTCGGCTGCTCTTGCCCAGTCCAAAGAGATGTCAATAAACCCACGCGAAGAACTCGCGCAGGCTGCGTCCACCAGTCTGCGCACGATGGAGATGGGTTGCATAGTGCTCCGGCCAGGCCTGAACCCACGCTGTGTTTTCTGCATCCGCTCTTCCGGTCCTTCATTCTGGGATCTTTCATGGATCATAGAGGCCACAATTTTTGTATCCCACGGAAAGTCCAGCTGGTGGCTGGTAGTTTTTCGTCTTCCAATCTGTTGGTAGATCTGTCTGGTCCCAGCACTGCAAGCACAGACCGAGCAACTGCTCCAACGCTTCCCCATCTGCCAGTACACGCTTCCAAGAGTCCGGCGGTATTTCGTCAGCGCCTGCTGTTTTCCCATTTCAATGCTTTGTCAGAGTACCACCGAGTTCTTCAACTGTAAAGGCGCTTGTTTTGACAGGCGGATCGCTTCCCAACTTGGTTTTGGAGATAGGGCGGACATTTGCATTCGTGTTCTTCCATTGCGTGTGCTCGAACATTTCTGCCAATACGTGACCACGAATTCTGCGGTCCACAAGATTACCTTCATGGTCCTCCACTTGATTTGGCCGTTCGGTGGCCCCTTTCCTGAGCTGTCCGGCCTTATGGCATGGTCTGTATTGCAATTGTTCTTCCAGCTTTATTCGTGTGTAACTTTTCGGATATAGTTGCGGACAATTTTCCCCACCTTGTTTGTCTTTCCATTTGTCCCGCTTGGCGCGCCGAATCTCACACAGCTAACAGGTCTGGCGTGTTTAGTGATGTCCATGTCGGTGCGCTTGCTCACTTTCCACTCTGGAAGCTTTTTGCATCGCAAGTTTGATGCGCTCAGCGTGCCCGTCCAAATCTTCAGGTAGTTGTTCCGCGCGCAGTGCCCCGCAGAAGGCGTCGCAATAGTTCTCCACCATAGCACGGTCACTGCGCAGACGTTGCCCCCGACTTCCATAAGTTGTGTGTTTCTTCTTCGTTGTATCTTCGTTGTGTCTCAAGAGACGGAAGACCAACCTTGGAATAAGACATGTTTTGATGCTTTTGGTCCGTCCCGCTTTGAAAGACTACCTGTGAGTTTGTCCATAAGCGCCGCGGCCACTACGCAGTGGCCAATGTGTGAAAATCCTGATGCATGTACTTCCTGTTGGAGGTCACCATCAGGACCGTAGTACGTTATCACGTTTTTCCCATGGTGGATCATGTGTCGGCGATCACGGCGCCTGTCGCCCGGCAGGCCTCTATGAGGACAGTTCCTTCATCTTTCGAGGCTATCGGCATTTTTTCGAACTCACCCAAGAGGTCGCCTTCTCCGGGTTGTTGGCAGAACAGTTTCAGGATGAAGCCGCCTATTGCCATAGTGCACGTATGGTGGCCACACTTTGGCCATGTAGCAATCCAGAGATCGAAAATGATCGTCGGTCGTCTGGGGTGTACACACTGAGAAGATTGAGCACACCTCCCGGCACACGCAAGCGTAAAGAGGCAAGCCTGCCCGCAAGCAGTTTGAAACTAAGCACACTCCCCACTGCAGGCGGGGCAACAATAGAACCAACTCCGGAATATAATCGCCCCGATGCCTCCGTGCTTGAACCAGAGAAGATGACAACCTATCCGTTTTTATGATGCACTTGTGATGTGTGTGCTCATGTTTCTTGAACACAACAAATCGACATATCATGCTGCTTCATGCGATGTGTAGCTCCAGTCAGCTTCGCACGCTCTTTACCAAAGCCTTCAGCGTTCTAGGTCAGTACAAGCGTTTTTGAATGCACTTGCCCGTAGCTTTGCCTGGTAAGGCCATCCGCATTTTCACGTGGCGAGTTCTGTTCTGTATCCCCACCCAGGTCCAGCTTTTCACACCCAAGTTTTGAAGAACAGAAAAAAGCAGATTGGCGATTGGCCTGGATGGTGTCTCTGGGGGGTCGTGGCATTGGTATCCAGGTTAACAGACGCAAATGCCTCCCGTGTTTCCTATTCGTTTGGTTTTCCTTTTGGGTTTTCTTTGGGATTCCCTTGTATCCCCGAACGGACACAGAGAACAATCGAGTCGCACTTTTCCGCTCTAAGGTGGCCATCTTTTCATGCTGTTGTATTTCGTGTTTCAATTCTTCTTTCCTCTTCCGTTCGACGGCGCCGTCTCGAACCTGCAGGGTCAGCGCAAGCTCTCCGCCGACGTGAACTTGGTATTGGGCGTAGTCCGATACTTGAATTATGTACTCGTTTCCCATATCTTATTTGAGCATGTGCTTGGCACCAAGCGCAAAGTTACGAGCTGCTCTTTCGGTCGGCTCCCTGTCCTGACACGTCCATGCTGTATTAGCCCCCCGCGGGAGACGCCCACGCCGGAATAGTCCCACGGCGGCATCTCGTTCAAGCATGTCACCGGATTTCACACCTAGAATTTCTCAGAAGTCACTTTTAGCGTAAACGTTTCTGGGAATAGGGCCCTTCATGGTAGAAAGCTGCTCCCGGATGAATTCAGCCGCGGTGCCCTCGGACTCGAAGTTCCCCAAGTTGCCGATGACCGCTGTACCATAACGCTTTCCGTTGTTCTGATGTTCGTTTGCTGACTTCTGGGAGTATCGTAATAGTGGCGTAAGGCGTGTTCCCCCGGAGAGGAGCAGGAGAGGATAGTTGTAGTTGCCCTGGAGCTCCTGACGCGGGAGCCGAGAATCCTTCAGGAAGGTCTGAAGTGCCGTCATCAGGTCCATCCATTCTGTGGAGCGGGGTGTGACATCCTATTCTCCTTTAACAACTGCCTGACCAGAGTACCCGGCAGTAGTTTGCCGCCATCGCCTGAGGACGCCATCAGAAGTGTACGATGTATGGAGGTGTAAGATGTAGGCAATGGGAGCGGATGAACAAGCGGGGCGGGGGCAAGAAGCGGTAACGAAGAGCTTGGCGGCGGAGCCTGGAGCCAGTCGACGCTTGAGCTAGTTGACGAAAAGCTTGGCCCCCGAGAACCCTGAAAAAAACACCCCCCAGCCAGGACCCCCCTGGATCACCAGGCCAGGAGTGGGGGTCCTGGCTGGGGGGAGGGGTGGGTTGTGCTGCCCCCGTGCTCTGCTGCTGCTGCTGCCGCTCCTCCCCCTCCGTAGGCATTTCGGCCCGGGCTCCGCGTGCCGGGCGGCCTTCGAGGGCCGCCCGGCATGCGGCCCAGCCCCGAGCGAGCATGCTGGGCGCCCTGCTGCGCGTGCTGACCCGTCGTGCCTCGGACGGCTCCAGGGCCGCGCCCCCGGATCCCCCCGCGGATGCAGGTCCGCCAGGATCGGGGGGAATGCGGCGGCGAGCTCGGGGGGAAGCGGGGGGGCGCAGGCCTTCTCAGAAGGCGGCGGGGCTTCTCAGAAGCCCTCGCGTCTCCGGGAAAGTCTTCTAAGCCTTCTGCGAAGACTGCGACGGCTTCTCACAAGGCGAGAGGGCTTCTGTGAGGCCCCGCCGCCTTCTGAGAAGGCCTGCCCTCTTTTACTTCCCCCCTGGGCTCGCCGCCAAGAAATGTACGATTCGGGTTCGTCAGAGCTCGGGTTTGCTTGCGTTTTCTGACTGGCTCGTCTTGAGTTTTGACAGCCCAGATTTCGTGGAGATGTCTGCAGTGGGAGCTTACCTCAAATTTCAGACTGGGTCTCGTCATTTCCTGACGGGCCAGTCAGGCCAACCTCAGTCCCCCGAATAGAGGAGCATCCGTCACGGCGGACGTGGACGAGCTCATGGTCGGCGACATCGAGGACTTGCTCACCAGCGACGGCAGCCAGGTGGCGGTCAAGGTGCTCGCGCTGGACACCATTTCCGTTCCGCACCGC
>CAUYUJ010021584.1:47500-50000 GCA_963575745.1 Prorocentrum cordatum | reverse complement strand
AGTAGCAGTCGTAATAGTCGCAGCAGCAATAGTAGTAGTAGTAGTAGTAGTAGTAGTAGTAGTCGTCGTAATAGTAGTAGTAGTAGTAGTAGTCGTCGTCGTCGTCGTCGTCGTCGTCGTCGTCGTCGTCGTCGTCGTCGTCGTCGTCGTCGTCGTCGTCGCAGTGATGAGGATTCCCAAGTATTCCTCAGAGGTCTCTGAAGATACTTTGGGACTCTCCAGCATTCTTTTTAAAAACTATTTCTATGTATTCACCAAGACCACTGAGGTTTTTTAAGATTCCCAGAGAGGCCCCAGGATTCCCAGATATTCCTTGGGATTCTTGTGGGAAGGATCCCAGAGTATTCCTCTGGATTCCTCCAGATCTGTTGGGTTTCCTGTGGGTTCCCTTGTGGATTCCCATGGGGTGGGGGGGCTGAAGATTCTTCAGGATTACCTCCTATGGGTCCCTCAGGATTCCAAGGGTTTCTTAAATATTCCTAGGGATTCCTATGGACCCCTAAGGAATCCCAAGGATTCCTCAGGACTCGGAGGGATGCCTAAGGATGCTTCAAGATTCCGAGGGATTTCTGGAAAAGGCTTCCTCCTGACGAGGAGGCGGGACATGAACATATAGGGGCGCAGTGACGCGATAGGGCGACGGGGCGAGGATGACGTTTGAGAGCAGACGCCGCACGTCTGCCAACACCACGAGAGTCCACAGGCCCCTGTTGGGGCCACCAGGTTACAAGTAAGAAGACTGTTGAAGCTCTGTTGTATTGCTACATCCCTATCCCCCATCCTCCTACTCCTTCTCCTCCCCCCATCCTCCTCGTCTCGCCCGTGTACACCGCAACAGCCGCATGCACCGCAGTGCCCGTGTACACCTCAATGCCTGCGCGCACGACAGCGCCTGTCTACCCCGCAGCGCCTGTGCATACCACAGAAGCCTCCAGAGGCTTCTGGGAAGCCCTGGAGGCCTCTGAAAGTTTCCAGAGGCCCCTGGGAAACTTCCAGAGGTTTCTGAGAAACTTCCACAGGTTTCTGAGAGGCTTCCAGAGGCTTCTGAGAAGCTTCTCGAGGCTTCTGAGAACTTCTCAGAAGCTTCTGGAAGCTTCCCGGAGGCCCCTGGTCTTTCAGAATCTCTTAGAATCTTCCAGAATCTCTCAGATGCCCGAAGTATTCCCCTGAAGCGATTGGGATATCACCCGTCCCAACTGTGCTTGGCGGTTGTGATCTGACCCGTTCCGTTGGGATCTCACCCGACCGGTTGTGATCTGATTTATTCTCGGGGGGAGGGGGGTGGGCGAGAGGGCTGGTAACGTCACGATTCGCGCCGGCGCCGTCTGCGAATGCCCTACCCCTAGCAATTCCCGGCGCTGGCGCGAACCGTGACGTTACCAGATGGGGGGGGGGAGGGGGGGAACATCCCTGGTAACGGCCGTTCTGGCGGATCGTCGAACATCCCGCTCCTTCCATGCACCGTGATTAGGCTCTGGTGGCGTGTGCTATGGGGCCAAACTCGGGTTCCCCTACATTTCGCCGGGATCCCCGAATTTTTTTATGCCGCAGGTCACTACCAATCCCGAAGGAGCTTCACAACCGCCCCTTGCACTCCTCGTTGCCAACTTGTGATGCGAGTTCCTTGGGTGCGGCCAGAATCTAAGCGGGTTCTTGTTATTCTATAAGCTAATCGGGAACTCTTAGTGCAAGCGCTGGCTGGGGAATCGCGACACGAGCCTTCTCTTCACCTCATCATTCGGAGGCGTGCCTCGAGGTATATCGATCTGTGACGGCCCACAGGCCCGAAATCGGGGCGACCACGCCCGCCCTGCTTTCCGCAACGCTCGGATCCGAGGGCTCCTCGCCCGAGAGGCTTGCTGGCCGCCCTCTTCGGCAGCTGGCCCGGGCCCGGCCCTGCGCCACAGCGGCAGGAGGAGCCAGACATCGAGTCGGCGCGCGCCTCGGGCGCGCGTGCGAGCGGGGGGCAGGGGAGCGGCCTTTCGGCAGTCCTTCGGCGGCCCTTCGGCGGCTCTCCGGCGGTCCTTCGGCGGCCTTTCGGTGGCGCTTCGGCGGCCCTCCAGCGGCCAGTCGGCGGTCCTTCAGTAGCCGGTCGGCGGCCAGTCGGCGGCTCTTCCCTGTGGCCCTGATCCCCTGCCAGGCGCCCGCGGCTGGCACTGGCGCCGGGCTCCTCGCGACGCTGCAGAGGGAGTGGGGGGCACCGCAGAGGTCCGCGGTGCAATGCCCCACATGGATGAACAAACAACGCGCGCTCCAATCTATAGGGAGGAGTGTGGAATGGCAATGCGATGAGGGCGCTATAGGTGTGGGTGCGAATTGTCGGACCCCGAGGGAGGCTCCGTTCGAGCAGGGACCCCATCCAGCATCACGCACCCATAGCCCACCCCATAATTCCACCCCGAGAGAATCCGGAGGTCGCATAGGTGTGGGTGCTAGTGGTCAGCACATGACAGATCTCCTGACGTCTTAGGACAAGCAAGGAGGTTGTACGCCCGGCCTC
>CAUYUJ010021584.1:0-42500 GCA_963575745.1 Prorocentrum cordatum | reverse complement strand
CTCCTGCCTCCTCCTGCCTCCTCCTGTCTCCTTCTCCTCCTCTTCCGTTGCCATTTTGGCTCAAGATGGGGACGGGCCCCATTTGACTGCGGCGGCTTTTTTCAGAGAGCATTCCTGAGATCAGTCTCAGGCGGACACCCCGGCGCAGGGCACCTCTGCGTCATCAGCACTTTTCGCCCTCAGCCCACGAGCCGTTTGACACCCGTCGCGCCGAAAATGTAGAGTGGCAGCAATGATGATTGGGAGTATGCAGGAGAAGGTGTCACGCCAGGAAGAGATCCTGATGTCTTTCAAGATCCAGCAGACGACGCCACAGGAGATAATGGCCTGTTCGCCTGGCAAGTACTGGCAGTCACCTCCTCGCAGTCGCCCGCTTCGCCGCCAGGAGGTATGCCGTCGCCTGCTTCGCCTTTCTCGTCTGGAGGTTCGGCCAGGTCTGAGGTTGGAGGGACTGCTACACCGCCGCTGCCGGAAGAAGACGTCATGAGCGTCTTGAAGGCTATCCAGGGCTCCTTCGGGCAGGTCGTCACTCGCCAGGACGTCGCCAGCATCCAGGCCACCCTCAACAGCCATGGTGAGAAGTTCGCGCTGATCGAGACCCGCATCGCCCACATCGAGAACGGCACATCGGAGCGTATCACGGCAGCAGTAGAGGCAGCTATCATGGTCAAACTCGAAGATCGGCTTGCATCGTGTGAGTCTGCCGCGGCGCAAGCTCGTTCCACCCGTCCTCCGTCATCTGCTGGCTCATCTACGTTCTCATCGGTTTCGACAAGCAACAAGCGTCGAGCTGTCGGTGACTCTGCTCCATCGCCTGTTGTCAGTGGGTCCGAAGCTGGCAAGTGCAAGGTCTGGTTTGGTGGATTCCCACGTCGCTTGCTCGCTTTTTTTATGCTAGCCCACACTCGGATCGGTCTGAATGGCTTGCCCGCGCCCAGCAGTGCCAACGCCGAGGCCGTAGCCAAGCATATGCAGATGAGTTGCTCCGCTCGTTTCAGTTCCACAGACATCGCCAGCCAGGTTGTCCAGTCCATCAACATCCAGGGCGTCGTGTGGACAGACCACCGCACTAATGCTCGCACTCCTATGTGGTGCAGCCTCGGCGCAAGCCTTGAGGTTCGTGCCCGTCACCGAGCTCTTTGGCGGCTCTGGTAAGTCCTTCTCCAGATCCAGGCGCGAAGGGTGTGCCGCTTCTGGTTTTTTTTCCAGAGTCAGCAGCTGTTCTTCCTCTGTCTCGTCTTCCTCCTGTTTTCCGAACACCGAGGATTGCCCCGGCCCCGAGGATTTCCCCGACCCCGATGATCTCCACCTTTGCGAGCTCCCAGATCAGCTCTGTATGGTTTCCTGGAACGTTCATCGTCTGTTCAGTTCCGTTTGGTCCAACCAGGTCCTATGCAATGTCTACCATTCCCGTCCCTTCTCATCATAAGGTTTTCTTCAGTTCGGCTTCCCAGGCCATGACTCCCTCTGAAGACGCTTTGAGTTTCATCTTGGGGTACTGGGATTTCTGCGTGGAAGGGGGCGGGCCCCAACGTGTCTCAGGGGCTTGTTCCCGCCGACACCGACCTCGTTCGGGGCGCCGCAGGTCTTTTCGCTCGTTGCGCTGAGGTCATTAAAGGGATGCCCATTCAGCGGGTTGCGCAGGGCGACGTGCTTGTGTCCGTCGCAAGGCTCGACCGCATCCTCTGCAGCAAGTTCCCCGCCGAACTTTTAGATCTGTTGGCGACGTCACCGATCGCCGCAGCCTGTCTGATCACTTTCCAGTGGGTCTTTCGCTTGGACCTCGCCCGCGTAACCCTCGTGAAGTATTCAAACCTCCGAGTCTCCGAGGTGGGTCTCCAGGCATCCAGATTTCCCAGAAGAATGCGACTTCCTGTTCCTGGAAGCTGGCCCTCGTGAGCGTGCCCCCCTGGGTCTGTTTTGGAGCAGCCCGAAGACATTATCAGAGCAGTTGCTAGGTCCCTTGCGCGAAAGTTGGAGTCCCGCGGTGCCTCGTCGGACCCGAGAAGATCTTCGGGTGCCTCGTCTTCATGCGTGCTGTCCGTGCCAAGAGTCATTATCAAGCTAGATGCGCGCGCAATGCATGCCCTCATCTCGCTTGATTCCTGCGCTTAGTTCGACTTCCTGGTCTGGAGGGGCCGTGAGGGCTTCCACAGGCGCGTTGACTCTCTTTAGCTTGCTCGCCTTCAACGTGCCTTCCGTGAAGCTGAGCGAGACCAGGGCACCCCTCCAGTCAAGCGCCTATCGTGGGCTTGAGTTTCCGACTGAGCCCCCCCGTAACGCGTATAGCTCGATTGTGTTGTATAGTCTCGCAGAGCTCGGATCTTACATTAACGCCCGTACTGTGTGCAATATGCACCGTGCTGCCATGTTTCGCCTGGCCACATGTGTTAACGCGTTTTAGGGTATGATGAATCTCCTGGGCCAGTTCAGCGAAAACGATGGGTGTTTTGTTCCATGGGAGAGTCGTCCGCTCTACTTGCATTCCAGCTTTCGCGCGCTATGGGAGAATTGCAAAGCTGTCCGCCGAATCCCGCGCATGCCCAAGTTCGGCACCAGGCAGGTCCAGAAAAATGGTCGAGAGGCGCCCCGCATTGCTCGCTGGTGATCATCCGTCTCCCGCTCTTTCTGCCCGTGTTTCGTACTGGCTTGCATGTAGTCCGAATCAGTATGATTTGCTTCTTCAAGCGATGAGGAGCAGTGAGGCCAAAGCCCCTGCAAGGGTGCCTTCGCCCATTCTTCGAATTAGTTGCAATGGGTGGGCGACCTCCAAAAGGTTTCGCGGACTGACCAGATGTTATGATTATGCCAGGGTTTCGGATGTGACGATCGCTTAACTCACAGGTTCGTACGTCCTGTTTTGATGTCTGCTGCTTCCCCTCTTCTCCCTCGCCTCCCTCCTGTTTTGCCCTCCCTCGGGGGCCCTGCTGGTGCCGCTGTCTACCCGCTCCTCCCCCTCCCCATCGACCAGCTGCTGTATCTTGCCATGCTTTTTCAATATGACGTGCGTTAGGTATCACACGTGTAAGCACACCCGTCGGCGTTTCTGAAGCGACCGACTTCGTCATGCCCCCAGGGCGAGGATGTGCCAGCTGCTGAGGCGTGCGTTAGGTATGACACGTGTAAGCGCACCCGTCGGCGTTTCGGAATCGACCGACTTCGTCACGCCCTCAAGGCGAGGATGTGCCAGGTGCTGAGGCGTGCGTCAGGTATGACACGTGTAAGCGTACCCGTCGGCGTTTCGGAATCGACCGACTTCGTCGCGCCCTCAGGGCGAGGATGCGCCAGGTGCCGAGGCGTGCACCGTACGTCCAGGCCCACATCATGTAGTTCGGCGAGGCCCGCCCCCTGCACGTAGCGGGCCGAGGACTCCTTTCCGTCGCCGCTCGTGCTCTTGGCCGCTCCGTCCCTTTCTCCTTGGGCAGTGCGCGCCTCCTCCTCCCCTCCTCCTCCTCCTCCTCTTCCTCCTCCTCCTTCTTCTTTTCCTTCTCCTCCTCCTCCTCCTCCTCCTCCTCCTCCTCCTCCCCCTCCTCCGTAGCCATTTTGGCTCAAGATGTCCTGGCGCGCAGCGACGTCCAAATGGATACCGCTGTGCCGCGGCCAGGAGTGGGGACTTCTTTGCGGCCACAACCAGGGCGAGCTGCCGCCAAAGTCGGGTCCGCGAGGGCCCACAGTTTTGCGCCCGCGAGGGCTCTCTCCAGCAGCGCATGGCGGCCGATGAGGAGCGGCGCAGGACGGGTCGTGCTGGCGGCGGCCATCGTGGCCCTGGTGCTGCTGACGGTCGGAGGCGCGGCGACAAGGGCAAGGGGCAGCCTCCAGCCGAGGACCTGCGCTCGGCCTCTCGCAGCACGAACGAGCGTGCCCCTGCGCGCCGACGGGCTCGTCGTGGCCACCCTCGCTCCGACGGCGAGGCGGATGCCCCGGGATCGCAGGCCAGTGACCGTGAGCGCCCAGGACTCGGAGGACTCGATCGCGCCGCCCAGGACGAGCTCGTGGCCGCTATTGAGGCGGCGGCCACCTTCCCCGCGCAGGAGCGCCAGGCCATGCAAGTGGAACAAGCGCCCGCTGGACCCCAACAAGCTGGACCTCAACATGCTCCTCCCGACCCGTGGCAACGCCCTGGCGGGGACCCTTGGCATGATCGCGCCGCCCCCGCTGCTGGACACACTGAGCTACCTGCTGCTGGCACTCCTGTCGGTGGGATGGCCACTCCTGTGGACGCTGGCGGCATCGACATGCAGGCCATGCTGCAGAGCTGCATTCGCCAGGCCACCGATGCCATCGCCGCGGCCTCCATGGCCCAGGTCACCTCCTGCCAGACGCAGCTGGTGCGCATGTTCCAGACCCAGCAGGAGGCAGTCAACAGGTCCCTCGCCGTGCAGACTCGCGACATCGCCTCCATCGGTCAGCGCGCCGACGCGTTGGAGGCGGAGCAGGCCGCCATGCGCAAGCAGATCGGGGACATCAACAAGGCCCTGGCCCTCGCCGAGAAGGAGCTGCCCATCACGGACTTTCAGGAGCTGGAGGCGTGGTCTCGGCAACCCAACCCACGGATCTTCTCGGTCGGGGCGCCGCAGTTGGTTGGGCCCGCCCAAGCTCTCCAAGGATTGGAGGAGTGGATTCGAGCGGCTGGCCTCACTAACGACATGGTCCGCATCGACCCTGCGGTCCCCGCCGAGCGCTTCAACGTCATGGTGCAGGGCGGCGACGGAGTCGCTCTCCCTCGGGCCCAAGCACTCGCACGGCATCTACGTGACCCAGCTGGCAGGAACGGGTGGCGCTCCTTCAGCGCGCAGAGCGTCGGCGGAGGCGTCGTCCCGCTGTACCTCTCGCCTGACAAGTCACCGCAGCAAGTACGAATGGAGATCCAGTCGAGGAAGCTCTCGGTCTTGCTGGCAGAAGCTCTTCCTGATCAGTCTTTCAGTGCTCAGCGGGCCCGTGGTATCGTCACCTCCCAGGGCGTCAAGGTTGCCAAGCTCGAGATGGGAGAATCCCGCAACACCGACACCATCATCAGGTGGAACCCAGACATGGTCGCCAGGCTGCACATCGACAGGGAGTCCATCAACACGCAGTTCAAGAAGGCCTTCTCCACGGAGGACAACACCGAGTGGATTTAGCAGCCCACTGTGGGCGCCGTGGCGTCCTCCTGGCGCACGGCATGGCTTTCGGGGACTTCACCTGGTCGTGTGGAACGCCCGCGGCCTGCTCCACTCGGGCGCGAGGCTGCGCAGACGCAAGTTGGCACTGCTCGCCACCTACATGAAGGTCAACGCCATCATCGCCGTGCAGGAGGTCCACGGCTCCGAGGGCGCCCTCAGGATTTTTCTCCAGTCGCAGCCGCAGAAGTACTTGAGCTTCCTCTCGCCTGGCTCTTCCGCCGCCGTGGGCGGAGTCGCCTTCCTCGTCCCTCGATGCGCCGACGAAGTTTCAAGGGCGGATGGACCCAGAGCCGAATCTCTGGGAGAGGGGGGCGAGGCGAGACGTGGAAGACCTCCTGTGCGCTCCTCGCCCCCAACTTCATCTATGCCGACTCAAGACACCTGGTCAAGTACGCGAACCTCTTCCTCACCTACGACAGCAAGTTGCCCCGACACCTGGTCAAGTACACGACGTTCTCCCACGACATCCACGTCACAACCGAACAACACCTGGTCAAGTACACGAAGCTCCACATCAGCTCTGCTGGCCTACCGCTTCGACGTAGTTGCGGCCGGCCGCGCGGCGCTCCTCACGATCACCGACTGCACGGGCAAGTGCAGCATGCAGATCTTCAACATCCACAACTACGACCTCAAGCCGCACGAGTTCACCGCAGTGCAGCGCACCTGGTCCAGTGGCCTGGCGTGGGCGCGCCGCGACTCGTTACACCGCATCTTCCTGGGCGTCGGTGACTTCAACATAGCCAACCGCCCGCCAGTCAGTCAACGAGCACCCACAGACACCACAGCTTGGCGCCTCCGACCTGATCACCGTTGCCAACTTCGGCAACCTGCGTGGCGCCGTCTATTCGCTGCAGCTCTGGAGGTGGAGTCTCAGTGGCCGACCCACTACGACAAGTCCAGCAAGCAGCTGTCCACGATCGACCGCATCTTCTTGGGCATCGACGCGCACGCCATGCTCTCGGTCTCGACGATCCTCACCACTGCGAGGGACGCGATGGAGCTTTCCGAGGAGGGCATCAGCGACCACGCGCCCCTCGTCCTGCAGATCACTGCCGCACGCCAGGTACCACGAGACGAGCAGCCAATCCCGACGCACCTCTTCAACCACAGGAAGTACCCTGAGACCTACACGCTCATGCTGGACCACTGCTCCTTGGCGGGGGAAACGGCGGAAGGCCGCTGGAGAGCAGCGAAGCAGCGCATGAAACTTGCAGCGCGACGCGTTCGTGATGACCAGCTGCGGACCAGCTTCTCCCTACACGTCAAGGACTCCATGGTCGAGACCTCGTGCATGGGCTTCAAGTCGGCGGCGCGGGCTGTCTGGCGACAGGACGCTGCCCTGGCAGGCAGGCTTCTCGAGTCCTGCCCTGCGCTGGCCGCCCACCTCCACGTTGCCGACGGCACCGTGCGCCTCGTGGACCCCCACAGCTTCGCCGCCAACTTCGACGCCGTCGCCGAGCGGGTGCACTCCCTGCGCAGGCAGGCGGCGGAGGCAGCAGCTCGGAGGGCCAACGTGCGCGACAGCGCAGCCTGGCGGAGGGTTGAGCGCAAGGCCGCCAGGCATGCGCAGCTCTGGGTCCCGTGGCGGCGACGTATGATCCTGTCGGGCCTGCGCGTGGACTCCGCACCGTGTGCCGCCAAGGACTCGAAGGTGGCTCAGCACGTGGTCTCCGATCCCGCGGGCATGAAGGCGACCGTGGCGAACTACTGGGGTGAGATCTTCGCGAAGGTGCCGAACTCTGAACAGCTCAAGGCCTTGGGCGCTTTCCTGGACAAGCACGCGCCAAGGAAGCCCGCGGTGGAACTACCTCAACCTGCTCTACATGACTTGGAACGTGCGGCCAGTAGGGCCCCGCCGAGCGCTGCGGGACCAGATCAGCTGTCGTGCGCAGCGTGGCGCCGCAGCCCTGGAGCCTTGCAGCATCTCCAGGGTCTCATGGAAGTCCTCTTCAACGACGGCGTGGCCCCGCTCGACCTCAACTGGTCGATCTTCATCTGCGTGCCAAAGGGCACGGAGGAGGACGACGTCCCCGACTCCTGCACGCGCGCGGCCTCCACGGTGCGCACCCTCTCTTTGAAGAACTGCGACGCCGAGCTGATAGCGGCCTGCGCAGACCGTGGGCTCCAGCCCATCGCCGCATCATCTACCTCACCCGAGCAGAAGGGCTTCACTGCTGGGCGGCGCTTCGTCGACCACATCCCGTACCTGGACGCGGAATGCCGTCGGGAGGGCCTTCTTCCTGACGCGGCGACCCGCCGCCCCATGTTCCTGTCGTTCGACTTCCGTCAGGCCTTCCCCTCACTCTTCAGGGAAGTCATCGAGAAGGTCCTCCCGCGCTTCGGGGTCCCGCTGGGCTTCTGCAACGTGGTCGCGGCGCTCTACAGCAACTGCCTCGCCTTCAGCTCCTTCCGCGCCGAGGGCGCCAGCGCGGAGTTCGAGCCGCTGTTCGCGCTCCTATGCGGCATCATGCAAGGATGCCCGCTCTCTGGCACGGTCTGGTGCTTGGCCATGGACGCGCCCATCCGCGCGCTGCTGGTTGCGATTGCAGAGCATGGGTTCCTCACGGCTTGCGCCGACGACCTCGGGATGCTGATCAAGAACGCTGTCGCCCTCCCTAGCATCGACTACACCTTCGTCTCCATAGAGTTTGCCTTCAACCTGCAGCTGGCGCTGCACAAGTGCGTGCTGGTTCCGCTGTGGGAGGAGCTCTCGGAGGACACACTGCAGGACGTTAAGTCTTTCCTCGCTGAGGAGGTCCCCCGCTGGTCGGGCTTCCGCGTCGACTCCACGGCCAAGTACCTGGGGACTCACCTGGGACCAGGCGTCACAGACTTCGGCATCTGGAAGGCTGCTGCGGGGAAATGGTGGACCCGCTGCTGGGAACTGGCGCGCACTGGCATGGCCACCAGCCTTGCGGCCCGCGCGTGCAACATCAACGCGCTACCGTGCCTGTCGTACCTCGCGCAGTTCTACTTCATTGTGCCTGCCATCTGGAAGGTCGAGTTCACCTCCCTGCACCGCCTGCTGCGGCTGCCGCCCTCGTCCATGCGCAAGGCCGACATCCTGTCGATGAGCGCGTGGTGCGGCTCCCCCTCGCCGACGGGCCTCTTCCCGTACACGCTCGCGGCGATGATGCGCACGGCGGAGAACGCGGTTCGCGAATGGGAAGCTCACCTTCACCACCTTCATGAAGCTGCGGTGGCGCATGTCCCACTGGTCGACGTGATCATGGGCAACTGGTCGCCGCCGTGGTGGCAGACGCGGAGGGCGATCGTGCAGAACTTCGCCATCATCACGGACACCTACGGCCAGTTGAACATCCCCAGACCGACGCTCGATGTGCTCCCGGTCCCGATTCCGAGCAGGTACATCAAGATTGCGAAGGCGGCGATGACCCTGGAGACGAAGGCGGCGGCAGCGGCCATCCCCAACAGGAAGCCCAAGCGCCAGGCCACGGCCGCCATATCGCTCCGAGGCTCGCTGTGCCCCGAGGACCTGGTGGCCACCATCCACCGTCGGCTGCGCAGGTGGGGAGTCGTGTGCTCGCTTCCCGAGCTGCGCGAGAGGTGGCCTCCGCTGCGTGACAAGCTGACGGAGGTCCGCCCTGCGTGGATGTGGTCGTGGATCCGCACCGCGGTCAACGGCTGGACGACATCTCGCCGCATGAGCGCCGTCATCGATGCGCGTCCATGCCTGTTCGGCTGCGATGAGGAGGACGCGCTCGAGCACTACATCGTCTGCCCGATCCTCAGGGCCATGACCGCGGGCGACGCTGGCGCGGACTCCCTGGGCCACGGCGTCGAGCTCCTCGGGTTCGGCGACGCGCAGTTCCACGCAAGGAGACCGATCACGGACTGCATCTACTCGGTCGGCCTCATGTGCCAGTGCTACCACATCCAGAAGCACCGCGTGGACGTGGGCCTGGATGCCGGAGCGGATCATCGGTCTGGTGTGAGACTGGCCGCTCTGCACCGCATGCAAGCATAGGCGAGGCCGCAGATCGACCTGCTCGCCGAGCTTCGTGCCCTCCTCCTCCTCCTCCTCCTCCCCTCCTCCTCCTCCCTCCTCCTCCTCCTCTCCTCCTCCTCCTCCTCCTCCTCCTCCTCCCTCCTCCCCCCTTCCTCCCCCCTCCTCCTCCCTCCTCCCCCCCTCCTCCTAGCTGCCGCCCCGGCTCGAGGCTTTGGGTGCAGGTGTCAGACACCTGCGAGCCTCGACCGCCGCCGGGCAGCTGCCACACGCGCGGGCCGCCGCGCACGCCTGGCGCGCTGCGGGCCGGCCGTGCCCCGCCCGCGCCGCGGCCCGTCCACCGCTCCCGCAGGCCGTCGCGCCTGCCTGGCGCGCCGTGGGCCGCCTCGCCGTGCCCTGCGCTGCGGGCAGCGCCGCGCCCATCGGGCGCCACGCCCCTCGGGCGGCGCCGCGCGCGCGCCAACCCGGCCTGGCACCGCCGGGCCCGCTGGCTGCGCGGCCAGGCTCGCGTGCTGGTGCGGCTCGCAGACGCGCGGGCTCGCCTCGGGGTCGCTGGCCGCGACCCGAGGCCGCTGGCCGACGCCAGCCCGCGCCTGCGCGCGCATCACAGCAGTGGGGGCATGTCTGGCCGTGCTGGAGGCTACGGCGGCAAGGGCAGTGGCCAGGGCCGCAAGGGCGGTGGCAAGGGCAGCGGCCACAGCGGGCAGAGCGGCACCACCCCGCCATGGGCTGTGCCGCCGCCGCCGCCAGGATGGTGGTGCCCGACCTGCGGCGGCCTCAACGGCCCGACGGACCTGCTCTGCCGCGCGTGCATGCCCTTGCCAGCCTGCGGGCCGCAGCACGGCGCGGCGGACCGCGGCAGCGAGGCCCGCGATCGGCGCAGCCAGCCTCGCGACCGCCACCGTCGCGCCTCCGGCTCGCGCCGACGCAGGCGATCCAGCCAGACCAGGTCGGCCTCTCGTGTGCGCTTTGCGCAGGACGAGGACGACAACGGCGAGGCCAACGAGGGCGGCCACTCCTCGGACGGAGGCGACGATGAGCTGCGCAGCCCGGCATTGGGCATTTTGCCCGCGCTGCCAGAGGCCGCCAAGGCTCACCCCGCCTGGGTCGAGCCGCCGTGTGAGGAGCGTGAGCTGGGGGCCCACCGCCGCTCGCTGCGCCAGATGGCCGCCGCCACAGGCAAACGCCTCCAGGCTGCGAAGGACTTAGGCATGTCGGCCGAGCAGATGCGCCCTCAGGAAGAGGAGTATGCCGTGCAGCTCTGTATGATCATCATCGCTCGGCCCTCTGGCGTGAGATGTGACAAGCAACGGTCGTATGTCCAGAGAGCGCAGCAGAAGCTGGAGAAAGCTCAGGATGCCGCCGCCGCAGCTCGTGCCGCCCTGGAGGACGCTGACGCCAAGGTCCAGCAGAGGTCGGCCGCCGTGGAGAGGGCCAGGACGCTGCTGGAACAGCTGGAGGCCATGCGACCGCCTCCTGCCGCTGCTCAAGAGGCAGCTGACGGAGACGCACCCATGGGCGGGGTGCCTAGCACACCGCCAGCGATGCCAGGCACCCCGCCCGACACGGCCCCGCCGATCGCCGCGCTCGCGGCGCTGCAGGCTGGGCAGCTGGAGCTGGGACAGGCGCTCGTGGGCCTCACGGGCTTGCTCGCGACGGTCCAGACGGAGTTGGCGGCGATGCGGGCCCAGGGCACTGCGACATCGACTTCGGCCACTCCAGAGGTTCGCCCGTTCGCTGGGCCACCGCAGCGCCTTGGGCCAGATGCGACACCCGCTCGGGAGCCTGCAGCGCCTGCGGCTGCGCCTACGGCGGCGCCGCCGCCCGCGGCACCTGCAGCAGCCCCTGCTGCCGCCCCTGCGGCGGACACCGCAGCCGCCCCCTCGGGTGCAGCCGCCGCCGCTGGCCCTGGGCAGGGCCCGCCAGCCGCCGCCGCCGACGGGATGCATCCCGCGCAGCGAGGGCGCCAGGCCGCAGGCGCGCGCCCGAGGGCACGCGGGGCAGAGGCCGTGGAGGCGGCGACAGATGCAGCTGATGCCGACGAAGAAGAAGAAGGATGGAAGAAGGTGGATGCGAAGAAGACTCGTGACGCCGAGGCGCGGAGGGCCCGTCGTGATGCCGAGCGTGCACGCCGACCGACTGGTCAACAGGGGCTTCGCGAGGCCATCGCGAGGCAGGAGGGCGTCGACAGCCATCGTGGACGAGGTGCGATCCCTCCAGCTCCAGCAGGCCGTGCAGAGCTCGCTCACGAAGCTGGAGCCCCTGATGCCGCCGCCGCCGCAGAACGTCGCCAGCGTCACAGTCGTAGCCACAGCCCACGGCACACGCGTGCTGGCGGGGCCAAGGGATCAGATTCATCGGACCTGTCGGAGCTGGGGTGATGCGACACGACGGGCAGGCTTCGGGGAGTGAGATGCCTGAGCCGCCAGGGCAGCCATCATCTCACAGCCTGCCCGCTGCTGGCCAACGGCCAGCCACGTCGCCTCGTCCCCACGCTCGGATGGAGTCCGAGCCTGGGCAGCCCTGCTGCCCGATTCCCGACTGCAGTGAGCTTGTCAGGCAACTGCGTCAGCCTTGGCAATCTAGTGCTTCTCTCTCCCCCGCCTTCCTCGGGCCGTGCCAGACGGCCGATCACTGTCTTTTTCACCCGTACCTTCACAGTAGTACGATTTCGTTTTTTGATACCCACGGAGCCCCCCCCCCTCAGAGGATGAGCAGGTAGCTTGGGTCGAAATCCATACCGATGGGTCTGGAGGGTCTCGCCAACAATCCTTGGGAGGGCCACCGTCTTGGGCATGGTGTGTATTTACAGTTACTACCTCGGGACGGTATGTTTGTGAAGGTTACCTGTGTGGGACTGATCCTGATCTATCCAACTCCGTTGCCAGTCCCTCCGGTGCCGCTGAGTTTCAAGCAGGCCTGTGGCTGGTGCTATGGTTATTGCAAGCCGACGATAGATTTTGCCAGTATCCCATTGTGGTGTACACAGACAACCAGCTTGTGGTGTCAACGGCGGCAGGTGGGACCCAGTATGCGTCATGTGGGGACTTTACGTGGCTTTTCGACGGTGCCTTGAAGTTGCTACGGCAGTATACGACGCTCACTTGGAAGCACATCCTGGGACACAATGCCCACCCGTTAAATGAGCTTGCAGATACCATTGCACGGCTTGCCTCTATGGGCCTACTGCCTACTGTAGATGCAGACTTTCAACCGTGGTCAGTATTGCTTGCTGCCGCCGCCCACGTACCTTGGTTATGGATTACTGCCAGCGCCAACGCCGGCTCAGGGGTATACCCGAATGTTGGTGCATGTGAAATGCCGCGTCTAGCCCCTCCCCGTCTGGACCTTCAGACTGCGTTCTCGCCGCCTGCTGGTCGCAGCCCGAATGACACGAGTGTGCCTCGTGTTTCCCGTCCCTCAGGCGTGCTGTCCCTGCCTCAGGTACGATTCGCCGTGGCTAATGTGCTTACGCTACGGCCCCGCAGGAAGGCAGCAAAGGGAAAAGGCGACAGCAGGATCAGATGCCGCAACCAAGATGCGGCCGGCCTCAACATGCCTGGCAGAATGCTCGCTCTTGCACATCAGTTCTCGTCTCGCCAGTTGCATCTTGTCGGCACTCTTGAGACACGGCTTGGCAGGAATGGTTGGACACCAGCAGGGGATTATGCCGTCATCACTGCCGCTGCTGAGGATCGAGGGAAGTTTGGAGTGGCCTTGTGGGTTAACATGCAGCACGAGTATGATGGTAGACACACTTTGGCGCGCCGTCACGTACGTGTGCTCAGTTTCTCGTCACGCCATCTTCTAGTTGCCATTCGTGCTCCTGGTCTCTGCATTGACGTGTTGGTTGGACATGCCCCTCACTCCCGTCGGCCACCAGACGAGATTCGAGGATGGTGGGATCAGGTTGCGTCAGTTCTCTCTGCTCGGGCTCAGCCAGCGCCGTTGTACTGCCTGCTTGATGCGAATGCCACGGTGGGCTCACAAGTGTCAGACTCAGTGGGTGACGCGGCGCCCGAGGTTGAAAACTTCAATGGAATGTGCTTCCATAAGTTTCTTCGGGACACCGAGCAGTGTGCAGTATCTACGTTTTTGCCGTCGTACTCTGGGGTACACGGCACATGGTTACCGCCTGGGGCCCAGGGTCAAGCACCTAGACGTCGCATCGACTACATTACCACCCCCATCGGACAGATCAACAGCGTGGTACATCAGGGTGTCGATGTCGATCTCGATCTGTCAATTCGTCGGGGCGATCACTTCGTGGTCACAGCTTACATGCGTATATGCCATGCCGATCGGTACGAACCCGCCTTGCTATGGCCACGATCTCGACACGACATATCGAAGTATGACGACCCTGACTGTCAGCAGGCCTTTGCACAGGCCCTACAGATGGTACACCAGCCCCCCTTCTCCATGCACCCGGACGACCATGCAGCACATTTGAATGCGTCCTTGCTTGCGGCGGCTGAGTTAGCCTTCCCGCCTAAAGCGTCATTGTCCGGCCGCACGCCACTACATAGCTGGCTCTCCCAGGGCTCTCTGGACCTCATGGATCAGCGCATGCATGGCCGTCGTGCACTACGATACCTAAGGTCCAGTTTGTCGCGACTGCTGCTTGCTACTGCCTTTGTGACCTGGGCCTCGGACGGGGCCTCTGCGGGAGAATGGTTCTGTCACAGGTTACACTACAGGAGGTTCTCATATCGCGACGGGCCCTCCCACCTACCGCTACTACAGTGCTGCCGTAGGATTGCGCAGGCGACCGACAGCGTACTGGATGCGACGAAGGCTTTCATGGTCCCACTACAGTCGCCCAGCGGGAAAATCAGCCTACCCCCGTTTACGACCGACCACGTCATCGGTTTGCGCTACGTTGGGCGTCTTCCCACGTTGCACGAGCTGGCTGAGGCCCCCAGGGACCTACGGTATAACCTGGATATGATGTTGCGGTTCTACCTGGCGTGGTCCGGAGTTTTTTGGGCACTCAATCTGGTCTTTCTTCGGGGGGCCGCGTACGTCATACAGACATCCACGGGACTTGACTCGGCTTGGCACTGTGCCAACATTGCCAAAGGGGTGCGTACAGCGTGGGACCGACGCCAGTTTGCCGAGGCATATGCCGCGCTGCGTCGGATCGGTGCAGGGTCTAAGAGACGTCGATTCGAGCGAGTCCTACCTGCTTTACAGGATCTTGCAGGCCAATCGATCGACTCGGAACGACAGGTTGCACAGCGTTGGCAGCAGCACTTCGCAGGACTCGAGCACGCAGCTACGTTGCCCGTTACAGACGTGCCTACGTTCGCAGGACACTTTGGGCGTACCCCATATGCGCGCATGTCTGCCGAGCCCGTCAGCTTGTCAGCTATACCCACCCTCGCCGAGTTCCAGTTCTCGTGCCGACAGGCGCGACGGTCTGCCCCAGGATGCGATGGCATTGCAGGCGGCCTCTTGAAGGCCCATCCGACATTGATCGCCGAATACTACTACCCTCTACAGCTCAAGTTTGCCCTTACACTGGTAGAGCCGATTCAATGGAAAGGTGGATTTTATCGGGACCTTATCAAGTCTGGGCAAGCCGACCCGACGAAGTGCTCCAGTTCCAGGTCCATTTTGGTCTCGTCACAACTCGGCAAGGCGTCTCGCAGATGCCTTCGGTCCCGACTACTACCATTTTTGGCCTCTGAGGCGGGGGAAACACAGTTCGGTGGGCTGCCAGGCCGAGGGACCACGCATGCGTCTTTGGTGTTGCGAGTTGCACAGTCACTGGCCAAGATCAGACGGCTAACATGTGGTGCTCTCTTTCTGGGCGTCGTACAGGCCTTCTACAGGGCCATTCGTGAGCTCGTGGTGCGTGCCCATCGCGATTCCGACCTCGACGACATATCGGTTGCCGCCATTGTTCGTGCAGCAGGCTTACCGCCCTCCGCCATGCAGCAACTAACCGACCGACTCCGACAAAGAGCTGCGGCTCTCACCCGATCCGACGTCGACCCTCACACCGTCGCCCAGGTCGAGCAGTGCTATCAGGCACCCTGGTTCGTGTGTGAAGGATCAGGACAGGTTTCGCTCCCTCAACGCTCCTTCTTCCCCGGCCAACCTCTCGCTGATGTGCTCTTCGAGATACAGATGGCTGAGTGTATGCAGGAGGTGCGTGAAAAGCTTTTGACCGCTGGTTATCCCTACATGCTTCCGATGGCCACCCAGAGATCCCTCACAGCACTCAACGCCGAGGACCCCGTTGACAGGCCCCCCGCAGAGCTCCCTTTGGTCGATATCTCATATGCAGACGACGGCACCGTGATCCTCATCATGCCCGCTGACCAGATTTACGGGGCCCTGTCCAGTTGCCTGATCATTGTCTCAGACGCGTTTGTACGGTGTGGGCACATTTTGAACCTCGGACCCTCCAAAACTGCAGCACTCATTATGTGGCGTGGACACGGTACCAAGCGTGCGCGGCATGCGGCATGGCACGAGCATGACGGGCACATCTGTGGCGTATCGGACGTACTTGGACCGCTTCGTGCGCCGATCGTACATAATTATGTGCATCTGGGTTCCGTATTCGATGCAGGCACTGCTATGGCGCCCGAGATTCGCTACCGTGCGGCTACTACTGTCTCGTCACTACAGGTACTTCGACGCCGCGTTTTTGCAACGGACGAACTAGACCTCGCCCATAGGCTCGTGCTCGCAGATAGTCTAGTTCTGTCCGGACGACTATACAACGCTGGCGCGTGGCCCGTACTGTCAGACGCCGAAGCTAAGCTGGCCCACGGTGAAACTATGAAGGTATATCGCGCAGCTGCCCGTGTTCGGTACTGCGAGGATGCGTCGCAGGTGTCCGACGCTCTGGTGCTGGCCAGGTTACGCAGGCCGGCCCCTGCTATCCTACTACGTGCTGCACGACTCCGGCTATTGGGTTCACTGTTTCATACAGGGCCCCTGCTGGCCTTTTCGGTTGTGGCAGCTGAGTGGCATGCAGCCGCCACCGACATGAAACGGCGTCGCACGACCCTTGGACAATGGTTGCAGGATCTTGAGTGGTTGCGCCTTGCCACTAGACAATGTCAGGATTTGCCCCCGCCCAAGGAGGACCTACAACCGTGGGAGGACCTCATACGACGCAGCCTACCCGCCTGGAAGCGCATCATTCGCATCGGAGTGCATGCATATACACAGTACACGACGCGCAACACACTTGCAGCACACATGGAGTCCCAGTTATTTGATGAAGTACGCCCTGCGGGAGTACCCCCCCGGGTATACACCGATGAACGTGGATGTATTATACAGCAGCTGCCGCCTACCCCAGCACAGAGTATGGATTGCCCTTGGTGTGGGCAATCTTTTGCACGGCATCGGGCGCTACGCACACATGTGGCTCGTGTACATAGGCAACTAACTACACTTGCACGTGGCTATGCCAACCCGTCAGGGGTATGTCAGACATGTCTGCTCAGGTACAATGCACGGCCACATCTAGTGGATCATCTGTCGATCGATTCGCCTCGCTGCTTGCTGGCTGCAGTGCTGACTATGGACAATCCAGCCTACCACCTACAGCTACCTGCCCAACCGATACTACCACGTGGACATACCACCAACGTACATATCCCTCGTCGCCACGTTGTCGTACCCACAGTTCGGACACCGGGTCCCATCACCGAGATTGCGTTCGACCTTGCCGCGTTGGTGTCTCAGGAAGATGCCCGCCGAGCCCTTTTGGAAAGTGACCCGTATCTCACTCCAGAGGCTTGTGCCGCACTCCTGCCACCACCACGGCCCGCTGTGGCCGAAGGAGATGCACCTGCGCCAGGCCAACCACCACCGGTCTACCACGAGCGCTACCCAACACGAATGTTCTTGACCGAGCAGTTTACCGACATTGCTGCTCAGGATTTGCCTATTGCTATCCGACGGTCGGAATATTTCGTGCTTAACCTATACTGTGGCCGACGACGGCCTGGTGACATCCAGGCCTGCCTCGAATGGACCGAGTATCATACCGACTTCACCATTTCGGTATTATCTATCGATATAGCGATCGACCCAGTACTAGGTAATATGATGCGACGCGAGACGCTGGAGGTATGGAAGGAGCATATACGAGCCAGGAGAGTTGTTTTGTCAGGCGGCGGGCCACCCTGTGAGACGTGGTCAGCTATCCGTTGGTCCCCTGATGCAGGCCCTCCCCCCCTGCGGTCCCATGCCGATTTCTGGGGTTTGCTGGCCGTCACTCCCCGACAAATGGAGCAACTACGCGTTGGTAATGAACTATTAGGGGCTATGATCGAACTGTTCGCCGTGCATCTCACCGTCGGTACCTCATGCTGGATGGAACATCCTATGCCTGCGCACTGGCGACCCGACTCGGTCAGTTCTTTCTATTGCCCGCCCCTGCGGGCTGTTATGGCATCTCCAGCAGCGTCAGTGACCGACTTTGATCAGTGCGAGCACGGACAGGTTGCACGTGCACCTACAAGGATACTTGCACTGCGCATGGGCACAATGCACGGACGCTTGTGCGAGACACCTGGGCGTGGGCGTTGTTCTCACGGACGTGGGGCTCACGAGGTACTCATGGGGTTCGACAGGCGACGTGACGAGTGGCGCACGGCCAAAAAGAAAACCTACCCTCCGGCCCTATGTCAAGTTCTTGCAGACAGCATAATGGACGCAGTCAATCATATGCGTGTGACGTGTGCAGAGCATGATTGGCCAGAGGACATGAGGGAGGAGGAGGAGGAGCTCCGTGGGTCGCTTGCAGCTTTTTACGTTTCATGGGACCCATACGTCGGTACGGACGAGTCCTGGGCCCCAGATTTTGCGTCGACGCGTGCTAGTCGGACTCGAGCGGATCCCGAACGACACCGTTTCTTGCCACCCGAGCCGCAGTCGTCCTCTCAGCCCATGCCCGGATTTGTTTTTGATCCCGAGGCTGAGGCCCGCCCCCCAGGGCCCATCGAGGCCTCGGAAGAGCAGGAATACGCAGACGCTTTGGCATTCCTAGATGGCACCATACCCCCTCAGCCAGGGGACTCCGAGCCATTGCATGAGCCTACTGCGTCCTCTCTTCCCCCTCCGCTTCCCCCTCAGCCCGTAGAGTTGACTGATGCGTTGCGTGCACGTATTGCGGCTAATCGAGCACAGGCTCGAGAGCGACGCCGTCTACGGCTCGCTCGACGCATCGCTCCCTGGACATTCCAGCCTGGATTCGGAACAGGTATTCTGGACATGCCTCAGGTCTAACGTCGCACGATGCACACCGATTGGGATGGGTTTAGGTTGATGATGAGGAGGTGGGAGGTGTTGATTTTGTCAGTGCACCTCGCTATCCCATGCCCGTTTGCCCCTACTCCACCATCCCGTTGCCAGTACTTTGTCGTACAAGCGATACCTAGACAGCCTGTGGATGATGCTATGGTTCTTGCAAGCTGACGTTGGTTTTGCCAGTTTCCCATTGTTGGAGGTTCCGTGGGACATTTCCCCTCCCGTTAAATGAGCTTGCAGTTGCCATTGCACGGCTTGCCTCTTTGGGCCTGCTGCCGACCATATCGTGTGTGGTTGCTCGTTCGAGATTGCAGTTCCCCTCGTGCCTGTGTGTACGTGTTGTTCCCTATCTATTCCACCCGTGCTCCCAGATGGCCGCCGCCATTGGCAAACGCCTCCAGGCTCCTAAGACCCATGACCAGATGCGCCCTCTGGAAGAGGAGTATGCCCATGGGTCAGTTGGTCAACCGCTCGGCTCTGGCGTGAGATGTGACAGGCTTCGGTATATCGTCCTGAGAGCCAGGCAGACTGGAGTTGCTGGCGAGGCCGCAACTGTGGCTCGTGCCGCACTGGAGGAGTGGAGGATGAGGACGTGGGGGAGAGCAGAGGGCAGGGCGCGCGCGCGTGCCCCGCCGCCCCGCCGCCGCACGCATGCCCCGCCGCCCCCGCCGCCCGGCGCGAGCGAGCGGCGCGGCAGAGTAGCAGCGAGCGACTCCTCGCCTCTCCCCTCCGGTTGTTTTCTTTACACCGCCTCTCTCTCCTCGTCAACCTGGACAGAGGTGCGCCCCCGTGCTTCTGTCACCGACCGAACGCCAAGCTTCAAGCCTTGGCCCGTGGGGGGCAGCGGCAGGGGGCTCGGTGAGCGTAGACCGTCGCTAACCACACACCCGTTGCGTGTGGCACCGAACCCCCGTGTGTCCGTCAGTCCGCGCGGCCGCCAGCCAGGTGCTCATGCGGCTGCGCGCCGCAGCCCTCGCCTGCCGCCAGCCTTTCTTGCTGTTGCCTTGCAGACAAGGTTTGGAGTCGTCGTGAGGGGTGAGAGCGCAGTCTCTCCAGCTCAGACATGAGACTACAGCGAGTCAGACGCAGCCGCCCTCTCTCCCCATCCTGCCCTCCCTCTCCCATGCTGTGATCAGAGAGAATCGAGCCCTGGCGGACAGGGAAAGTTGGGAACGCCGTGGCAGGACCGCCCCTCTGTTGTTCCGTACGCTCTCTCCTGACCACGGTTGAAAATCAGCCAAGCTGGCGTTTAATGACTAGTGGAGGTTGGTGGGTTGGTTAAGGATGTTTTGGAGGTGGGACTTGCACTCGGCGTTAAGCCCGAACTGTATGCGAGATATACCTTGCCCTGGTGCGAGACTCGAGTTTTAGTATGCCAAATGCCTCCAGTCGACACTGGCCGCGCCTTGCCAGTGCCACATTGCTGCCTCGCATCCAGTCGTTGGCGCAGTTAATACTATGGGACTGGGTGGGTTTGTGCATTTCATGGATGGTGGGTTGGAGGTACTGTACTGTACTTGTTCACTTGGTGCCCGTGCAGCCTTTTAAGTCTGCTAGCCGCAGCGCCGCTCTCTCTCTGACCGTCACCAGGCGAAGCAGATGCGCAATCTAAAATCCTCCTCCTCCTCCTCCTCCTCCTCCTCCTCCTCCCTCCTCCTCCTCCTCCTCCTCCTCCCCTCCTCCTCCTTCTCCTCCTCCTCCTCCTCCTGCTCCTCCCTCCTCCCCCTCCTCCTCCTCCTCCTCCTCCTCCTCCTCCTCCTCCTCCTCTTCCTCGTCCTCCTCCTCCTCTTCCTCCTCCTCTTCCTCGCGAGAAAGGTAAGGGGCAAACGCGACGCGACGCAGGGGCAGCGGCCGCGCGCTTTCTCCTCCGCCGGCGACGTGACGCCGCCATCGCGGATCGAGTCTGTGCGGGACGCGTCGGCACGAGTTGCGCCTGGCGTCGTGGATGAAAGGCCGGGAGACAACGGCCGCGCACACCGCGCGCATTTCTGGCGATCGCGGCTTCGCGCGCCGCGACGCGTCGGAGACGATCGGGCAGAGAGAACGAAGACCGCGCGCCCGGCCCCTCAGTAGATGGGGCGGGGGTCCACAGGGATCGGCCATGCCACGTGCATGCCCTGGCGTGGGCAGCGAGGGTGGTGGGACAGACAGCAGGGAAAGCAGGGCGGAAGCGGAGGCGCAGTGCAGCCGACACCGCATAGGCGAAGGGAAGAATGACGAAGACCAGGTGAGAAGGAGAGGCAGGCACATCAAGGCGACAGCCGCACATTGGGGAAACAGTGCCAAGAGCATGCGGGCCGAACGGCCAGCAACACGCAGAAGCCACACACACATGCACCCCTTCTTGGGGCCTCTGGGGGCCAGCGCGTGGATCTCCGGGAACCTCCCAGGATGTTCTGGGACCTCCGGAAACCTCGAGAGGCCCCGGCATCTGGGCGTAGTTTTTTTTCACGCTACGCGTTTTCGCGTGGTTTCAGAGCCTTGGACAACTTTTCAGAAGGCCAGAGGGCTTCTGGGCGTTCTGAGAAGGGCTTCTCCTTCTCACTCCCCCCCCCCTCGCTCGCCGCCGAGAAGGGGGAGGTGGCTGTCAGGCTGTCAGGCAGACCCAGGGAGATTCGCCCCAGAGCGCTAACAGAACCCCCTCGGAGCGTCCACGGCGTGCCTCGGCGCGGCCACCGGCGCCCGATGCACTCTCCAGACCCGCGGGCTCGCAGAGGTTCCAGACTGCTCCCAGGCCGCTGCTGCCTGGACCCTGCCTTCGTGCGTGGCTGGGGCAGGGGGGGTCCGGCCACGCGCAGAGGTGGGGCAGGGGGGGATGGGGAAGGCTTCTTGGAAGCCTGTCGCTTAGAAGGCGCGGGCCTGATCTGTAGAGGTAGGGCCGGCGCCTTCTTAAGAAGCAGCCCCCCCTCCCCCTACCCCGTTGCGCGCGCCGTCTAGGAGGGCGGGACGGGCGCTTTCTCTTCGCTGTTTTTTTTTACAGCGCCCCTCGGTTGGCTCGACCGCGGCCTGGTGTCAAGCCGTTGCGACAACGAAGTTCTCTCTGCTCCCCGCTTCAGCCACATCGACGAACGGCATTCGCTTCTGGGCCGGCGTGCCGCTCCCCGCCTGTGCGGGCGACGCGCTGGGGGCGCCTGGCCAGATCGTCTGACTTCTTTCCCCTCTCCGCCCGTATGTCTTCTCTTCCCCCTTCGCTCCACCCCTCTTTCTCCTCCCGCCAGAGCCCCCATGGTGAGCTTCGCTTCTGGCTCGCCACCCCTTTGGACGCGTGGCGGCCTCGATGCTCCTCCTTTCTTTTCCTTTCTCCTCCTCCTTCCCTTCGCGTCCCCCTTCCCCCTCTTCCTTGTACTTGTCCACGTGGTCGATGTCGTCGTCCTTCCCCTCATCTTTTCTCCTGTCTCCTTACTGATCCTCCCCCTGCTCCTCTTTCTCCTCCGTCTCCTACTCCTCAGACTCGTCGTCGTCCTCCTCCCTGCTGTCCCTTCTTCCTTCTCCCCCCCCCCCTACCCCTCCTCCTCGCCCTTCCACCTCCTCCTCCCTCCTCTCACCCCTCACCACCCCTTCTCCTTCTCCTTCGCCTCCTTCGTCCAGATGCTCTCCCCTCTCGCCCACCTCCTCCGCTGCCCCCACCTCCTCCGCTGGGGAGGGGCACGAGGAGGAGGAGGAGGAGGAGGAGGAGGAGGAGGAGGAGGAGGAGGAGGAGGAGGAGGAGGAGGAGGAGGAGGAGGAGGAGGGCGGGGAGGAGAAGGAGAGGGACGACGACAACGACAACGACGACGACGGCGAAAACGAGGACGACGACGACGACGACGCCCTGCCTCCTCCCCCAATGCTCCGCCCCTCCTCCCCTGCCCCCCCCGCCCCGCCTCTCCGCCGCGCCCCCCTTCCTCGCCGCTCCGGGTCGGCGCCGCCCGACCTGCCGGGGCAGCGCCGGGCTGCGCTCGGGACGGGCCTCGTCGTGTGATGGGCCTGTTTTCCACCACCACCACCATAAGTTGGAGGGGGAAAGGAGGAGGAGGAGGAGGAGGAGGAGGAGGAGGAGGAGGAGGAGGAGGAGGAGGAGGAGGAGGAGGAAGAGGACCCCCTCCCCCTCCAACTTACGGTGGTGGTGGTGGTGGTGGAAAACAAGCCCATCATCATGGGCTCCTGGCCCGGACTTGCCGGGCGCGCGCGCGCGCGCTCGCGGCGCCTCGGCCGCGCGAGCGCGAGGGCGACGCTGGGCGTCCAGACGACACGCAGCATCCTCGGCCTCACTCTCACTCCGCCTCTGAAAGAGCAGGAGACGGCAGGAACAGGAACTTTGGACGGTCCGCGCGGATTTCTGGGATCTGCGCTGGGCCTCCTTCCTTGGCGCGCGGAGCGCGCCAGGGGTGGCGCCCGAGGCGCCGCCAGAGGGTCCCAGTGCCGATCCAAGAAATCCGCGCGGAGCGTCAACAGTATAATTTTATGCAGTTGCTTTTCCTCGAGTCTCAGCCCCGTCCTCTTCGGCCTTCGCCTTCTGCCTATTATGTGTTCCATCTCCTCCTTCTGCTCACCGCTCTCCTTGTCGTCGTCGTCATCGTCGTCGTCGCGGTCCTCCTTTCGGTCCTCCTTTCGATCCTTTTTTCGATCCTCCTTACGGTCCTGCTGCTCCTTCTGCTTTTCCTACTGCTTCTGCTGCGCCTCCTCTCCCTTCTTCCCCTCCTCCTCCCTCCTTGTCGTCCTCCTCGCCTGCCTTTACTGCTGGGGGGGAAGCGGAAATGTGTCAGTCGTGATGAAGAGGTGGAGAAGCACCATCATCCTGAACGGGTCGAGCAGACGGTCGCCAAGTGGCTGAGATGGCATCATGAGAGTAGCATCGTCCATCCAGGCCGCTGGCCCCCTCCCCAGGCCTCCGACGCCGTTTCTTTCAGTCTGTGGGTCTCCGCACTCTCGACCTCCTTCCAGGCACGCGCTTTTCATCCCAGGCCGTTTGTTGGACAGTCCTGGGGAGGAGGAGGAGGAGGAGGAGGAGGAGGAGGAGGAGGAGGAGGAGGAGGAGGAGGAGGAGGAGGAGGCAGCCCCCGGACGCAGATTTGCCGGAGCAGCCGAGAGTTCAGGGGAAGATCGTCTGGGTGGCGCGCCACAGTGGGCGCGGCCCCTTTCCCTGAGAGGGACCAGCCCACCTTCGATTCTGCATCGCCCCGTTTGACGGAAAGCGCGCGTAGCGTCGCGATCCGTTGGTTGGGAGAAATAACAAGGGGGGATCGAGGGGGTTGGCAGTACCCGCCCCGGGTCCAATCGCTCGAATTTTGCCCATTTTCGGCCCAAGATGGCCCAAGTCGGCCCCAAGAACGCACAAGAGGCTCCCAAGATGGCCCAAGAGGCTCCCAAGGCGGCATAACATACCTCCAGGACGGCCTCAGGGAGGCCCAAGAGGACCCCAAGACGGTCCGTAGCCATTTTGGTTCAAGCTTTATTGGTTGAGGCCTGAGCCCCCTCCCGCTCCCGCTCATGCACCTCGGTGCGCTCGGCAGAAACAGCCCATGGGCTGCTGCCGCGGCGCACGCGGGCCTTTCCAGGGCGCGGCCCTGTTGCACGCCTTCGCCGTCGGGGCCGCGGCGGGGGTCGGCGAGCACGAGCACGGGCGCCGCGACAAGTTCGGATGCCCCATTGAGAGCACGCACTTGCTGTCGCCAGCCCAGTCGTGCTGCTACGCGAAGATCGTGAAGGACCCCAGCTGTTGCCTCGACACTCACTTCAGCAAGGGCGTGACGCGCAGGAACTTCACGCGGCCGGGCACCTCTTGGAATTGCCGCAAGAAGGGCTGCTATGACAGCCTGAGAGGCCCCCGCGGCACGGACCAGATGACGATCCCACCAGGAGCGGACTGTACGACCCCCAGGATTCTTTACATCCACGGTGGCAGCTGGATGTACGGGTCGCCCTTCACGACGGGCTACCCCCAGCTGGCCTCGAAGCTGGCCGCGGCGGCTGGGGCGGTGGTCCTCATGCCCGACTACCCCCTCATACCGTACGGCAACTACACCTCGATACTCGAGGCAGGCCTGAGCGCCCTGCGGTGGCTCTCCCAGCACGGGCCGCTAGACGAGTGCCGCCCGTCCGATCGGGCGCCGCTCCTGGTGGCCGGCGACTCCTCCGGCGGCGGCACCGCCATGTCGCTGGTGCTGCAGCTGCAGGCGAGGCCCGAGTTGCTGCCCGGAGCGAGCCTCGTCGGCGCCTTCATGTTCAGCCCGTGGACGAACCTCATGTGCAACACGCCGGAGTACTACACGAACGCGTTCGCCGTCATCAAGGACTCGCACGTGAGGTTCGAGGACCTCGGCGAGTACCAGCAGTTCGTGGGGGACATCATGTTCCAGTCCATCGCGTTGCAGTCGGCCAGCCTGTTCAACGGGAACGCTGTAGCGTATGTGGGCAAGAACACGTCCTTGTTGACCGATCCAATCGCTTCGTCCTACTTTGCTGGCCCGGAGCAGTTCAGCGCCGAAAGCATGCCGTCGTTGTTCTTTACAGTAGGGGGTTCGGAGTCAATCGAGGGCGACACTGTCCGCGTAGCCAACACCGCCGGGAAGGGCGGCGCGGACGTCGAGGTAGAGGTCTACACCGGTATGTGGCACGTGTTCCCCATGTATTCTGAAGGTTGCGACAGTGGTCACGAGTTGTGGGCAGGTATGAACGCCATCAAATCGACCGGGGCGTTTGTAAGGAGGGTTGTCGCAGGTGGCAAGGATCGCGTCCGGCACGGATTTCCCCGCATCCACCACTTGTACGATCCCCACATCGACAAGTACGAGAAGGTCGGGCAGCTCCTGCCCAATCGCGTGCGCGTGTCGGAATACCAGAAGATTATCAATCAGGTCGTGGCCAAGCCCTGGTGGGTCGTGCTGGGCTCGCTCGCGACCTCCGCCGGCGCGATCTTCCTGATGGGGCTCTTTCTCGGCAACCTGATGAGCTACGGCGGTATTCGGGCGTACCGCAGAGCCGCCCGCGTGGCCGAGTTCAGGAGGCAGTTCGTGGAGGTGCCCGTCGGCTACGTGTCGTTCGATGGGCTCCAGGGTCGCAGGCCAGCGAGCACGTTCATGGAAGACTTCATCAGGGGCGTCCCCACTACGGATGAGAGGTCCTGGCGGGTGGAGACGGCCAAGGCGAAGCTGTCCAGCACTTCCGAATCGGACCGCGTCGAGGCGGCGCGTGCGGAGAATGCCATGTGGAGGCGCGCCGCAATGGCCGGCGGGGTCCAGGAATCGCCGTGCAGGACTCCTCCCGACGGCCAGAAGGAAGGCCTGGAGGACGGCCAGAGGCCGGACGAGCTGATGGCGGAGGTGAAGCTGAATCCCTTGGAGGCGTGGGCGGTGTCTACCAAGGAGGCTAAAGACGGCGGCATCGAGGCTGCGAGGCGCGAGAACATGGCCTGGCGCCTGCAGAACAAAGAGCGCGGCTCGGGCAAGTGAGGGTAGGTTATTTAGGGCTAGGACAGGTTCGTGCCAGAGAGCAGCGCAAAAGTTGTCACGACACGAGCCTGCCATAGGGCACCCGCGCGGCATTCCCTAGGGCGCTGGGCGTCGCCGCCGCGGGCGCAAACAGAAAAAAAAGAGGACCCCGAGACGGCCCAAGAGCGTTCCAAGCGAGCCCAAGACGGCTTCAAGACGGCCAGAGAGGCCCTCAAGACGCTTCAAGAGGCTCCCAAAAGGACCCCCAAATGGTAAACATCGCGTCCTTCTGGTTTGAAAGGCCTCCAAGACGGCCCAAGATGCCGCCAAGACCGCCCCAAGACGGCCCAAGACGTCCCCAAGAGGGCCCCAAGACGGCCCAAGTGGGCTCCAAGACGGCCCAAGAGAATCCCAAGAAACCCAAGAGAGGCCCCTGAGGGTCCCAAAAGGTCCCCAAGAGGGCCACGAGAGGTCCCCAAGACGGCCCAAGCCCCCCAAGACGGCCCAAGAGGGCCCCAGGACGGCACAAGAGGGCCCCAAGACGGCCCAGGAGGGCCCCAAAAGGACCCCAGGAAGTTTCGGAAATGCAATATTAATTGATTTTCGCAAGGCCTTTTGATAGATTTGCGTATGTCGTACCAAAGCCTTAACACCAGCAGGGCTCGAAGACACTAAGCCAGCGACCTCGCGCCCTCACAAAGTACACGCGCTGTCCGTCCCCGTGCCGAGCAGGTCCTGAGATCTAGGCCTCCCAGATGGGGTCCGAGTAGATGGAGTCAGAGGATCGCGCCGCATCGCCGATGTATCGGCGACGTGGCTCGATGTGGACCCCGATTTTCTCCACGCCGACGTCGCCGATGCATCGCCGACGTCGCCAGTGCACTGCCGATGCATCGGCGATGCACCGGCGACGCGGCGCGATCCTCCGACCCTATCTGCTCGGACCCCACTTGGGAGGCCTCTATTGGAGCAGCGGGGGGCGGGCGACCATCCCCCATCCCACCTTCGATCCCCCCGCGGACTGCGAGGGAAGGCGAAGAGGACGAGGAGACCACGAAGGGGAGGAACGGAGGCGCCAGCGGTGACATGTGCCTCGTCCCGCGTCTGAGGAGTGCCCTGGCTGGGTCGCTTCGCTGGCGTTGCAGGCCCATCGGCAAACATGTGTCGAGGGGGGCAGCTGGCCACAAGCTTGTGCAGTTTCGCGCCCCTGCCGAGACTGACCGCCCTGACTACGCGGTCGTCGCGTGTTTGGGCTGTGGTCCAGCTGCGCCCCTCGCCGGTCCAGCCCCGGCCCGTTGTGCCGTCCTGAACAGGGTCCTCCCCCCTCGCTCTCTCCGCCCCCTTCGCCCTCTTTCTCTCCCTCCCTGCCGCCCTGGCGGCCGCTGCCCCGTCCCCGCGCGCCCCGGCGTCCGTCTCCTGGGCCTCGTCCCGCTCGCGGCGCCATGTTGGGGGCCCGGCATCGTGCCCACCAGAGGTTTCCTCTGCTGCTTCCCTGGGCCCCCGCAGCAGCCACCGCGGTCGTTGTGCCCGCTGCCTCGCTCAGGGTGCCCGGGCGCAGGCGCCGCAGTCTCCGCAGTATCCTGGGGGCTCACTGCTCGCGGTGCCCTCTCAGCAGCTGCCGCAGTTGTCGTACCCGCTGAGTCACTCTGGGTGTAGCGCAGACGCCCTGGGCGCCAGCCGGTATGAGCCGCCGTGTTCGGCCCCGGCACCTGGACAGCATCTTCTGCCTCCCTCTGGCCCACTGGCCCCCCCCTTCGGGCAGCTGCATTGTGCATCGCAGCCGCGCAGGCCCTGCAGGAGCCGCCCCCAGCCGCCAGCCCGAGGGTGGCCGCTCCCTGCTCGCCACTTCCTCTTTCTTGTATCCTCTCTCTGCGGCCTCTCTCGCGAGCAGCCGCAAGATGTTCTCCCTCCTCCGCCCTCGCCGCGACTACAACAGTTGCGGCTGCGTAAGCCTTCCACCCGACCGTCCGGGCTTTGGTGGGGCTCACAGACGTGTGACTCAACGCCCCTGCAAGAGGGGAGGCGAGGAGGACGAGGATCCTGGCGTACCGCCTTGGGCGTGGGACACTGCAGGCGGCCGTTCTTAGAAGTCCTCCAACGATTTTTGCACTTGCGCGACCAAGTTTCGATGATCAGGATCCGCACGCAGGGCAGTAACCCACGGTTGGACGCCAAATTTCGAAACATTGCATGTCGCCCCTTCTTGGCCCGAGAAACGACGCCCCAGTTGGGTTGCCCTGAGCTGAATGGGGTTGGGAACGAGGAGGACGGTGAGGAGGGCGAGGAGGAGTGGACAGGAATGGGGAGGGCGAGGCGAGTGAGGGTGCCCCCTCCTGTGGCTTGAATCAAGCGGAGCGTGGAGGACGGTAAGCACGTCGTTTTCGGGCGCGTCATCCAGGGCGTGGACATACTCTCGAAGCTGGAGTCCTCAGGCATCCGCCCCCGCGCGCCACTTCTGTCGCCGTCCGCAACGCTTCTACCCTCCTGCTACGCGGTCCACCCTCGCTCTCAGCCTTTACCTGCCTGTTCGGGAAGTACGACGGCGCCCCCCCGAGCAAGAACCCGAACCCACTAAGGATGCGCCCGTGATGGAGGAGGAGAAGGAGGAGAAGGAGGAGAAGGAGGAGAAGGAGGAGAAGGAGGAGAAGGAGGATGAGGATGAGGATGAGGATGAGGAGGAGGAGGAGGAGGAGGAGGAGGAGGAGGAGGCGGAGGATGAAGATGAGGAGGCCGAGGAGGAGGAGGAGGAGGACGGAGGACGGAGGACGCAGGACGGAGGAGCAGGAGGAGGAGGAGGAGGAGGTGGAGGAGGAGGAGGAGGAGGAGGATGCGGCGAGAGAGGTTTCTTAAAATTGGCCAAGCAGCAGGACATCGAATGGAGGAGGATGGGGAGGACAACCAGGAAGAGGCATAGATGCTTGCTTGTAGCACAACCAGTGCTTGCACCAAGGGATTCTTGCTCCTGCTGAGTACTTCGCTGGCGTTTCTGGGTTGTCGTTCAGTGGGCCCCAGTCACCGCCTTGTCGCCGCCTCGTGCGTTGGCTGGCGTCCCCGGAAATTTAGCCTGTGGGAGCCCGCCGCCTCCTCGTCGCCGCGTCGTGCGCTGGATCGTGTTGAAGCACCCGCACATGGGCTCAACTCCGCAGAATCGTGGCCGTCAAAAAATGGGACTACGCCCCCTCGCCCCCTTGGGCTTATCCGTGCGCCTCTTTTGTTATGCTTCCAGTAGTTCGCCCGCACGGTCATTCACCAGCAAAAACCAAACAGTAACATCCTAGCCACATTGTCATGGACCCCCCGCCATCTCCTGCAAGCAAGCATATGCGACTCACATGAGTTGATCAAGTATTGTAGCATTCAGTAAAACAAACACTCTTGCAACCGATACAATGCTTGCGGGGCACAGGCGTGCTCCGCCGCGCGCGCATGTCAATCTTCTTCGCGCACTGTTCGTGCTCTGAAGGTTTCGCGGCATGGCTTTTTCAGGAACCGTCGAACGCCCTTTTCCACCAGAAGGTCCCAATAATTCTGCGCGCGCGTTCGCTGACATCACGAGACAACCATCGGTTCCCGAGCGTCGAGGCAATGCCGGCCGCACGCGCGCGCGCACGCCAAGCACGTCTCGCCCAGTCTGTCGAATAGTGCAAATGCGGGGCACGCGCGCGCTCGTCTCCGCGCGCGCGCAAAGTTGCAAGCCTTCTAAGGTCGGTTGCTTCTGCAGCGCTTCAGCACAGATGTGTTCAAGCACCCTCAGGAACCAACTGGTGTTCAATAGAAGTATGCCGGGCGTGCACTTCGTCATCAGCCTCATCAGCACAGCCGTTACTGTCATCGCCAGCGTCATCATTGCCATCGTCGTAATCATCATCGTCATCATCATCATTATCATGATCATCATCATCATCATCATCATCATCATGCCTCTTCTATTCTCTGTGAGCAAGCTCCTGCTGTCTCCGCAGCTTCTCTGCCCAAGTGCCCCCCGTCGGCCTCCCTGGCTGCTCAGCACGGTCGCCGCCCTCCTCTGGGTGACGGCCGCCTGCAGCGCCTGCGCGGGCTGCTGCTCGGGCTGCTGGGCCCGTAGCGGAGGCTCTGGCCCTCCGCCTGGCCGCGCGGCGCGGTTTCTGCTTCACCTGAGCAGGACCGCCGTGCGGCGCGAGCGCTGGCCTACGGGGCTCCGCCTCGACCTCAAGCGCTCGAGCGGGCAGACGCCCAGCGTGCGGGCGGCGGCGGGCGGCGGCGCTGCCTGATGGCGGGCTGCCCACTGAGTTGGCGGCCAGGGGCGGAGGGCCCCGTTGGCCCGAGCTCTACCCTTTCGCTGCGCCCACGGCGCGCGACTACGCACGATGGCGCCTAGACGACGGCGACACCAGCTGGGCGGCTATCCCCCTCGCCTCTCGAGAAGGGGGCATCCTGCTGGCCCTGCCTGGCGCCTTTCGCTCTACAGCGGAGCTCGAGGCTGCCGAGGCGGATGGCTTTGCTGGGATGATAGGCCCCTTCCAGCTAGTGGACGTCCAGCTCCAGGGGGCCGCTTCACGGCCGCTCGCCACTACCGCATCCGTCCTCGTTATAGATATCGAGGTTTCCGAGCTCGAGCTCGAGTCGCTGTACCCTCTAGAGGTCGGCGACGACGCAGGCATCGTTCCCTTCGCCGAGGTGCGCAGCCGCGTCTATTGGCCGCATCCTTCGGGGGTTCGGGTGCTTCGCGAGGGCTACGCTCGTTTGCACGGCGCCCCGCCTACCGCAGGGGAAGAGCCTCTCCCAGGGGCCGATCGGGCTACCCCCTACCACTCTGCCGACGAGATGGAGGAGCCCGAGGGGTTCGCGGCCGACGGGGAAGCCGACCGCGCGGCCCCAAGTGCGCGAGCCCCCGCGGTCGCTGGAGCGCCGCGCGGCCCGCCCGCCAAGCGCGCTGGCGCCGCCGCGCCGCCACGGGTCGCGGGTCCTGCTCCGATTGCTCCTGGTGCTCCTGCGGCGTCTCTGGACGACGGGGCTCCCAGGACCCGCGCCGAGGTAGCTGCCGAAATGCGCGCCTTGCTTGCAGCCCACGCGGCCTCCACGATGGTCGGCGGACCCGAACCGCTGGGCCCCGCTCCGGCTGCCCGGAGCGCTCGGCCCGAGGTGCCTCAGCTTTTCAGCGACGAGGCGGCGCGCCTCGTGCTGGATCCTGCGGGGATCGAGGCCGTCTTGTCCCACGCGCCCGTGGCCCCACATCGGGTCTCCGCGCGCCCCAAGGGACCCACCTCCGCGCTGGTCTCGGCGTGGGAGAAGGCGCGCTCTCTTGCTGTCCCTCGGGCCCCTTCGTCCGCTTCCGGACCGATGGGCCCCCCGCCGCCGCCTGGGCTAGCCCATCCCGCTGCGGTCGACAGCTTTGCCGAGGCGGGCGGCGCCGACGGGTTAGAGCCGCCCCTTGCGGCCAATCCGACGGACTTCAGCCTCATGCTTCAGTGCCTGCACCAGTCCCTTTCCTTGCAGCAGGGGCGGGGCCATCGCCCAGCCTTCCACCCGCTTCTGGGGACCCTGAGCGACCAAGCTCAAACTCCGCCCGCGACCTCGGGCGACCCCGCGCACGCATCGGCTCAGATGGGGGAATCGCTCGGAGGCGCGAGTGGCAGCAAGCGCTGATGCAGCACGGCCCCGACGTGCGAGGACTGATGAGGGAGAATTTGGCCCGCGTTCTGGGCGTGGAAGTCAGCGCCGTGACCCCCATGGCCATGCATCAGTACTTTCGCGAGCACAGCCCCCCCGGGGCTCAGCCGTCGACGCACGAGTTGTTGACGCATTTTGCCTTCCTCAGCGCCGAGCTGTGGCGGGCCTGCGAGGAGGGCAACCCCGAGAGGGTCCAGACCTTGCTGACGTGCCAGTGCATGTTCATCGACCAGTTGGCGGGGGACCGCGGCTACCTCGAGGCCGCTTGGTTCCTCACGGGGCTGGAGCCTCCCCCGTGTCGCGTGACAGTCGTCACACGGAGCGCGAGGCCCAGACCCCGTTTTCACCCCTAGTGGATCCTCGCTGGCTGTCGGCGCAGGGCGAATACATGAAGGAGCTGCAAGCATTTCGGGCGCGCCTCGACGCCGAGCGCGCCGTCGCGCTCCCCAAGCATCCACCTCATCAGCCCAGGCAGCCCAAGGTCTCAAAGCCCCCCTTCAAATCTCAGGGCGCTCCCAAGGCCCCGAAGGCGGTGCCCAAGAAGGACTGAAGATGCCCTTGGCGCCCGCCTTCTTGGAGGGGGGGCCTTCGCGTGGCCGAGGTACGCCGCCGCAGACAGTCTGCACCGACGCTGCTGTGGCTGCTAGGCGTGTTTGGGCGCAGCGAGGGCGTGAGGGTAGGAATGCGCTCCTCCAGCGATGCTGTTGCGGCCCCGCAGGGAGGAGTACGTTCCGCCACCACGCCCCTCGCTCTGCTCCGAACCGCCCCTCGGATCCATTCGGCCATTTTGGCCGTCACCTGCCTCAGTCGAGCGCTCCCCCCATGGGGCCTGCAGCCCCTGAGGTTGGTGTTCTTGCTGGTGCTTGTTATCCTTCAAGCACCCCTGCTGCTCTTGCCAACGTCGCGCCATTTGTCGCTGACTTGTCTGCCTTGCTGCGCCTGTTTCCAGGCGCGAACATTGATATCACCCACTGGGCGGCAGCGCTGTCCCAGGTTGGGATGGGTGCTCGATGTTCTCTTGGATCTTTCTCCCGCTCATCAATGCGTGCAATGGACAGGGACGACCCGTACCTTTTGGGGCCGCTTCCCCGCGATCCTTGGCCGTGCCCGCCTGCTCCACCTCTTGGTCCCCCGCCTGACGGCTTGTCGGCGAGGCGCAGGGAGCGCTGGAGATTGCGGCGCGAGGCGCGGACGCTCGCGCAGTATTCTGTTATTGCGTTGAACTGGCTCACTTTGGGTCATCCTAGCCTCGCTCCCGCCGAGGCTCGTGTCCGCGCCGCGGTCTCGCCCTGCCAGGAGGGCGTCCGCACCCGTATCGAACGGTTGTGTCGGATCGCAGTTCGCCTTGCCCGTGGTGGCAAGAGCGACTTAGGTCGAGCCTTCGACAAGTTCGACTCTACTGAGGTCTCGCTCCATGGCCTGGCCACCCATGTTGCAGCTTTGGAGGCCTCCTTCACCTCCTCTTCTTCCGTGCCCGCCCCCATGCGGCACTGACCGACCAGCGCTCCTTCCGTGCCTGGTTCGCTGGCGTCTGCGGCGGCTTGGGACTCCACCCAGGTCGAGCCCTTCGATTTAAAAGTCAGGGCGTCTCGCATTAAGTGGGATACTCGCCAGTGTTTGATCCCATTCCATTTCTCTCTGACGCTCGAGTCCGCGAAGCGTTCATCAATCCAGAGGAGATGCGGCTCCCGGCGTCAGAGTGGCCAGCTGGCCAAAAGGGGGCGCGTGTCCATATGGACCGCGCCGAGCTGTGGGCCCTACTCCAGAAGTGGGATGCCTGCGGCGCCCTGTACCTGACTCCGGCTTCGGACCTCGCCTGGGATGAAGCCTGCGGAGCTTTCAGGGTACCGAAGGACAGCGACTTCGACAGGCTGATCCTGAACCCAACGGTCGTGAACAGCCGCTGTGCCTCAATCTCGTCCAGCACCCAGCGCCTTGGCCAGGGTTTCCTGCTGTGCCGTTTGGGTCTGGCGCCTGGGGAGTGGCTGGCAGTTTCTTGCGACGACCTACGGGAGTTTTACTACACTTTCCGCGTTCCTCCCGCGCGCGCCAGGCGTAACGCCCTTCGCGTTCGTCTGCCATCATCCCGCTTCAAGGCCTTTCGAGCCTGGCGCCCCGAGCTCGAAGGTGTGGACGTCGCGCCTTGCCTCAATGCTCTAGCGATGGGCGACAACATGGCGGTGGAGATTGCCAACTCTGCACATGAAGGCGTCTTGCACAGCTTCGGGGCCTTGCGGCCTCACGAGCAGGTTGTCCACCGCTCGCCCTTCCCGCGGGGACCGTTTGTCGAGATGCTGAATATTGATGACCATACAGGTTTTCAGAAGCTCTCGTGGCATGGCTCCGCTCCTCGCCCCGACGACCCCTGTCGTCGTGATCGTGAGGTCTTCGCCGCCTGCGATGCAGGCTACCCGCGCGTGGGCCTGATTCAGCATCAAGGCAAGCGCGCGCGCGGCGAAACGCACAAGGTGGTGGTGGGCGCCGAGGTGGAAGGGCGCATAGGCATCGTCTGCGCTCCCTAGTGCGGACGGTGGCCTTGTGCAGGCTGACCCTGATCCAAATCTACCTCGGCATCACCACACGCTCCCTGTTAGCCTCTCTTGTGGGCTGCTGGGTCCAGGTGTTCCTCTATCGCCGTCCGATGCTCGCCATCTTCACGCACGTCTACAACTTCCTGTCGCGCCTGGCGACCGAGGAGGGCATTGAATACGACTTGCCTCCTTATGTTCGCGACGAGCTTTTGGCCTGCACCTTTTTAGCCTTTACGGCTATAACCGACCTTCGGGCGCAGCCTTGCCCCGAGGTGTTCGGTACGGACGCGTCTCTCGGCTGGGGGGGCGTTGTCCGCGCTCCTATCAGCCCGCAGCTCTCCGCCGAGCTGTGGCGCAGATCGGAGCACGGGGGGTGGCACACGATCCTGCACAATCGGGGCCTCCTCGCCGTACTCAGCCGCGGCGTGCCCTTGGGCCCTGAGCTCACCCAACTGCATCGCGACCTGGGGCTCCCTTCTATTGAGCCCCCCGTCGCGCCGCGTTGGGTCACCGAGCTATCAGAGGCGCTGCGCTTTCGGCTCGCGTACAAATGGGAGTTTCGCATGCCCCGTCACATCAATATCCTTGAGACAACGGTGTATAAGAGCTTGTGCAAGTACTGCTGTATTCGCCTCCCTGACTCTCGTATCCCCGTTCTCTTGGATTCAAAAGTGGCTTTGGGCGCGACCGCTCACGGGCGCAGTAGCTCTCCTGGTCTATCTCACGTTCTTTCGACCACTTTGCCCTATGTGATAGGAGGAGGTTTATATATGGGAGGCATGTACGTGCCTACGGACGTGCACAGGGCCGACGACCCCACGCGGAACCGTGCGGTGAGGCCCCCGTCCCGTGACCCTCCCGCCTGGTTAGTTGAAGCAGAGAGAGGAGAATTTACTCGCTTTGATTGCATTGCGTACGCCGACTCCCGCTCGTCATTCCCTACTTGTCTCTGGGGCCGATTTGTTGCGCAGCTTGTGGCTCGAGGCCCCGAGGGGCTGCTCAGCCACCGCTGGGCGGCCGCCCCCCCCCCCTCGGAGGGCGCGGGGATGGCCGCCGACGCCGCCAGCGACGGCGCCCAGGGGGAGGCACCTGACCCCTCGGGCGCCGCCGAGAGCAGCAGTGAAGCTGCTCTCGCCAGCGGAGAGCGTCGCGGGCCTCGCAACGCGCTCTTCGCTGACAGCGAACGGCCTCTCGCGTCCTCGGCAGACGCCACGCCAAAAGCGTCTGCCTCCGCGGAGGGCGGCTCGCCCGGCCCCGACCCTGGCGCCGCCAGCGCAGGATCGGCTCCCCAGGCCGCCAAGCGTGCTCCGCCACTGGCCCTCCGCTCCAAGGCCGCGGCGGCCCCTCCGCCTGCTATCGGGGGGGGCTCGTCGCGCGTCGGCTCGCGGGAAGCGCCAAAGGGGGCCTCAGCAGCTACCCCCCGCACCTTCCAGCGAGCGGCCAGGGTGAGCGCCTCTCGCCAACTGCTTGGCGTAGTGGACGGGGCCTCGCGCGGCACAATTGAGGCCGCCTTCAGGCGCCAGTCCCTAGTCTACCATCCAGACAGGACTCCCGCGCACCTGGGCGCCGACGAGCGAGCAGCCCGCGCGATGAAGTGGAAGCAGCTCTGTGACGCCAAGTCAGTGTTGCTCCAGGCCGTCTCGCAGGCCGCCGCGCCGCCCGATGTTCCTAGCACGGGCGGCGACGGTCCTGCCGCCCGCGCCTGCGCCCGGGCCAAGGCGGCAGGAAAGGGCGCCCGCAAGGGCAAGCTGGCTCCAGGGCCGACCATGGCCCTTCAGGCGCTCGAAGAGGCGGTCTCCTCGCGGGTCGCCCTTGCGAGCGCCGAGCTGGCCCCTCGGGCTGCCCTCCCCGCCTCGGGCGCGCCTCTCCCGAGGGGCGGGGTTTCGTCTGCCCTCGCGACGCGGGCGGCTGAGTCGGATGCCACCCTCGTCTCCGCCGTGTCGCGCGGCCGCGTGGAGCTCGACGCACTCCGCACCGCACGTGCCGACGCCACCAGGCGCACGGTGCAGGCTCCTGCACGCGGCGAAGGAGAGCGTGCCGTCGCTCGTGCCGAGCTCGCGGAAGGGATGGCCGATCGAGCCTACTTCCGACGCGTGCGCGAGGCCGCCAGTCGAGAGGCCGCGGGCTTGCCGCGCACTGCTCCCGTCCAGCTGGGTCGGGATTGGCGCAAAACCTTGCGCGCCGTCCTGCACAACGCTGAGGTCTCGACGGGCATCGCCATCGCAGAACGTGCCGCTCGTGCTGGGGACGCACCCGCGTCGTCCACTGGCCGCTCCTTGGCCGAGGTGGAGGCTGAGGACCCGCGCGCCTTGGCAAGGCCCGCCGACGACCCTGCGTCCAGATTCAGCCGTCGTGAGCGGCGCGCGGTCCGCGCCCGCCTGGGCCCGCGGGATGAAGCGGTCGAGGACCAGCCCAACCGCGGTGGTCACGCGCCGCGCTCCGCCTCGCGCACGGGCACCGCGCGCACCAGGCGCGCCGCCAGGCAGCGGCGGGCTTCGATGGCGGCGCTCCCCGCCCCTGAGGGGGGGGCCGCCACGGCGCCTGGCCGCAGGGCGCGTCGCACTGCCAAGGCGCGCCGCTGGGCAGGCGCGGCACGCCCCAGCTCCGCCGCGGGAGTGGGCTCCCCACCGCGGAGCCGCAGCCCTGCCCGCAGCCGTACGCGGTCTCCAAACCCGTACGGGACCGACCGCACCTCTCCCTCGGGGGGCTGCTCGTCGCCTCCCGTCGACGGCCCGATCTCGCCCGAGGAGCCGTCGGAGCCGACTGCGGGGGAGGCATCGGAGGGCCCGCACACTCCTGACGGGTCCCCGCCCGCGAGCGTTCGCAGCCGCTCGAGAGCGGAGCCCGCGCGCGACGAGGACTCTCCGACGGAGCTCGAGGACGTCGTGCTGAGTGCCCTCGCAGACTCCTCGATGGACCTCGAGCGCGTCGTGGCGGGCCTGAACCCCGAGGTCCTCCGCCGCCTGCAGGCGGCCTTCCCTCGCCGCTCGGGGGCCTCACCGCCCGCCGCTCGCGCCTCGGTTCGCAGTCGCTCTCGGGGCCGCGGCACGCGTGTAGGCTCCGAGACTCCGCGGCCCGTGCCCCCGCCGCCGCCGCCGCCCCCTCACCACTCTGGGGGGCGTGCGGCGTCGCGATCCCGCGCGTCGACCGCAGGCCAGGGGCTTAGTCGGGCCGTCGCGCGCGGCTCCTCTCGCGCGCCTTCGCGTCAGGCGACGTCGCCTCGGCGTCGCGAGGTGCGCTCCCCTCGAGTCGCTCCGAAGCAGCGCCCGAGCCCCGCTACTGCGCAGCGGCCAGCCACGTCCCGCCATGGTGCGAGCTCGGGCGACGTCCACGCAGGCAGCTCCCGCGCGGACTCCGCTGCTCAGGCCCCTCAGTCTTCGGTAGGCACGCGCTCCTCCAGCGATGCTGTTGCGGCCCCGCAGGGCGGAGGGCGTGCCGCCGAGGAAAGGGGGTCTTCGAGCGGCCCCGCGCCTGGCCGAGATTCAGGGCACGAGCTGCATCCCAGCGGCTCCCACAGCGGCGGCGCTGGGAGCGCCGCGGCTGCAGCCTTCGCAGCGCGGCGCACGGCCTCCGCGGCCGTTGAGCAGCCCTTGCCTCCAGGGGCCGCCACCGCCCTAGCGTGGCGTCTCAACCTCGGCGGTGAGAAGGTCACAGTGGTGAGGTGGGGACCCGCCTAGCAAGCTGCCTTCCAGAGCGCGGCGTCGTGGCTGAGGTCTTTCGCACCCGCAGGGGCCGCCGAGCCCGAGGGCAGAGATGACCTGCACTGCCTCCTGCAGGCCTTGCACGCCTATAAGCGCCTGTTTCATACAGGCGGCGCCGAGCCGATCGACGAAGCCTCGTGGTTGCATCCTTACGTGGCCGCCGTCGAGCCCGAGGCTATCCCCGCGGGCGCTGACCTCCAAGCCTTGGGGGCGGGCGCCATCCGTGGCATCGGGCTCGGCTCAAAGATCGAGCACAGGAGGCGCGCGGGCAAGTTGGCCTGCCTTTTCGACCTTCTGTACCACGTGCAGGACGGTCACGGCGCCATCCCAGCAGCGCTGTGGGATCTCATTCCCCTCCGTCCGAGATCCTCGACGCGTTCGCGGAGGTGGTGCCCGTTCCACATCATTCGGGCCTCACGTCCTCGGCAGCTCGTTCCGAGCTCGCCGAATCGGCCGCAGCTGCGCGCGCCGAGCCGCGCCCGCCCTTTGACTGGGCGACCCTCGAGGGAGGGGACGCACTGCCCGCCGAGATCGAAGCAGGGGCTCGCCGTGCTCACCGTAACATGGGCGGATCCTTCACCTCGGCGCGGGCGACGCTGGCGGAGGCGTCGGGGTTCGAGACCGACGGGCGGGACACCCTCGTTCCGCCCTTCTACGCGTCCAGGAGCAGGAGGGCCGCCACGCTGATCAGCTCTCCCAGCCCTGGCCGCCCTGCGCTCATCCTGTGGTGCGTCTGCGGCCTCTGCATCTCTCTGGGAGCCGCGGCGCCGACCGCAGGCCAAGGGCTTAGTCGGGCTGCGCCTTCCGCGCCCGCTCGCCCTCCGCGCACTCCCTTCGTGCGCGATTCTCACCTCACCTCCGCGTATCTCGATCGTCGCTCGAGATCGATTGATGCGTTCGAACTGTGGTTAGCAGAACACACTGGCGTGCCGCCAGCCACTCTTTACCGTAGCGGGATACTTCTCGCCCGCTTCCTCGCGACCTTCGGCGTGTGGCTTCATGATGCAGGTTTCCCTCATTATATTCTGGTTCATGCCATCTTGGGAATCCAGAGCGCTCATCCGCATTGGAAGGCCTTTCTAACAGAAGCTTGGGACGTAGCGAAACAATGGAAGCTCGCGGAGCCGCCAAAGCTCCGCCCGCCCTTACCTCGCGCTCTGCTGCGCGCTATGGTCGGTCTCTGTTTCGCCTGGGACTGGCCTGTGATGGCGGCATTGCTGCTCATGGGCTTTACGATGTTCCTCAGGCCTGGCGAGCTGCTGGCGTCGCGCCGCTGTGACTTGTCGCTTCCTTGCGACCGCCTCGAAGTTGAAGGGGATGCTTTTCTTTCGATTCTTGTTCCAAAGACCAGGAGAACGTACCCGACGCAGCATGCTCGCTGCTCCGACGGGGCAACAGGTGAAGATTTGAACAAGTGTTGGGCGCGTTGGACTTTTTTTTTCTTTTTTTTTTTTTTATTTTTTTTTTTTTTTTTTATTTTTTTTTTTTTTTTTTTTTTTAGTTTTTCTTTTTTTTCTTTTTCTTTTTTTTTCTTTTTTTTTTTTTTCCTTTTTTTTTTTTTCTTTTTTTTTTTTTTTGTTTTTTTTTTTTTTTTTTTTTTCTTTTTTTTGTTTTTTTTTTTTTTTTTTTTTTTTTTTATTTTTTTTGTTTTTGTCTTTCTTTTTTCTTTTTTTTTTCTTTCCACCGATCCTCTCGCCCCTTTCGGTGCGAGCGGCTTCCGTACTCGGTGGAATCATTTGCTTTCGGCCCTGGGCGTCCCTCTTGCCAAAGCGGGTCAGGGGCTCAACCTGACGCCCGCATGTCTGCGGGGCTCTGGCGCACCAGACTTCTATATCGCTACGGAAGACGTCCCTCGCGTCTTCTGGCGGGGGCGTTGGCGTCAGGCTTCCAGTGCTGAGCGCTACCTGCAAGCCGCCGCCGCTTCCACAGTTCTTGCTGCGCTGCCCGTGCCCGCACGGGCGCGGATCCTGTTCTTCGCCACCGCCAGCGACCGCCTTGTCGCTTCATTTCTCCAAGTCGGCCCCGCCGCTTGGCCTGCCCTACTTGCGGCCGCCCGCCGAAACCTTGTCACTTCGCAAGGTCCTTGAGCACGGGTATGGCTGCCTCGCCGTCGTCGGCGAGCAGGCGGTCTCCCCCGCCTGACGCGCGGCGCCCCGGCACGAGCGCGCGGGACGGGCCTGCCCATTTTGGGCCGCCCCGCGCGCGCGAGCCGCGGCCGCGCTCGGAGACAGCTCGCTAGCGCGCGAGCGGGAGAATGCCTCTTCTATTCTCTGTGAGCAAGCTCCTGCTGTCTCCGCAGCTTCTCTGCCCCCCTCCCTCCTCTCCCAATCTAAGGCTGAGGGGCGCTGCCTCGCCGTCGTCGGCGAGCAGGCGGTCTCCCCCGCCTGACGCGCGGCGCCCCGGCACGAGCGCGCGGGACGGGCCTGCCCATTTTGGGCCGCCCCGCGCGCGCGAGCCGCGGCCGCGCTCGGAGACAGCTCGCTAGCGCGCGAGCGGGAGAATCATCATCATCATCATCATCATCATCATCATCATCATCATCATCATCACCGTCATCATCATAACCGTCATCGCCATCGTCGTCATCTTCTTCCCCGCCGTCACCACCGTCATCGTCGGTGTCGTCGCCCTCGTCAAATTTCTGCGCGCGCAGTTCCTTATCATCCTCGCTAGCATGATTTTCATCATCATCGACAGCGTTACCGATGCCACCGTCAGTATCATCACCATCCGCCTCATAATCAACACCATTCTCGTCGTCGGCATCGTTTCCACTGTCGTCAATATCATCATCTTCGACGTCGCTGTCACGGTCCAATTTAATGTTGCCAACAAAAGGTGCGTGTGTGTTGGTGGGATGTTGGCACGAGCATTGGAGGTGGTTGCGTGCGAATTCAGCCAACATTAGTTGAATAGGAATTGAGTCTACCACCCTTCCGAGCCCAGACTTACCGGGCCCCGCTGGGATGGTACAAGTCACATAGGATGTTGCTCCGTTGTTCATTGTCTCTCTACTAAACCGTACTATTTCAGCCAAGCTGGTATCGCCCTGCCCGTCATCCTTGCCAAATAATACGTTTGGGTTCTCCGGTCTAACTCGAAGCAGAATTTCCAATTAATTTCTTGCAGAACATACAACTATATCTACACGTGAGCGCACATTTCGAAATCAAGCCGAACACATTCGTTCTGCGAGCATTCCATCGTGCCAACATGACAACCTAGCTGTTTTCTATCAGCGATATCGCTGATTTTCTTCCCGCGCGCAGTTGCTGCAATCGCAAGACAACCATCTGATTTTAGCAAACTCGTTCAGATCCCGCAGTCTCATCTCACCACGCGGTGGATCTGCGTTGATCTAGCAGCATGCGCCCAATGCACGATTCCGTATCAACTAATACCATGCGGGCCACACGCGCGCCGCGTCGCGCGCGTGCTGACATCTTTCCAGAACCATGGTTTCCGAAGTATTTCAAGATAGGGCTCTTCAAACACAACCACATGTTTTTCGACAACAAGTTTGCCAGATTCCATGGATTTCTGTGCGCGCACTGCCTCATTACCCCCACCAGTGCCATCACATCACTGCCGGTATCGCCCTCGTCAATCGGCGCCATGGCAGTCATCATCAACACAATCGCCTTCATCACCGACACATGGACATCATCATCGCCATCGTCGTCACCAGCGTTGGCGCTCTCATTGGCCTTGCCATCGTCATCGTCACCATCGCCACCACCGTCGTTTCCCAATCAGAGCTCGCCTCTGTAGGTTAGGTTTGCCGCCGATTTTCGCGGCACGCCTGGGTGCCCGGTGCCCGGGGGTGCCCGGGTGCCCGGGTGCCCGGGTGCCCGGGCGTGCCCGGGCGTGCCCAGGGGTGCCCGGGGGTGCCCTATCGCCCTATAGCCCAATAGCCTTATAGCCCTGTAGCCCTACAGCTCTATAGCTCTATAGCCCTATAGCCCTAAAGCTCAATAGCCCTGTAACCCTATAGCCCTATAGCTCTACAGCCCTATACCCCTATACCCTATAGCCCTATAGCCCTATAGCCCTGTAGCCCTGTAGCTCTATTACCCTATGGCCCAATAGCCCTATAGCCCATCTATCCCTATAGCCCTACAGCCCTAAAAGATGATGATTGGGGTTTTTCTCCGGTATCATTTTTTTCAGCATCGTTGCTGCCATTGTCGGCTTCATCATGATGTGGCGCCCGCCCGAGCCAACCACCCGCACTGACGCGTCAGCGCAGCCTTCGAGACGCCCCTGGAAGTTCCAATCGGTAGGCGCCATCGCGGTCGCATCAGTTGTGCCAAACTAGCTGGTCGATCTGCGCGCGAGCGTGCGCGCGATAGTGCGGCCGTAGAGACGCGCTAGCAAGTTCCAATCGTGAGCAGCAGTCGTCACCGAATGGGTTTTAGCAAACAAGTTGCGGGTGGGAGGGTCGGATGTTTGTGCGAATTGTGCGGTTGACGGCTTTAAGTTCAGCATGCGTGAAGGCATCTCGTAGATCATTTCTCCTAAGGGAGATCAGCTCTACCCACGTGCGGGGGCCAGATTTATCGCCCCCCCCACCCCGCCAGCTTATTTCCTCACTCTGCACTGCCGTCCACCTTGGTGATCACATCGTACCATCCCAGCCAACGCGGTATGACTCCCTCTCCCGTCAGCCCTGTGCAATAATAGCATGCGGCGCGCACTTGTTGATTGTATGTGCGGGTGCTGTAAATCTCTCATGCTAGCATTCACCCAGCAAGTAGGGTACTGCACCCTCGATGTGCAATCCATGCATTGCAAGT
>CAUYUJ010021583.1:97781-136790 GCA_963575745.1 Prorocentrum cordatum | reverse complement strand
CTCCTCCTGCAGAGCGCACCGAGCGGGGGCACGACGGCGTTTTGCCCGGCGGAGCGCACGCGGCCACCCGTCGCGGGGCGGGCACGGCGGCCCCCACGGGCCCCGGACAGCACGGGGCCGCGCAGGGCCTCGATCTAGCCTCACGCTAGGAGGAACAGCGGCCAGAATTTTAGGAGGCAACTACTGTCGGCGGTGGACAAACCTCCCTTTAGTAAACCTCCCATTAGTGAAAAAGGCCTGGGACCGAAACCGACGGACCTGAACCCGCAAAAATAAAGGCCGCGACGCCCTCTCGCGAACCGAAAACGGCCAATTCACTAATCGACGTGTCAAGGTAGGAGGTCTATCAACCTCCGATACTGGGAGGTCTTCGTCGGAATGATTGAGGAGGATGAAGCCCCATTGGGGGGCTCTTACGCCGGAATGGGCCTCAAATGAAGCGGGATTGAGCCAGATTGGGCAAGACTAAGCGGGGTTGAACCAGATGAAGCGGGATTAAGCCGGAGTAAGCCAGATTTCGGACCGAGGCAAAATCAGAATTTGACCTCCCCGGAGTTGCATCCGAAAGAGTTGGAGGCCTAGAAATGGGCACCAACACCAACACAGTGGGGGTGCCGCCACATGGGGAAGACGATCCTAACTTTCGGTGCCGGTGGCAACATCTCGGTCACCGATTGGAAGCCAGCATGCTACCGCCATCGCCGAGATCGGGACCTCCTTCCCTCGGTGGAGGCACCCCGCCGCTCTTGGTGTTGGTTTATGTTGCTCCCATCCGACTTGAGGACCACATCCCAGAAATAATTTCGAGCACCCAGAAAAGTGTCGAAAGAGTGTCGAGACAGCGTCGAAAGAGTGTCTCCGAGGGCCCGACACGCGAAAACCCTCGATGTTGGGGGTGTTTTCCTGGTGCTCGACATTCTTTCTGGTCGGGCTGGAGCTAAACGGTGCTTCCACTATCATGCCATTTTCGTGGTTTCCATCACCATCATCAACACCAGCATCCTCATCCTCATCCTCATATTCCTCCTCCTCCTCATCATCATCATCAACTCTGGACCAGGGCTCGAGCTAAACAATGCTTGCCGTTCCCATGCCGTTTTTGTGTTTTCCACCGTTCCGGCTTCGCTCCGTCCTCTTTGCTGCAGAAACAAGGCTAAAGCAGGTTGGAACATCATAAGTGTTGGCGTCAACCTCGAGGCCTGCGACAGAGGGAGCAGCGAGCGGGTGCCGCCGGAGAAAGCCCGGGCTCCGAGCGCTGCAGCCTAGGGAGGAGGAGCAGGAGGGAGGAGGGAGTGAGGGAGGGAGGGAGTGTTAGGGCGTGGAGGGGGGGATGGAGGAGGGAGGGAGGGAAGAGGAAGGCGGGAGCGAGGGTCATGGGAGGGAGGGAGGGAGGGAGTATTGTGGAGGAGGAGGAGGAAGGAGGATGAGGAGAGGAGGAGGAGGAAGAGGAGAGGAGGAGGAGGAGGAGGAGGAGGAGGAGAAGAGGAGGAGGAGAAAAGGAGGAGAAGGAGTGAGGAGGAGGAGGAGGGAAGGGGAGGAGGAGGAGGACGGATGAGGAGAGGAGGAAGAGGAGGGGAAGGAGAAAGGAGGAGGAGGAGAAAGGAGGAGGAGGCGAGGAGGAGAACGGGACTGTAGAGACGGAGGAGGAGGAGGAGGAGGAGGAGGAGGAGGAGGAGCCGTGAATAGGCGCCTGCGGGACCGGCCGGCCGGGGACAGGAGAAGGCCACGGAGCTCGATATACTGGCTCGCAGAGTGCCGCAGGGACGGACCCCCCAGGGGAGGGACCCTCCTCCCGCTAGCATCCTCCTCCTTCCTCCTCCGCCCTCCTCCTCCTCCTCCTCATCCTTCCTCCTCCTCCTCCTCGATCCACCCTCCTCCTACTCCCTCCTCCCTCCTCCTCCTCCTCCTCCCTCCTCCTCCTCCTCCGCCTCCTCCTCCTCCTCCTCGATCGACCCAACGCATAGAAAAAATCACGACGGAGTGTTTTCGTAAATTTCGGCCCCCAGGGGCCCGTTCCGGGCCTCGGGAGCGTCAAAAACCGACTCGGGATGAAAATCCGGTGTTGGGGAGTGGGTCGAGGCTTCCGGGGACCGCGTGTTGAAAAAATCACGACGTCGGATCTCTGGGTCCAGGGCCCGGGCCGTCAGCGGAGTTGGACTTTTGGCGCAGCGATGGATTGGGGAAAAAATGGTGCTCACCCGGGGTGCTCCCAACTTTTGACGCACTGTTCCCAGAGAACCGATGTCGTGATTTTTGCAAGACGGGGTCCCCAGAAGCCTCGACCCATTCCCCGGGACCGGTTTCTCATCCTGAGTCGTTTTTTGACGGTCCTGGGGCCCGGCGAGGGCTCCTCGAGGCCGAAACATAAGGAAAACTTCCGTCGTCTTGATTCTTTCAACACGTTGGATCTCTGGGTGGGGCCCTGTGGCCAGACTGACCAGGATCGGACCACGAGGTCAGATCGGGTCGGACAGGGATCGGATCGCCAGCGAGTCGCCCCGAGGCGCTTCGAGCCGAGATATGGACCGCGGCGCCTGGCCCCAGCTGCCCTGACTGCGGAACCGCCCTACTGTGGCTTTTTTTCAACTTAAAATTGCGTCGGAAATCCACCTATAAGAGGCCGAACAAGTGGGGCGGAAATTTCACCACCCAGCATAAAGTGGAGCGGAAATCCACAGAAGTAGGGCGGAAACAGCAACAGAAAAGTGGGGCGGAAATGGGCATCAGCGGGGCTTGAAAAGTAAGGCGGAAATTCCAGGTTCTACCTACGAATTTCCCCAAAGTAGGGCGGATCCGGAGTCAGGGCAATCGGAAGCGCCGCCCCAGCCGGCGGATCGAATCGCATCGAGTCGGATCCCAGACCCCCTCGGGCACTGAAAAAAACATGACGGGGGGGTTCCTCATTTTCGGCCTCCGGGGGCCCTCGCCGGGCCTCGGGACCGTCAAGAAACGACTCGGGAGGAGAAACCGGTCCCGGAGAAGGGGTCGAGACCTTTGGGCGTCGACGTAATGACAAATTCATGACTTCGGGGCTCTGGGATCGCAGGCGGCCCCATGTGGGGGCCCCCGGGGCCTCGAGGGGGATTTCCTGGAAGCCAGCTGCGCCGGGGCCACCTCGGGCCGGGGCCACTCCTGGCAGCACCCGACTATGGATCGGGCAGCGGGCGTGGCGCCCGGACCGGCGGAGTCAAGCGGCAGTGGCCGCAAACACAGCAGTGCGCCTGAAGCAAGGCACGCGAGCGACGAACAGACAGGGGTCGCACGCACGATGCCATCAGAGACCTTACGCCCCGCAGCTGACGCGGGCCGCCGGCGCGGAACGCTGCGGTGGGAGCGAGGGCGCTGGCGCGCCACCGTGCGCGGGAAGCTTACGCGCGAATGTCGGCGCAGTCGACCCCGTCCTCATGAAGGAGAAACAACAGCACGAGCATAAACTCTTGGCGCTCCGCGCGAATTTCTCGGATCCGCGCTGGACCCCCCTCCCTGGCGCGCGGGGCGCGCCAGGGGCGGCGCCGGAGGCGCCGCCAGGGGGGGGCCCAGCGCGGATCCAAGCAATCCGCGCGGAGCGCCATAAGTTTATGCTCATGCATGTTTGTTCTTCTTCGAGTCCTTTGCGTCGCTCAAATGACATGGCAGGCTGCCGCTGTGCCATGTCCGGCCGCGCTGCGAGGCACCGCGCGCACATCACCTCGCGTGTGCGCCGTGGTCACTCGCGCGTGTTCCTGGCGTGCGCGCAGGTGCGGAGACAGAGAAATCTCGCCGGCAGGGCGAAGCAACTAGAAACTACGCAGTCGCCACAGCATGTTTCTTGGCGACGCCCCCCCAAAATGGGAGAGCGGACACGTTGACATCCACCTTCGCCGCACCTCTCTCAAGCTGCCGCATCTTTCGCCATCGTCGCCGTCGTCGGTCGTGTCGCTGCGGGCGTTGTCGCCGTCTTCGTCTGTCGTCGGCGCCGCCGTCGCTGGCGGCTGCCTGTTTTTCCTCTCTGCTTGGACCTCGTGCTCACTTCTTCGATCCGCGGCCCCAGATGTCCCGCCCCCTTGACCCCTCCTCCTCCTCCTCCTCCTCCTCCTCCTCCTCCTACTCCTCCTCCTCCTCCTCCTCCTCCTCCTCCTCCTCCTCCTCCTCCTCCTCCTCCTCCTCCTCCTCCCCTTCCCCAGGTGTCGCTCTTCGTGCCGGATCCGTTTCTGCTGGCCCCAGGGCCCCACAACGTCCTCGCGAGGGCCGAAATCGAGGAGAAAGCACGAGCTGAAAGAAACAAACAAGACAAGCACGTCGTCGGCGATCCAGGCCTCTCCCGGAGGGAGAACGGAACTCCCGCAGCACGCCGTCAGCGCATTGGCGGGAAGGCCGAGGAGCCCGACGCGACGGCAGACCGCCGCATTTCCTTCAGAACCCTTGCTTGCATCCCTCGACCTGCACCGTCCGCACCTTCCGCGCGGCAGGTGCCGCGCTGCCGCGGCCGCCGCTGCGGCCGCAGCGGCGGCCACCTGGCCGGGAACCCCGTGCGCGCTTCGTCTCCTGCGGAGGGCGCCGTGCCCCGGCGACTTGCCGAGGAGCGCGGCGGGAAGTCTTTGGGCCAGCGCGCGCGCCTCCATTCGGCGGCGAACACAGGGGGGTATGGGGAGGGAGGAAGGCTTCTGAGAAGCATGGTGCTTCTCGGAAGCATCCCCCGCTCCCCTTGCCCCCCTCCGCGCGTGGCTGATCTGACAAGCAACATAAGTACCTCTAACCCTTTGTGAGGGGACCTAAGTTAGGATGGCCACAGACATTAGAGATAGGGGGCCCTTTGGGCAGATGTATCAAAGCAAACCACCCAGATGCATTGCCCCTCATGCGAAGACGGGCACCCACGTGGGGCCACGCCTTCATGGTATCATTCGGGTTCGGGGTTCTCTCGTTCTCGAGGATGAGATCCCCCTGCAGGGAGCGCCCGCAACCTGCCGTGGAGCGCGGCCGCGAGTCTTTCGGCCGGCGCCCGTCTGCCGCGCGGCCGACTTCCTGCGGAGCGCAGGCCTCTCGGAACGCAGGGCGGCCGTGGCCTGTGCAGCGCAGGGCGGCCGCACTGCGCGGAACCCGGCGGGGCGGCGGCTCTCTGCGCGGGCGTCGGCCGCCTCGCTGCCGCTGGCTGCCGTCGGCTGGCCGTGTGCTTTGAAGCCCGCCCGCCGCCGTCGGCGCGCCGTCGGCTGACCCGCTGCCGCTGGGCTGCCGCCAGCGGGCCCCGCACCGCACAGCCCGCCCGCTGCCACCGGCTGGCGCCACCGGAGGCACTGTGCCGACCCGCTGCCGCAAAGGCCCACCGGACCGGGCCACAAGCCGGGCAGCCGGGCCCGGAGGAGGAGGAGGAGGAGGAGGAGGAGGAGGAGGAGGAGGACGAGGAGGCGGAGGGGGAGGAACGAACGTCCCCCGAAGAGTCCCCGTCCACCTACCCTTCGCGCAGCCGTTGAATAGCGAGAGCACGGAAACGCACGGCCGCCGAGGCAGAAACATGAACGTGATGGGGGGGCGCCGATATCTCCTTTCATGGTGTCATATATGTAGAAGACGATGGCGATAGATCGGACGACTCGAGCCAGCGTGAACTGACCCACGTGCCCTTCCACACCCCCAAGGCCCAACCGAACAAAAACCTCCGAAATCATTGGCATTTGTGGGTCAGCTACAACCTCTAGGAATCTGTCACAAACTAATTAATGCTGTACACAGCCGAGACAATGTGGACAGCCAGCAAGCACATCTTGGACCAAAGGATCACGTGCATGCGATTGCTGGTGGTCCATGCTCCGCACAGCGTCTTTAGAACACACCACCTGATCGCGGGCTTGCATTGACTGGGGAAGGAGCGGCGGTGGAGCCAGCGAGCAAGGAGATCCGGGGGGAGGGCGAGGTCAGGATACCATGTGCTCAATCAGACGCTTCCTAATCGTGCCAACAAGCTGCTCTGGATACATATGCTGCGACAACGAGGCACACGCGATGCGTTGCACCTTGGGACGCCCAGTTCCCTCCGACGTAACCCGCTCCACCCCCCTCCGTCCCGCTCGCACAGCCGTGCGCAAGACAGCAAATGTGATCTTGCATGTGTGATACAGACTGATGGGCTTGCACACGCATATGTCCTCGAAACGCTGCACGATCGCTGAGGGCTCCCGCCGCCATTCTGGAGACCACATCTGAACAACACAGCGCGGCAGCGGAGCGAAGCGGCCGGCGGCCTCCTGAAGGCGCCGTAGGTGCACGCTCCATCCAGTCAAAGTGGAGGCGCACGTCCGCCACAGCGACGCAAGAGAGAGAGAGAGAGAGAGCGTGAGAGAGAGAGAGAGAGAGAGAGAGACAAGATGACAGTGGGCCCTCCTCCTCTACACCACTCTTGCAGCGATCAAAAATTTGAGCGTTTCATGGTATTGGGAGGGGCTCTGTACAACTTGTGAAGTGCGTGGGTTTCTCTTTTCAGAAGCTTCGGGGTGGGCGAGAAGAGCTGCGCGACATAGCTGAGAGTGGAAAGGATGGCAGAGGCGTACAGAAGAGCGAGGGCGAATAGTGGGGCACGAGTGCTGCTGGCGAGATGAATGCGCTTCCGCCACTTCTCATGGAGTTTTCCCGCTGCAATTCATCGGTAGCTCCTGGGCCGAGCCAAACCCCTAAGTATTTGACCACATCAGAGACCTGAAACGCGCCCCCCCGATCACAGACCCACTCATGATCACGACGAGTTTGGCTCTGCACCTCGGGAGACAGAGGGGTCCAAAGAGGGGCTGCTGCTCGTTTCGCTGGTTGCAACTCTAGGCCAGCGAGCTTTACCGCGAAGCAAAACGTTTCGGCGATCATGACACGATGAGTGACTCATAGCATAAGGAGACCGATGTCATCAGCGCACGCGCGCACCACTCCGTGATCGAGAGAAGTAAAAGGACGTTGCAAGTGGCGCAGCAGTGGATCCATGCACGGCGCCCAGAGCCTTCCTGACAGCGGGCATCCCTGGGGCACTTCACTGGCAAACTCGCGCATTGGCGCGAGAAGCATGTCACCGAACCGCGCGAACGCAACTGGAGCATTATAGAGAGCAGCGACCGCCCATAACACCCCTTACGGCACGCCGTAATGTTCAAGAGCGAGCTCCAGCCATCTTCTTTTCAGGCTTGGAAGCGCGGCTTTGAAATCGAAGGGGAGGAGGAGCGGTCGCTTGCGTGAGCCATGCTCAAGCCACCCCGCTCCTCTGGCCTCCGCGCCCAGCAAAGGTATGTTGCCAACAAAGCTACGACCCGTGATATACCCCTGTTGGCTCTAACGCACGCGCTGGCCTACCAGCGGCTTCAAAATGAAATTCGCCGCTGAGCTGATGGCTTTCACATCGCTACTCTTGAGACTTAATGGGCGGAGATCCCGGCGCCGACGCGCGACCCGAGTCGCGCCCAATTCATCCTCGCCCTTGGGGGGGGGGAAGCAAACAGTGAGCGGTTGGCTTCGCACGGCAAAAAGTTACCGAAGTAGATGTGCTCCAAGACCCGACGCAGAGTGCTGATGGCAAGAGGGCGGGAGAGCCAGGCTGGGTCTGGGAGACGGTCAGGACCCCGGGCGCTTGGCTTAGCACGTTGGAGCGCTGCCGACGTCGGCGCTTCCACGCTGGGCATGGGAGCGCCGAGGGTAGGATCAGGAGGGATAACAGAGGACAAGAAAGCATTGACCTCTGCGTCTGGCGATTCGCGCGAGGAGAAAACTGGATGCCAACGCGCCTGCACAGCAATGAAATTCCCTTGATCGTTCATCACAACAGCACTCGCACCCTCCGAATCCTCGTCGCGCGCGTGCACGCCCACACCCTCACGACGAAGCTGACGGGACCAGGGGGTCCACAAGCGTGCTCTGCGCGCTGCTTTGCGCTCTATCTTACGCTCAAGGGCCCCGCCCTTGCGTCGACCGAATTCATCGCAAGGCGAAGCGCGCATGCTGGCCTGCGGGGCGCGACGCTGGAGCCGCTAGTCGTTGGCTGCTTCGCGTTGAATGGAAGGAAGCAGGAGAGACAAGGTCGACCCGACAGTCAACGACGACGAGGCAAGAGGAGATGCAGCGATGAGACGAGAGGCTGCGAGCACATCATTTCTCCACAGCGCGCGAGCCATGGAGCGACACAAGTACATGGGGGTGATGGGAGTGCCAGGATGCGCAGAGTGAAGATACTCAGGGCCCTGGAGCTTATCACGTGTGAGCGCGGCAACTTCACGCATGACAGATGCGATGCCCCCCCGCGCTGCTACTGCGTGCAATTGCGAAGAGTCAGTGCGAGACAACGCGCTATCAAAGATGCGCTGGAACCCGGGAGTGCGAAACAAGTGGGGATGGAGAGCGCGTTCTTGCTGCGATCGCGGGGCAGACTGGGAGATCTTGAGCATGAGCTCAGCATGATCCGATTGGCAGCGGTCTGACAGGCGAGTGCACTCGCGCGCGATCTGCAACGTTGCATTAGTGAGCTTCATAAGAGACGGACAGCCAGAGACGAAAATCCGATCGACGCACGAGACCTGCAGCCTAGGCGAACCGTGCCGAGTGGGTAAATCGTGAATTACCTAAGTCTCTGACTGACGCGAACACGCGGTGCCGGCGCGCTTGCATCTGTTGGCCTCGGTCGTCGATGACTAGAAAAGAAGAAGGAGGGGGGGGGAGGAGGAGCAGCAGCATCAGCATCCGCAGCCTGCTGCGGGGAGCGAAAGGAGCGGGGGGGGGATTCGGGCATCTTAGAATCACCGAGAGCCAGAAACTTGCACGCGCGCTCGCGCTGTGCAGCGTGCTCGACCTGTTGCGACCTGAAACACTCAATCTCATGCGCATCGAGGGCCAAGAGCTGATGATTATGCACATTGAAGATGCACATTGAATGGGGGCGCGCGCTGGATGAGACATGCAGAGCGGCCGCGCGGCCAAGCGCGACCGGGCGCAGGACGCACGCCGGCTGCAAATCATCCGGTACAGGCTGATGTCGCGGGCGCCGCGGCACGAGGACAGCCGCGCCACCAGCTGAGACATCAGTGCCAGACATGAAGCACTCGTACGTGTAGGGGGCGTCGTCGACCAGCCGCTGGAGTCGTCCAGCATCCCCGCGGACCTCCTGGAAGACGATGAAGAATCGCTATCGCATATATTCAGACAAAGACGGGTCTTGGCATCACGCTTCTTTGAGTCGATGCACAGCAGACTGCGGGCGTTCCAGCACATCATCCTTAGGCCGTGATCCGAGTCACGGCGACGGGGCCCCCACGGAGCCCAGCCGATGTTACCCAGACCACTGAACTTATGCTGCCGAGAAGGCTGCGTTGAAGGCAGTCTCGATCGCGGCGGTGTCGATGTTGAAATGCGTGGCGGCATTGAGGTTCCATCGGATGCGCGTCGGTTTAGCCTGCCCCTGTGGTTCGAGCTGGCAGCTCGGCGCGCTGTTGACCAGAACCTGGAACTGCGCCCGTCTGCGCCTCCAAGAAAGGGTCGGGTATTTCTCCTCCAACAATCTAAACATCTTCTTCGCTTGCACCCCGCCTCGCACCATCTTGGGGCTCTCATCCGTGGACGCATACATAGCGACGACGGCTCATTCAGTAGACGCAACTTGAAAGGTACACCAGCCCGCAGAGGTGCGCAAGTTCTTGACCAGCGCAGTGGCACGGGAGCTGGCCTCGGTCTTGCCGCCCACCACGCGCACGGTGGAACGCCTTGCCACGACGCCACCGACGAGCCCCCACCGTGCAGGCTGTAGTTTCTCATCTGCAATCCAAGGGGCGAGAGCATCACACACATCATTCAGAACCGCAGGCGCAACAATGCCGACCGAGAAGACATGTGGGTCCATGGCGCGGTCCCAGATCGCCAGGTTGCCGACGTCGAACGGGAGCTGCGCCTCGGACGCGGCCAGCTGCTGCTTGATGGCCGCCACTTCAGCACGAACTGCAGCCTGGTCAGCTGCAGCCTGATCTTGTCGCTGGCGAATTGTCTGCGCCTCACGAGCTTGAGCATCCAGACGCCTGTGTGTCCGCTCCTGCTCCACAAAGAACGAGGTGCGCAGCTGGCCCGCGATGGTCTCCATTTGAGCCACAGCAGCGCCGGCAGCCGCACTCGCAGCCGACGCAGCCGCCGCAGCTCGAATCGCATCCGTGTCCACCCGCGCAGCTTCTCGAAGGCGCTGCTCGAATCCACCAGGGCCCTGCGTGCCACTCCACGGACCGTTCTCCTGCAGCAGGTCCGCGCTGCTGCCAGCAGCGACGGGCGTCGCAGTGCCGCCGTACTGCGATGCAGCAGCGAGACCAGCACCATCAGGATGCCCAGGATGCACCTCAGCTTCAGGAAATGTGGGGGTTGCCTCCATGTCCGCTGCCAGCTGCTCGACCGCAGACGGCGACTGTGAAGCGAGAGCAGCAGCGGCATTTCAAACTCTACGTTCGGCACCTGCCTCTGGTTCACGGCGGCGAGAAGAGCGAGCGCCCGCGCGGCCAGATCGAAGTTGGGGGCCATCACGATCGACGCGAGCATCATTGCGTGGTCGATCGGCATGTGCCTCACTCCCATGGCGAACACGTTCCCCTCTGTTTCGGTCCCGCTCGCGGTCAGCTCGGTGGGCCCGTCCAGACCGCCGAATGGGAGTGTCGTGGTGTTTGTGACGGCGGCCTTCGAGGTTGTCACTGCGGCTGCGGCCAATCTCTCGACAATCACTAGAATCGTTACTATCATAATGAGTCATGGGATCCGACGACCACTGCCAAGTACCTCCGCGCTGCTGCCACCAGATGCCGCTGTGACTGTGCGGGTACTGACACGGGAAGGCCGTCGCGAAGGTGAAGATGGGAAGCAATGGAAGGCTGACGTGGCCGCTAGGCCGAGCGGGAAGGCTAGAGCCCTCGCGGGAGGGAGACAGACCCTTGGCCCCGGCAGCGCGCAACTCGACTGGGGTTGCCTGACACTGGAACCAGCCTCGGACTAGAGGTATCCACTTCTGGTCCCGGGGACAAAAAACAGATTGAGCCAAACTGGCTACGGAGGAACGCCAGACCCTGAGGGGAGTCCCGAGAGTCCTGCCTCTGGCCCACCACCCTGTCCCACCGCGCCTTTGGCGAAGGGCGTCGGGTAGGGCGTCACGAAGGCCAAATGCGGGTGGTGGGCGACACGACGGCGGAGGAGGAGGAGGAGGAGGGGACGAGGCGTCAGCGTCGGCAGCCTCGCACGAGCATGGCTCGAGGCCAGGCAGCGGCCCCTGCCCCGCCCAGAGGCGCGAGCGGAGTTCGCGGCTCTCGCCGCGGGTGTCGGCGGCCCCCTGCTGACGCCTGCCTCCTGCTGCTCCTGCTGCTCCTGCTGCTCCCGCTGCTCCCGCCGGCGCGACCTCAGCCCTAGCCTCTCCTCCTCCTCGCCGTTCGCCTCTGTGCCCTGCTCGCGCCCCTGTGCCTGCTCGTCCGTCATCCTCCGCTGCCCCCTCCGAGCGCCCCGGCTGCTGCAATGGTCCAGCGGGGGGAAGCATCGACCTGAAATCGGCGATGCATCGCCGACACCTGGGCGTTATAGGCCCCCGATAGCGAACCCGCACGTTCCTGGGCAGGGTGGGGTCATCAGGCCCCTATCGACAATCAAATGGGCGACCATGGGTCCATGCAGTCCACCCTGAGCCTACCCCGCCCAACCGCTGCCCCTGATGACATCTGGGCGTCGCACCTTTCCACGCCTGGCGCTCTCGCCCGGCGTCGGGCCCAGGGGCCATCAGAGGTCGATCTGGCGAGCAGTGCAGCAGGAAAAGCTGTGGCCCAGGGCTCCGGCGCCGTGATTTCTCTGCGATGCCGCACTCTGTTTTCGCAAAGCGTCGGACCCTAGGGGTGGCCGCGGCTGCGCTGCGCCTCCTGCTGCTGCCGGTGCCCCCTTTACCTCCCCCGCCCGAGCCTCCGCTCCTCCTCCTCCTCCTCCTCCTCCTCCTCCTCCTCCTCCTGCTTCTCCTCCACCTCCTCCTCCTCCTCCTCCTCCTCCTCCTCCTCCTCCTCCTCCTCCTCCTCCTCCTCCTCTCGCTTCCTCCCCCATCTCCCCCCAATCTTCCCCCTCCCCCACCCGATGTACGAGCCCTTCACGGCCTTCGAGGCAGATGCCGAGCCAGGGCGCCCTCATCTTCGACGAGGGGCCGCGGCGTGGTCACCCGGGCGGCGCCGCCAAGCCGGCCGAGGCCTCGCCGACGCAGGGGTGGCGCGCGCCATCGCAGCGTCGGCTCTAGCAAGGAAGGCTGCAGGGCCCCGTCCCAGCATCCCGCTCTCCCTCCAACTCCTCCCCCGCCGCCTGCAGGTCCTGTCCCGCCGCCCGTGCCTGCTGCTGCGGCTCCAGCTCCTCGCCATCGGCGTCAGCACCCTCCTTCACCCCCCTCCACCCTCGCCCGTTGCGTCCTCCTCGTGCCCCTTCACCTCCCTCGCTCGTCGCCACTCCTCCTCCTCCGCCTCCTCCTGCTCCTCCTTCTGCTACTGGTTCGACCCCTGATCGTCCTGATTCTTCTCTTCCTCCTCCTCCTCCTCCTCTTCTTCCTCCTCCTGCTCCTCTTCCTCCTCCTTCTCCTCCTCCTCCTCCTCCTCCTCTCCTCCTCCCTCATCCTCATCCTCATCCTCATCCTCATCCTCATCCTCATCCTCATCCTCATCCTCATCCTCATCCTCATCCTCATCATCATCATCATATTCTGCATATATGTATGTATATATATGTGTATGAAAATAATTCCGTCGGCCCTCTTGATGGGCCATCAGGCTCCAGGGCTTAGGCATGCTGCTCCGTGCTCAAGAGTTAAGTTCCAGTCTCCGATGTTACAATTCTGTGTTCTGCTTCCTAACGTGAACTGTTGAAAATCAGCGCGAGGGGGGGAGCCGAAAGGAGCCCTGGTTACCACCATCTGGGGGGGTTCTCGCTGGGGGGCCCTGGGACAGGTAAGCATGCATCAGATTCGCGCGCCCGCCCCGAAACCATCATCTCTCGTACGTTTCGCCAGAGTCGCGCCCCCGAGGCCACTATTCCTCGAAAATTACACGACATGCTCGTCCCCGAGGCCATCAGCCCTAGCAAGTTCCGCTGGGTTCGCGCTCCCGAGAACCATAAGTCTCAGCAGCTGACTCAGTGGTCGCGTCTCCGGGGCAGTGCCCTTTTGTAAATGACACCACGCTTGCGTCCCCGACGCCACGATGCCTTGTCGGTTACGCCCGGAATCACCAACCCCTTGTACGCAGTGTTCGCACTCTCGAGGCTACAATCCTGCATAGAAAAGGGCTCCAAGGCTGTATAAGAGGCCTCCGAGACGGCCCAAGAGTGCTCCAAGGCGCTCAGGATGGTCCCAAGACGGCCCAGGAGGCTCCCAAGAGGCCCCCAAGAGCGCTCCAAGAGCACCCCCAAGAGGGACCCAAGAGGCCAACATCTGCGATGTTCCTTAGGTTTGGGTGGATATTAGCGCGCTCGCCGTTTCGGGCTTCCGACGCTCCAAGATGGCCCAAGAGGCCCCTCAAGACCGCCCAGGACGACCCAAGAGGCCTTCAAAAGTGCTCTAAGACGGTTTAAGGGGGCCTGAAGACGGCTCAAGAGACCCTCAAGACGGTCCAAGAGGGCCCCAAGACGGCCCCAAGAGTGACCCGAGACGGGGGACCCGAACCGACATCTCGAGCCCCCCGCCCCAAGAGCCCCCAGATGAAGCCCCAGCAGGCCTCTGAGAGGCGCCCAAGAGACCCCAAGAGGCCCCAAGAGACACCGAGAGGCCCTCAAACTGCCCCCAAGAGGCCCGACTCTGCTTCACAACATAGCTTTTGCAGACCCACACCTCACAACATAGCCAAGCTTCACGATGGCGCCCAAGCCTTCACGATGGCGCCCAAGCCTTCACGATGCTTTTGCAGACTGCTTCACGATGGCGCCCAAGCCTCACAGCATGGCTTCTGCAGACCCCATGATCCGAGCGAGGTGGCCAGCGGCAGGGGCGAAGGCCTTACGGATCTATATATATATATATATACACATACACATATGTATATATATATATATACATGCATATACATCTACATACATATATATATATATATATAGAGAGAGAGAGAGAGAGAGAGAGAGAGAGAGACCTGCCCTGCATGTCGCGGGGTCGCAGTCCGCAACATTGCTCCGACGGCCGCCTGGTCCTCAAAAATGTTCGAAGTGCCCGTTAAGCCATACGCGAGCTTGGTACTTCTCCTCCTCCTCATCCTCCTCCTCATCCTCCTCCATTCCAGTTCCTGATCCATAGCTTCTCCCGTCGCACCCCACGGCCAGTGTTTAGGGAGGGCCGTCGTTTCGCCTGGGACCCCCTCACCATTCATGACTCTGATGCTTACCAGTCGGTACCAGAACCGTGTCACAGGTGGAAGGCGGGTGGTTTTCAATGTGTGGCTCTCGCCTTGACGCCGCGCACATTCGTTCTAAACATCTGTAAACGCTTCGCGGATTGAGGGCGGATGGTTTTCTAAATGTGGCTCTCGCCTTAGGCCGTGCACATTCGCTTCAAACATTTGCAAGGGCTTCACGGATTGAGGGCGGTTCCTTTTCAACATGTGGCTCTCGCCTTATCGCCGCGCACCTTCGTTTTAAACAACTGCGAGAGTTTCACGGGCTGTCATCGCCAACGTACCAGGGATGGTGCTGTGGACGGATTCAGGATTATGAGGGTGCAACTACGCTGGTTCGCTGTGCTGGAATGCCAAGAATGGCGTTCTGGGGCGACTCAAGATCATCAATACGCGTTGATCCGTGACGTTGGAATCCCGATAATAATGTTTTGGCATGGTTCAAGGTCTTCAAACGGTTGTTTTCCAACGAAGCAGTTCCCTCAGTGGAAATGAGCTTGGAGGGAGGGTGTCTCCCAACATCGTTGATGGCCATTGGGTTTACACTGGTCCTCCTCCTCTTCCTCCGCCTCCTCCTCCTCCTCCTCCTCCTCCTCCTCCCCTCTCCTCCCTCATGTTGCTTCGCAACTGTTCCGATCCCGATTCCGATTTCCCCTCTCCTCCCTCCTTATCCGTCCTCCTCCTCCTCCTTCTCCCCCCCCCCTTTCCTCCCTCCTACTCCGTCGTCCTCCTCCTCCTCCTCCTCCTCCTCCTCTTCCTCCTTCTCCCCCTCCTCTCCTCTACCCTCCTGTCCTCTCCGCTCCTCCCCCCCTCCACTCCACTCCCCTCCTCCCCTCCCCGCTCTCCTCGCGCATCCCGCTCCCCATCTCCGCCGCCCCTCCCCTGCACTGCTTCTGATCTCAGCTCCACTCTGGCTCCCGCTCCCGCTCCCGCTCAACCTTCTGCCCCTCCAGACACACATATACACATATGCACACATCCATACACACAAATGAAAAGACATACACACTCAGACATACAGACAGGCAGACCGACAGGCAGACAGACGGACAGACAGGCAGGCAGACAGACAGACAGGCAGACAGGCAAGCAGGCAGACAGACACAGACACACACACACACACATGCACTCATACATACATACTTGCATACACATGTGTACGTGCATATGGGTATATATGTGCATCGGTATGTTTGTACGTATGTATCGTACCCATTCGCTCTCTTATACGTATGTTTCCTCTTCGCCCAACTCTACATCACATCCTCATCCACCTCCAACTCCAGCTCTGCACCTCGCCTTCCACTTCGCCCGCCTCCCTCTCGCGCGCGAGAGGGGCTCGTAAGCTAGAGCGCAGTGACCAGCTCACGCGAGAAGGGTTGCAATGGGACTGCTGCGGCCAGAAAAAAGGTGCTCGTGGGAGAGGGCCACCAGCTACAACGCAGTGACCAGATCTTGCGAGAAAGCAGCCGGTGGCAGCGGGTCTGGCCGTTGCCCAAATGGTGCTCGTGGGCGAGGGTCATCAGCTACAGCGCAGAGATCCGCTCCTTCGTGAAGACGTGCAATGGCACTGGGCTCTGGGACCTCCAGAAGGACGACCCATCACAGTTGCTGTGCAAAGGTCACCTCGTGCGAGGAGACAGGCAGTGGCAGCACGGACCGTCGCTGCCGAAGGGGTGCTCTGGAGAGAGGACCATCAGCTACAACGCGGGGATTAGCTCGTGGGAGGCGGCAGTCAGTGGCCGCGGGCACTTCTGCTAGTCGGACGGCGCTCGAGGGGGAGGATCCTAAGCTACAGCGCGGTGATCAGCTCGTGCAAGAAGGCAGGCAGTGGCAGCAGGTTTCGCAGCTGCCAAACTGACGCTCGCGAGACAAGGTCATCAGCCACAGCGCAGAGACCATCAAGCGCGAGCCCTGTTGCTGCCAGTAGTGCGAGGCGACCAGCCGCCACAGTTCAGTGCGGCCGGATCAGACGGATCGGTGAGGATGCAAGGCCAAGGCCCTCTTGCCGCCCAGGTTGAAGCCGAAGTTGGAAGCCCATGGCTTACGGCCAAGATGGGCAGAGAGGCAAGTATGCACGGGCGGCCTTAGAATATTGCTCCTTCTTCTGATGCGGCTCGACGGTGCACTGTGTAATGCAGGGGCCGGCTCTGGCGAGGAGGCAGGCAGTGGCAGCAGCGTGCCGCCGTGCGAGGGGAGCGGTCGCGGGAGCCCCATCTCGGCTGCAGTGCAGGGCGCAGCCCGTGCGGAGGAGGGCAAGCGTGAGAGGATAGGCTGCCGAAGCCGCGCCGGAGCCCGCTGACCGCGGCAGTGCTGCGACCAGAATAGATGCGAGACGCGTGCAGGGACGGGGGGGGCTGCGGCGAAGTCGAGCCCGAGCCCGAGGACTGCAGCCATGCTGCGACCAGGCTGCGCCGTGAGAAGCGGCGCGGGGGAAAGGGGCGGCGGCAGCTGGCAGCGATGCCGCACCAGGACCTCGGGGGACGCGGCGCGGAGCCGAACGTCATCGGCTACGCCGCGTCGACCCGCGCGCGCAGACTCCCGAGTCCCTCTGCGGGCCTTCTGGCTCTCCGGCCCGCGGCCAAGACAAGTCAGGGAAGGCCTGCGCGTGTTTTACGAACCAGGGCGATCAAGGGATGCGCTCGCCAGGATCCCCGCTAGATCCTCCTCCTCCTCCTCCTCCTCCTCCTCCTCCTCCTCCTCCTCCTCCTCCTCCTCCTCCAAGGTATACGTTTTCTACTGCCTTCCCCATCACCCCCCCTATTCGCCAGGCCCTGCCTCTAGAGCAGCTCAGGAGCGCCGTTAAGAGCACTCATCAATCGGACATACATGAGAGAGGGAGGACGAGGGCGGGAAAAGGAACAGCAGGAAGAGGGAGAGGACCAAGATCATAACCAAAACGCGTTGGGGACAAAGTCAGACATACTGGGGAAGCGCAACTAGAATATCCCACAAAAGGTGTCTTTGCGCCGGGCTGGCTTCATCACTTCAAAACCAATATCTGGAGGCCGCTGGAATGTTGTCTGCTGGCCCGGAAGCACCGCTTTACCGCGCGAGGGGGGGAGGAGGCGATGCAGGAGGGCCAGAGCGGAAAGGGAGGATGAAGAGGGGAGGAGGGCCAGGGTAAACCAGTTGTGCGCCATCGGCGCAGCATCCCAAGTCCCATCATCATACGTCCAAGCAACGCTTTTCATTGCGAGGGTCCCAGTCCCTCTTGAAAGAAGCGAGAGCCACATGGGCTTGGGATTCATGCGAGAGCCCCGTTCTGAAATGGAACCGCCCTCCACCTGTCTAGCCCCAAGAAACGCCACGGGGTAGGAACATCGTTTGCGCAAGGACTTTTCAACGAGATCCCGCTTTGAGAAACGACCTCTTGTCACTCGTGTATCCATTGCACAGGCTTGGACTTCATATGAATACCAGCATGAAGAAACATCACGCGAGAGTCTCACGTTGAGAAAGAGCCACCCTCCATCTATGCATGCACTGCACATTCAAACGCTTCCAGTCGTACATCCTGTGAATAAACCAAGCGACAGCCTGGAGACAAACCGTTATTCTTTCTTAGTGACTGTGGCAATACATTGAGATGAACGCGCGAGGCGCTAAAGCGATACACCTATATATACATGTACATGTAGAAAGACATTTTATATATAGATATATCACAAAAATATGCGTACACCAAACAATGCTTGCAGTTAGGTCTTCTTACTTCTCTTCTAAGGAGCTGGACATGACTGGCGGTCTGGCGGCTCCGTGCTCGCCGTCGCCGCCCCGTCGCCACCTCGTCGCCGCCCGTCGTCTGGACGTGGCTAGAAATCTGGCGGTTCCGTGCTCGCCGTCGCCGTCCCGTCGCCGCCTCGTCGCCGCCAGTCGTCTGGGCCTGGCTGGCGGTCTGGCGGCTCCGTGGGCGCCGTCGTCGTCTCGTCGCCGCCCCGTCGCCGCCTAGATTGTACAGTGTACACTTTTCCACATGGAATGCACACCATAACTTGTATCGCATATACTGCACCGCATAGATGCCGTCATGTCGATTGCACCACATAGATTGTGCCACATCGATGGCGCAACATACTTTGCACCACACATATTGCACCACGTCGATTGCACCACATGTGCTCACAACACATTATATCCTTTCTTTTTTCCTCTTTTTTATAAAAAATGGACGTGCCCAACCCTTTGGCAACAGGTGGCATTATCAACTGGCGCTTTCAACATAGCTGAACATACGCTGGACGTCCAAGAGGCCCACGAAAGCGACGACCATTGCATTCTTGACAATCGCCGCGCTTGAGGGTCAAGCGCGGCGATTGCCGACAAATCCCATCGGCTTCAACTTTCGGGAATCCCTGGCAAATCCCGATAGTCGGTACTCTTCGCTAGAGTGGCTGTCTTGGGCCGTCTTGGGACCTCGTGGGCAGTCTTGGGCCCTCTGGGAAGCCTCTTGGGCCGTCTTGGGGCAATATTGGGTGCCTCTTGAGCCGTCCTGTAGCTCCGGAAAGCCGAAAAGACGAGAAGGCCAAAATCCTTCAAACACCTAGTAAAATTCGTGGTTTTGGCCTCTCGGGGCCCTCCCATGAAGCCTTCTGGAGGCCTCTTGGAGCGTCTTGGAAGCCTCTTGGGCCGTCTGGGGCCCACCTTGATAGTCCTGGAGCGATCGTTCGGCATCTCAGGAGCCCACGAAAGTGCCGAGAAAATTACGCAGTTGGCAGCTCCCCCCGCAGGGAGCCGCGAGGTCCCGACGCGATCCGCGTGTAACCCCACTCCGTTGGGCCTCCCAGGAGCCCACGAAAGTGCCGACAATTACGCAGTTGGCAGCTCCCCCCGCAGGGAGCCGCGAGGTCCCGACGCGATCCGCGTGTAACCCCCACTCCGCTGGGCCTCCCAGGAGCCCACGAAAGTGCCGACAGTTGCGCAGTTGGCAGCTCCCCCCGCAGGGAGCCGCGAGGACCCGACGCGATCCGCGTGTAACCCCACTCCGCTGGGCCTCCCAGGAGCCCACGAAAGTGCCGACAATTACGCAGTTGGCAGCTCCCCCCGCAGGGAGCCACTAGGTCCCGACGCGATCCGCGTGTAACCCCCACTCCGCTGGGCCTCCCAGGAGCCCACGAAAGTGCCGACAATTACGCAGTTGGCAACTCCCCCCGCAGGGAGCCGCGAGGACCCGACGCGATCCGCGTGTAACCCCACTCCGCTGGGCCTCCCAGGAGCCCACGAAAGTGCCGACAGTTGCGCAGTTGGCAGCTCCCCCCGCAGGGAGCCGCGAGGTCCTGGCGCGATCCGCGTGTAACCCCACTCCGCTGGGCCTCCCAGGAGCCCACGAAAGTGCCGACAGTTGCGCAGTTGGCAGTTCCCCCCGCAGGGAGCCGCGAGGTCCCGACGCGATCTGCGTGTCACCCCCACTCCGCTGGGCCTCCCAGGAGCCCACGAAAGTGCCGACAATTGCGCAAGATCGCAGCTCCCCCCGCAGGGAGCCGCGAGGTCCCGACGCGATCCGCGTGTAACCCCACTCCGCTGGGCCTCCCAGGAGCCCACGAAAGTGCCGACCGCAGTTGGCAGCCCCCCCGCAGGGAGCGGTCCCGACGCGATCTGCTGGGCCTCCCAGTTACGCCAGCTGGCGAGCTCCCCCCGCAGGAGCCCACGAAAGTGCCGACAGTTGCGCAGTTGGCAGCTCCCCCCGCAGGGAGCCGCGAGGTCCCGTCGCGATCCGCGTGTCACCCCCACTCCGCTGGGCCTCCCAGGAGCCCACGAAAGTGCCGACAGTTGCGCAGTTGGCAGCTCCCCCCGCAGGGAGCCGCGAGGTCCCGACGCGATCCGCGTGTCACCCCCACTCCGCTGGGCCTCCCAGGAGCCCACGAAAGTGCCGACAGTTGCGCAATTGGCAGCTCCCCCCGCAGGGAGCCGCGAGGTCCCGACGCGATCTGCGTGTCACCCCCACTCCGCTGGGCCTCCCAGGAGCCCACGAAAGTGCCGACAGTTGCGCAGTTGGCAGCTCCCCCCGCAGGGAGCCGCGAGGTCTCGACGCGATCTGCGTGTCACCCCCACTCCGCTGGGCCTCCCAGGAGCCCACGAAAGCGCCGACAGTTGCGCAAGATCGCAGGAGGCGACAGCTGCGCAGATCGCAGCCCCCCAGAGGGCGCCCCGAGGAGGAGGTAGGAGGCAGGAGGGAGGTGGGCGGGAGGACGGGGCGACCAGAGTGCTCTATTCAAAACGAGTACCCAACCAAGAGAGGGTTGGGAAAAACGTCAGATCTATCACTTCAGATCTATCCTCCCCAGATTGTCAGTCCCATCTGGGGATGTGCAATCTACAAATGACCCTGTCACACCGTTCATTCTAAATATAAGCTCGTATCGTCCCAGCCAAGCCGGGTCCGACCCCACCCCCGCGATCCCTGGCAAAGAAAACTACGCGCGCGCAATCGTTTATCAAAACCCATTCGTCCGCACGAACCCTTAGCGACAGATGGGGCAAGGTGCACACGCGCGCGCCGTTGCGCGCGCATGCTGGAATCCATCGCAAACCTTCGGTTTCGCACGCATGTCAAGATCGAGCGCCCGCCCCAAACACACATGATTAACAAACCACATGGTTTGGCGCCTGATTGTTCGAAAAAAGGTATTCACGCGCGATGGTGCGAATTCTGAAGAGAAGCCATTGTGTGTTTTATTTTTTCCAATCGTTTCATCACATGCGACCAAGCGGGTCTCCCGGGCGCGTGCATATCGAAATCATTCGAAAACCCTTGCGCGCTTGCCGGGGGGGGGGACGACCCCTGTCAAATAATACCATGCGGGCCACTCGCGCCCGTCGGCCGCGCGCGCATGTCGAATTCTTTCCAAACATCGCCCACACGTGGACATCATCATCATCTTCATCGGCGTGGTCAGCGTCGGCACCATCATTTGCCCTCCAATCATCGTCATCATCGGCATCAACATCGCTTCTATCATCGTCGACTCACACCACATGGGTTGCACCGCATAGACTGCTCCACACGGACTGCACAACATCCGCAACCGTGCTTGCACGGAGTGGGCGTGTTAGAATGTGTGCCTGCTGTCTGTTGCCCGAGAGGTTTTGTAGAGTTTTAGGCCCCCCCTCGACACACGCACCCCCAAAGCACCGCCCCCTCTGAAATTGCTGCCTGGCGGTCTTTTCTGCCCCCAGACGACCAAGATGGCCTCCAAGACGGCTACCAAGACATAGCCTTTCAAGACAGCCTCACGACGGCCCAAGAGACACCCAAGAGGGCCTCAAGACAGCCCAAGACGCACCCAAGACGGCCCAAGAGAGCGCCAAGGGGCCTTCCTGGAGAGCCCGAGGGTGCCAAAATTATTGATTGTTCCTAAGGTGTTCGGAGGACTTTGAAGTTCTCACCTGTTCGGGTTTCCGACCGAGCAAGACGGCCCAAGTTGCCTCCTAGAGGCCTCCAAGATAGCTCCAAGACAGCCCAAGAGGCCCCCACGAGGGCCCCAAGTCCGGCTACAAGGAACCCAAGATTGCCCAAGGGGCTCCCAAGAGGGGCCCAAGGCCTGGAAGCGCTCCAAGCGGGCAACACGACGGCCCAAACGGGCCTCTTGCGCTGTCTTGGGCGATCGGAGACCCGAACATGCCAGAACCTCGAAATCATCCCAAACCTCGGGATCATCATGTTCTGGCCTCCCGGGGCTCTCCTGGAAGGCCTCTTGGCTCTTGGAGACCTCTTCGGCCGTCCTGGTGGGCATCTTGACTTGCCTTGAGGTCTTCTTTGGAACCTCATGGCTCCCGGGACGGCTTCCAAGGCAACCGAAATGACACCAAGACGGCCCAAGCCGGCTCAAAAGGCCCCCAAGACCGCCTCAAGACACTGCAAGAAGCCCCCCCGGACGGCCCGAGGGGGCGCCAGAAGGCCCTCCCGCAGAGCCCGAGGGGCCAAACACGTTGACGGTTCCTTCCGAGTTTTGAACGAGTTTGTTTGAAGGGGCCCCAGGACACACAAATAAATACACACAAATAAAACTATGCCCCATATGTTCACATATTTCCTGGGTTTCTGTCTTCCCCCCCACTTCCCATAGTTTCCCACATTTTGGGGGAATCGACGAAAAATTGTGTCCGTGTGTTTCTCTCCCTCCTGATTGTTTGAGGTTCTCGCCTGTTCGGGTTTCCGACCGCGCAAGACGGCCCAAGAAGCCTCCAAGCGGCCTCAAGCATAGCTCCGAGACGGCCGGAGAGACCCCCAAGTGGGCTTCAAGTCGGCCGAACAAGGCCCAAAACTCGCCCAAGGGGCTCCCAAGAGGGCCCCCAAAATAGCCGTGAACCGCTCCAAGCGGCCACCAGCACGAGCCAGAGATGCCCCCCCCCCAAAGCGGCCTTCAGGAAGCTACCAGGCCCCCAGGAGGCCCTAAAAAAGGCCCCAAGAAGCCTTTTCCTCTTCATCCTCATGCTCTCCCCCCCCTCCTCGCCCTCTTCTGCCGCCTCCTCCTCCTCCTCCTCCTCCTCCTCCTCCTCCTCCTCCTCTTCTGCCTCCTCCTCCTCCTCCTCCTCCTCCTCCTCCTCCTCCTCCTCCTCCTCCTCCTCCTCCCTGCCGCGCGGACGAAGTCGGGTCACGACCCGCCCCGCCCCAACGCAGACTGTTCGTCAGAAGTGCGTTTATTCCCTGCGACCTGTTGCACAGGCGCGCCCGGCAGGGCTTGCCGCAGCAGCTGGAGATATATATATATATATAATATATATATATACATATACATATATATATATATATATATATATATATATACATATATTGCACATCGTATCTTCTCCTGCCTACAAGAATGTTAGGATCTCCCTCCCCGTGGAATTCGCGGTACCGCCTCCGTACTGCACAATGTACAAATGGCTCTGGCCGATCGCCCATCCGAAATGTGAATTCGTATCATCACAGGCAGGCCAGAATCGCCCCCCTCCTCCTCTGCAAAAAAACGCGCACACTCCTTCATCACAAGTCTTTCCAAACACCCCTTTGCAACCGATGAGACGAAGTACACACGCGCGCATCGTCGCGCGCGCATGCTGAAATCCTTCAAAAACCGTGCGTTTAGTATAGATGTCAAAACCGATCGCCCCGAGAATCTCTGAAAACACATGGTTCGCAATACGAATCATCAAAACAAGCTCGCGCTCGGGCCTTGTTCTTTTTTTGCGAATTTCTCAAAACCCAACGGTTTTCATCATGGCCATAACTTGGTACCGAACGGGCCCCTCGCGCGCGCATGTCGGAATCGCTCGAACGCCCTTTGCGCGCGTGTTGCCGCAATAATCCCGTGCAACAAATCGGACGACGTGCACACGCGCGCGTCGTCCCGCGCGCATGCCGACATCCTTCAAACACCGTAGGTGTCGTTGAGAATTCGCAATCGAGAGTCCCGAATACATATAAAATATTTTGCTGTGTACCATCAATGTTTAAACAATTCCTGCGTTCGCGCTCCTGCGAATTTTTTAAGCAACCGTCGGTTCTTCAACATTTTCATTGTAGTCGGCCAAACGGGCCCATCGCGCCGCACGCCGAAATCATTCGAACGCCCTTGCGCGCGTGCTGGGAAGGGGGGGGGGGCACGATCTGTGTCAACTGAAAGCGTGCGGGCCACTATCGCGCGTCGGCCGCTCGCGCATTGCGAACCCCCTCCAAAACCAGCATCACCGACGCGAGGGCGCAGTCATCGTCGCGGGCGTGATCAGCATCGGCGCCCTCACTGGCCTTGCCGTAGTCCTTGTTAGCATCGTCGCCAGCACCGCTACCATCATTATCGCGGCTACGGTTGTCGACTTTGCCATGATACGGCGCCCGCCCAACTCGCCGACTCGCACTGAAATGCCCGCAGGGAAGTGCCCAGCGGTCAGCGACACCGCGGCCGCGTCGGTACAGCCAAACTATCTGGCCGCTACACGCGCGAGCATGCGCATCCTAGCGCGCCCGCAAAGATGCACCAGCCAACTCCCAACACTCATCGAAATCGCAACCGCTTGGGTTTGCAAACCAAGTTGCGAATGGGTGGGTGGGATGATCACGCGAAGAGTGGAGTGGACAACTCATTCCGAACAAAACTTAATTGCACCACGTGGATTAACTTACATCGATTTTCTTTTCTAAAAAAAGAATAGACTCTACCCCCCCCCCCCCCCGGACTTATCGCCTCCCCCTGGGATAATATGATTTCATATATATATATATATATGTATATATATATATGCTGCACACTCGCCCATCCTAAATATGAATTTGCACTATCCCCTGGGGGCCGGGTTCCCCCCCCTGAGGTTCCCTTGTAAAAAAACACTATGCGGTGACATTTGTTGCTCTAACATGACACTTTTTTTTTCACGAACCCTTTGCAAAAATGAAACGAAGTGCAAACGCGCGCGTCGTCGCGCGCGCGTGCCGAAACCCTTCAAAATCCTTCGGTGCCGGAAAGATTTCGCAATCGAGTTTCCAAAACACATACAAAAACACATGGTTTCGCAACGCTGATTTGCTAAAACAGCTTCCGCGCGAGCTCTTGCAAAATCTTGAGAAAACCATAGGTTTTTCAAGATTTTCACAAAATGCTGCCAAACGGGCCCCGCGCGCGCACGTTGAAATCTGTCGAACGCCCCCGCGCGTGTGCCGTCGCGAGAATCCTCTGCAAAAGAACGGGACGAAGTGCAGACGCGCGCGCCGTCGCGGGCGATGCCGAAAACCTTCAACCCCCATCGGTTTCGGAAGGATTTCAAAATCGTGCGTCCAAAAAACCAACAAAAACCTGAGGTTTCGCAACACGGATTTTCAACAAAAACGTGCGCGCGCGCTATTGCGTCGTCGTCGTCGTCGTCGTCGCCGTCCTCCCTCCTCCCGCGTCGTCGTCGTCGTCGCCTACGTCGTCCTCTGTCTTCTCTCGTGTTCGTCGTCGTCGTCCTCTTTGGCGTCGTGGTCGTTTCCGTCGTCCTTGTCGCCGTGGTCGTCCTTCCTCCTCCTCCCACGTCGTCGTCGTCGTCCGTCGTCGGCGTCTCGTCGTCGTCCCTCCTATTTCGTCGCCGTCGTCGTCGTCGTTGTCGTCGTCGTCTTCCCTCCTCCCCCTCGTCGTTGTCGTCGTCGGCGTCGCCGTCCTTCCCCCTTCTTCGTCGTTCGCGTCGTCGCGTCCTCCCTCCTCCCTCGTCGGTGTCGTCGTTGACGTCGTTGTCGCCGTCGTCGTCCTTCCTCCTCCCTCGTCGTCGCCTTCGTTGGCGTCGTCGTCGTCTTCTTCGTCGTCGTCGGCGTCGGCGTCGTTGTCGTCGTCGAAGTCGTCGGAGACGTCGTCGGTGTCGTCCTAGTCGTTGTCGTCGGTGTCGTCGTAGTCGGTCTTAACAGGTTTTGCAAACCAAGTTGCGGGTGGGTGGGTGGGATGTTTGCGCGAGCAGTGGAGATGACGACTTCAAGTTCAGCAGAGTGGATTCTCCTTTCTAAAAAGAAAATAAACTCTACCCCCCCCCCGGACTTAACGCTTCCCCCTGGGATAGTATCATATATATATGTGTATATATATATGTATATACACTAGAACCATGGCGCGCGCTTCGCGCACGCTCAGGTTCCAGCCGAGGCCGTCTTTTTGCCCTCTTGGACCGTCTTGGGGCCTCTTCGGAGTCCCTTGGGCCATCTTGGGATGGTCCTGGGGGCCTCGTGGGCCGTCTTGGAGCGTCGGGACTACGAACATGTGAGAAAGACCAAAACCTTTGAACACCTTAAGGAAATCAATGCTTTTGGCCTCTTGAGGCTCTCTTGGGAAAGCTCTTGGGGTTCTGTGGGGAAGTCTTGGAGGCCTTTTGGGTTGTCTGGGAGCAATCTTGGGCGTCGCGGTGCGATCTTCGGCGTCTCGAGGCACATCTTGGGCGTCTTGGTGCGGTCTTAGGCGTCTCGAGGCACGCTTGGACCGTCATGGGCGCGTCTTGGGGCAATGTTTGGGGCCTCATGGGCTGTTTTAGGCACCTATTGGGCCGTCGTTGGGGCCTCTTGGGCCGTCTTGGGGTTCTCTTGGGAGGCTCTTGGGCCAGCTTGGGACGGTCTTGGGGGCCTCTTGGGCCGTCTTGGAGCGTCGGGGCGACGAAAAGTTCAGGAAGCCAAAAACCTTTCCAAGCCTGAAGGCAAACAATGATTTTGGCTGTTTGGGTCCCTCTTGAGAATACTCTTGGGGCTGCCTTGGGACGTCTTGGACGCAACTTGGGCCATCCGGGAACCATCTTGGGCGTCTTGGAGCGGTCTTAGGCGCATCGAGGCACGCTTGCCTCTTGGGCCGTGTTTGCAAGCTCTTGGGCGGTCTTAGGCGCCTATTGGGTTGTTGTTAGGCCCTCTTGGGCCGTCTTGGGGCGCTCTTCGGGGCCTCTTGGGCGATCTTGGGACGGTCTTGAGGATTTCGTGGGCTGTCTTGGAGGGTCGGGACGACGACAAAAACAAGAAAACCAAACACCTACAAAAAACCAACGGAATTCAATGATTTCGGCCTCTTGCAGCCCTCTTGGGAATGCTCTTGGAGCTCTCTTGGGACGTCTTGGAAGCCTCTTGGGCCGTCTGGGCGCCATCTTGGGCGTCTTGGACCGATCGTGGGCGTCGTGGTGCGTCTTCGGCGTCTCGAGGCACGCTTGGACCGTCATGGGCGCGTCTTGGGGCAATGTTTGGAGCTTCTTGGGCTGTCTTGGGCGCCTATTGGGCCGTCGTTGGGGCCTCTTGGGCCGTCTTGGGGCCCTCTTGGGGACCAGCTTGGGACGGTCTTGGGGGCCTCTTGGGCCGTCTTGGAGCGTCGGGACGACGAAAAATTGAGGAAGCCAAAACCTTTCCAAGCCTGAAGGCAAGCAGTGATTTTGGCTGTTTGGGTCCCTCTTGGGAATACTCTTGGGGCTGTCTTGGGACGTCTTGGACGCAATTTGGGCCATCGGGGAACCATTTTGGGCGTTTTGGAGCGGTCTTAGGCGCGTCGAGGCACGCTTTGACCGTCTTCGACGCCTCTTGGGCCGTGTTTGCAAGCTCTTGGGCGGTCTTAGGCGCCTATTGGGTTGATTTTAGGCCCTCTTGGGCCGTCTTGGGGTGCTCTTAGGGGGCCTCTTGGGCGATCTTGGGACGGTCTTGGGGACTTCGTGGGCTGTCTTGGAGGGTCGGGACGACGACAAAAACAAGAAAACCAAACACCTACAAAAAACCTACGGAATTCAATGATTTCGGCCTCTTGCAGCCCTCTTGGGAATGCTCTTGGAGCTCTCTTGGGACGTCTTGGAAGCCTCTTGGGCCGTCTGGGCGCCATCTTGGGCGTCTTGGAGCGGTCTTAGGCGCGTCGTGGCACGCTTTGACTGTCTTCGACGCCTCTTGGGCCGTGTTTGCAAGCTCTTGGGCGGTCTTAGGCGCCTACTGGGTTGTTGTTAGGCCCTCTTGGACCGTCTTGGGGCGCTCTTGGGGGCCTCTTGGGCGATCTTGGGACGGTCTTGGGGACTTCGTGGGCTGTCTTGGAGGGTCGGGACGACGAAAAAAACAAGAAAACCAAACACCTGCAAAAAACCTACGGAATTCAATGATTTCGGCCTCTTGCAGCCCTCTTGGGAATGCTCTTGGGGCTCTCTTGGGACATCTTGGAGGCCTCTTGGGCCGTCTGGGAGCCATCTTGGCCGTCTTGGATCGATCGTCAGCGTCTCGAGGCACGCTTGGACCGTCTTCGGCGCCTCTTGGGCCGGACAAGGGCGCTCCCGGAGGCCCGATCCCGCCATGGGGGGTTGCGGTCCCGGCCAGGGAGCCCCCGGCCCTGTAGCCAGGTATGTATATATATATATATATATATATATATATATATATATAATATATATATATATATACACATTCTACACACTCGTCATCCTAAATATGAAATCATACCATCCCAGGCAGGCCGGTTTCCCCCCTGAGGTTCCCTGGTAAAAAAAACCACTATGCTGTGACATGTTTTGTTCTAACATAGCACTTTTGTCACAAATCCCTTGCAAAAAACAAGACGAAGTGCGCACGCGCGCGTCGTCGCGCACGCATGCCGAAATCCTTCAAAAACCTTCGGTTCCGGAGAAATATCAGAACTGAATTTCCCCCAAAAAAAACATACAAAAAACACATGGTTTCGCAACACTGATTTGCTAAAAAAGCTTCCGCGCGAGCTCTTGCGAAATCTTAAGAAAACCATGGGTTTTCCAAGATTTTCACAAAATGCTACCAAACGGGCTTCGCGCGCGCGCATGTCGAAATCTGTCGAACGCCCCCGCGCGTGTGCCGTCGCGAGAATCCTCTGCAAAAAACGGGACGAAGTGCAGACGCGCGCGTCGCCGCTGGCGTATGCCGAAATCCTTCAAACACCTTCGGTTTCGGACGGATTCCGAAATCGTGCGTCCAAAATCATTACAAAAACACCAGGTTTCGCAACACGGGTTTTCAACAAAAGTGTGCGCGCGCGCTCTTGCGTCGTCGTCGTCGTCGTCGTCGTCCTCCTCCCTCCTCCCTCGTCGTCGTCGTCGTCGCCGTCGTCGTCTTCTGTCTTTCCTCGTCGTTGTCGTCGTCTTGGCGTCGTCGTCGCTTCCGTCGTCGTTGTCGCCGTGGTCGTCCTTCCTCCCTCGTTGTCTTCGTCGGCGTCTCGTCGTTGTCCCTCCTATTTCGTCGCCGTCGTCGTCGTCGTCGTCGTGGTCTTCACTCCTCCCTCTTCGTTATCCTCCTCCATCGTCGTCGTCGTCCGTCGTCGGCGTCTCGTCGTCGTCCCTCCTATTTCGTCGCCGTCGTCGTCGTCTTCGTCGTCGTTGTCGTCGTCGTCTTCCCTCCTCTCTCGTCGTTGTCGTCGTCGGCGTCGCCGTCCTTCCTCCTTCTTCGTCGTTGGCGTCGTCGCCGTCTTCCCTCCTCCATCGTCGTTGTCGTCGTTGTCGCCGTCGTCTTTTTTCTCCTCCCTCGTCGTCGTCTTCGTCGTCGTCGTCGGCGTCGTTGTCGTCGTCGTCGTCGGTGTCGTCGTCGTCGTCGTTGTCGTCGTCGAAAACATTGGAGACGTCGTCGGTGTCGTCGCAGTCGGTGTCGGCGGCGCCGTCGTCGTCGATGTCGCTGTCGTCGTCGGCGCCGGTGTCGTGGCCAAGTGCCATGTGGTACCTACCGTCACGGTCTTGTCTGAAGAGGTCTTGCGACCAAGTTGCGGGTGGGAGGGTGGGATGTTTGCACGAGCAGTAGAGAGGACAGCTTCAAGACGGTCAAGATTAATTGCACCGCATAGATTGCACCACACATGTTGCACAACATACGTTGCGCAGCACAGGTTGCAAACCACAAACAGAACAACATGTAGTGTGCACCACATAACTTGCACAAAACAGTTTGCACAACGTATCCTGCATTACATAGATCACAGAACAGATGTTGCACCACGCACACTGAACAACACATATTGCACCACAAGTATTACACAGCAGTTCTATTGCGCACCGTAGATCGAACAACACAGATGGCACCACATGCTTTGCACCACGCAGATTGCACAACACAGGCTGGCCCAACTGGGTTGCAGCACGTATAACGCTAGAAACGCGCGTTTGGGGTTCACGCTGGCTAGCTAATCTATCTATATATATATATATATATATATATACACTCCAGATTTCGTAATAAAGGGAGGGGGGCCTCATTTCGGGGGGGGGTCTCTTCCAGGCTATCTTGGAGGACCTGGATGTTTTGGAGGGTTCTCCCACGGGGGAGGTCTGAAATGGCTTGTCTTGGAGGGTCCAGACCCCCTCCCTTTCATTACGAAATCTGGAGTGTGTATATATATACACACATATATGTATATATAGATGTGCCGATTCACACACATGTCTATATATATGCACATACATACACATATACATATACACATACGCCCCAGACAGTGCTTGCACTCAGGGGTTCCTACCCCCCTTCTGCCGTCGCCGCTCCGGCTGCCCTCCGCGGAGGCCCGCGTGCCGCCCCGGCGGTCCCGCTCCCGCCCCGTCGCCGCCGCCCCGCAGGAGGAGGAGGAGGAGGAGGAGGAGGAGGAGGAGGAGGAGGAGGGAGGAGGGAGGAGGGAGGAGGGAGGAGGGAGGAGGGAGGAGGGAGGAGGGAGGGAGGAGGGAGGAGGAGGAGGAGGGAGGAGGAGGAGGAGGCGTTGCCCTGATGTGCATCGCGGTGCCCTGCTTTGCCCTGCGCTGCACGTCGCTGCATTGCGCTGCGGCGCGCTGCGCTGCGTGGAGCTGCCTTGCTTCGCGTTGCGTTGCTACGCGTTGCGTTGCATCGCATGGATTGCACCACCCAGATTGCACAACATGGATTGCACCGCTCAACTTGCAATGATCCAGTGTTTGGGGCCCACGCCCAAGAGAGCTCGAAAACGGCTCCAAGAGGGGCCCAGGAAGGGGGCCAGGAACCGAAAATTCCAGCCTTCAGCCCCAAGAGGCCTTCAGGAGGCCCCAAGATGCCCCCAAGAGGCCCCAAGGGGCCCCCAAAAGGCACCCCAAGAAACCCCAAGAGCCCCCAAGAGGCCCCAACATGGCCCCCAAGAGGCCTCAAAACTGCCTCCCAAAAACTCCTGAGAGGCCAACCACGAGAGCCCGACCAACATCCGTGAGGCCTTTGACCCGCCACCCACCGCCTCCGAAAAATGGCAGCCGCTCAACCGCGCCGCATCGACAACAACACCCCGACAAACGAAGGCGGCGAGGCAATATGGGCCGGCGGAATGAGCGAAGCGATTCCATAAACCGCTGTTTGGGGTCCACGCTAGCGAATCTACAGATGTGCGTGTTTGTATGTATGCACATATGGGCCGGCGTCTGGTCCCGCGCGCCGGGGTCTGGCGCTCACAGCTTCGGGCGTTGAGCCCGTGCAGTCATCGTTCGGCTCACTCTCCAGGGGAGCCACCCAAAGTCCACTGGCCCTCTGGGCGTAGGTGGTCTAACGATGTCTTTCTTTCCTCTTCCAAAAAACCCCTCTTCCCCTTCGGGGGGGGGTACCAGTGCTCCCTATAATGAACACCCCCTCCCCCAGGCGACTGGTAACCGAACTATGGCCCCCCCCACCATCCCTAGTTTAAAAAGCAATACTAAACACACTTTGCCTCCAAATTCGGAGCATGCGCAGCCAACCCGATGCGGCCTTCCCCCACCATCCCTGTCAACAAAAACAATGCAGGGTACACTTGGCGGCGGCGGCAGCGGCGGCGGCGGCGGCTGCGGCGGCGGCGGCGGCTGCGGCGGCGGCGGCGGCGGCGGTGGCGGCGGCGGCGGCAGCGGCGGCGGCGGCGGCGGGCGGCCGGCTGCGGCGGCGCGGTGCGGCAGCGGCGGCGGCGCGGCGGCGGCAGTGGTGGCTGCGGCGGCGGCGGCGGCGGGCAGCGGCGGCGGCGGCGGCGGCGGCGGCGGCGGCGGAGGCGGCGGCGGCGGCGGATTGGCCCCGAGTAGCTGCCCATCCAAAGACGACTGCTCAAAATGCTGAGGCTCGGGCCAGACCCGGGTGCTACGTATGTGTTGGGAGGGCGGATGGGAGTGAGCGAGACGGCTTGCGGGCGGGGAGGGAGTCTTGACCCCTCCCCCTACCCCCTCCCCTGGACTTTTTTGGGAGGGTTCGCGGGTGGTTGGAGGGCCCTTTTTCGGCCTCTGGGAAGACCTTTTTTGACACCCCTCACGAGGATCGTGGCCCCCGAGGGGGGGACCTCGATCGGGACCTTCCCTCCTTTGATCGACAGCCTCGAAGATGGCCCCAAGAGGCGCTCCAGGGCTCCAAGAAGGGTCCCAAGAGGGCCCCAAGAGGCACCCCAGAGGCCCAAGAGGCCCCCGAACGGCCTCAGAGAACCCAAGATGACCTCCAAAATGGCTCAGATAGCCCAAGCTGACTCAAGATGGCTCACAAGCTGCTCCAAACGGCCCCAAGACTGCTCCAAGAGCGCCCAAGAGCGCTCCAAGAGAGACCCAAGAAGCGGTTTGCGGGTTCCTGAGGGGGGAGATGAGTTGGGGACCCCCCTATCCTGTAACCGATGGCCTCCAAGATGATCCCAATAAGCATTCCCGGGTTGCCAAGAGGGTTCCAAGAGGGCCCCAAAAACTCCCAGAGAGCACCAGCAGCAGCAGCAGCAGCCGCAAAAATACCTAGAGATGGTTCCATGAGTCCTCGTCCGCGTAGTCCTCATCCTAGTCCTCGTCCTCCTCGTCTTCGTCCTAATCCGCGTCCTCGTCCACCTCGTCCGACTCGTCGTCGTCCTCCTCCTCCTCCTCCTCCTCCTCCTCCTCCTCCTCCTCTTCCTCTCGCCCCCACGCGGCACCCAGGGATGGCCCGAAGAGGCCTTCCAAGGTCACCCCCTTGCTCCCAGAGATCTCTCGGTTCACCCTGGTGGCTCGCTCTGTTTCCCTGGATGTGTCTCTTCGTTCCTTTTCCCGTCAGCTCTTATGGGTAAGGCTTCTGAATGAACTGGTGTGGATACTTTTGTTGTTCGCGAGCGCAAACGGAAAGGGCCGCGTGCCGTCCGAAGCTACAGCTAACCAGCGAGAGAGAGGAGAAGATAGACAACAAGAGAACAGGGCTGATGTGGATACATATTAGTTAGCGGCCGCGGGCGAGCACGCTGGCGGCGTGTCAGGTCAAAGCGGGCTACGCAGAGATTAACTAGGCAAAGGAAACGCGGGGGAAAAAAAAACAAACAGAGCGACGCGCGAGGCGACAACTAAGCGCGGCCGAGGCCTCAGATGGGGGGCTGCCGGGACGGAGACAGGCTGGTGTGGATACGCGAAGCGTGAAAACCTTTTGAGCAGAAGGGGCTGAGGTCTTCGAACCTCGCGAAGCTGCGTCCTCGTCGAATGCCAGCAGGCTGCAGGGAGCGATCACCAACCAGGGTGAGATCGATGAGTTTGGCTTCTTGATGCCCTTTTGGGGGTCCTCCTGGGGCTCTTCGGGGGCGTCTTGGGCCCTCTGGGGCCGTCTTCAGAGCATCTGGGGCAATCTTGAAGCCCTCGAGGGCAGACTCGGGGCCCTCTTGGCCCGTATTCGGGGCCTCTTGGGAGCTTGTCAAGCCGTCTTGGGGGTCTCTTGGGGCTTATTGGGCCGTTTGGGGGGCCTCTTGGGGGCCTCTTGAGCGCTTCTTGGGCCGCCTCGGGGCGATCCCGTATGCCTGTAAGGCCGTCTTGGGGCCCCTGGCGATCGAGAGCGCGAGAGTGTCAACATCTGTAGAACACCGATCGGAAATCCATAGTTTCGGCCTCTTGGGGCCTCTAAGTGGAGCCGTCCAGGGGCGTCTTTGGGGTTCCCTGGGCCGTCTGGAGAGCATCCTAAGCCGCATGAGGTCTGTCTGGGATAGTCTCGAGACCTCCGTGGGCCGCGTGGGGGCTCTTTTAGGGTCCGGAGGAGGAGGAGGAGGAGGAGGAGGAGGAGGAGGAGGAGGAGAAGGAGGAGGAGGGAGGAGGAGGGAGGAGGAGGGAGGAGGAGGGAGGAGGAGGGAGAAGGAGGGGGAGGGATGAGGGAGGAGGGAGAGGAGGAGGAGGGAGGAGGGAGGAGGAGGGAGGAGGAGAGGGGGGAGGAGGAGGAGGGAAGGGAGGGAGGAGGAGGGAGGAGGAGGGAGGAGGAGGGGAGAGGGAGGAGGGGAGGAGGAAGGAGGAGGAAGGAGGGAGGAGGAGGAGGGGGAGGGATGGGACAGCTAGGGGCTCTCGGGGGGCCCTCCAGTGCCGCTTCGGGGCTCCCAAGGGGCTCGGGGAACCAGGGGCCCCTGCCAACCCGCAAAGCATCTTTCCCCATGCAATGCCTGCACTGCAGGGGTCCTGGCGGATCTTGTAAGATTTGGAGAAAGTTGGTGGCCTATTTCGGTGGGCGGCCAAATTCCTGGGTTCCCGGTTCCGGGTTCCCGGTTCCCGGCTGCTGGTTCTGGGCCGATGTCGGTGGTTGGCGGCGTTTCTGGGCTTCCGGGTTCCCAAGTTCCTGATCGACTTCCTTATCGACCGGTCTTACAACGAGCCGCTCTCCCTCCTTTAGCTGCTGGAGATTGCTCAGGCTCCTCCTCCTCCTCCTCCTCCTCCTCCTCCTCCTCCCCCTCCTCCTCCCCCTCTTCCCATCCTCTCCTCCTCCTCCTCCTCCTCCTCCTCCTCCTCCTCCATCTTCCCTTCCCCTTCTCCCCCTCCTCCTCCTCCTCCTCCTCCTCCTCCTCCTCCTCCTCCTCCTCCTCGTCCTCCTCCTCCTCCTCCTCCTCCTCCCGCCCCCTTGCCCCTCCTCCTCCTCCTCCTCCTCCTCCTCCTCCTCCTCCTCCTCCTCCTCCTCCTCCTCCTCCAGGGCGGCGCGGAGGCCGCAGGCGAACCCCCGTGCCCCGCCCTGCCAACACGGGGATGGACGCAGAAGCCGCGACCACGAACCCAGGACTCCGACGTCATGCTTGTTGGTAAATCGTGGGACCCCAGGGGTCTCGAGCCCTTCCCCCGGACTGGCGTTTCGTCCTGCACCGTTTCTCACGGTCCAGAGGCCCGGTGGGGTCCCCCAGGAGCCGAACAATGCCGAACGCCCCCAGTCGTGTCTTTTATAACGGGAGGAGGTCTGGAAAGGAAGATTAGGAAGAGGAGGAACTGAGGAGGAGGAGGAGGGCGAAAGAGGAGGAGGGCGAATGAGGAGGAGGGCGAAGGAGGAGGAGGAGGAGGAGGAGGAGGAGAAGGATGATGATGATGATGATGATGATGATGATGATGATGATGATGATGATGATGATGATGATGATGAGAAGGAGGAGGAGGAGGAGAAGGGCGAAGGAGGATGATGAGGAGGACCAGTGTAAACCTAAAGCGCACGGGCGGTTTTCCGATAAACCCTCACTCCAAGTTCCCTCTTCATCGGCCCCCGAAGAGTGTACTATCATTTCGGGACGCGGCCCATTCGAAGACAGCCGTCTGAGAATCGTCACCCATACAAAGACACCGCTCCCGGGACTTCAACGCCGCGGATCAACGTGACCGCTGCGCTTTCACATCACAATCCCACGCCGTGCCAAAGCACCAGTCCTTGGACAGCAGCGCCGCGAATCAACCTTATCGCTACGTCCTGACAATCCTAATCCCTGCCAGGACACCATTCGTGGGAATTCCGCCATGCGAACCCTTGAAACTGATGCGAATTTGCAAGACGAGTGGGCGCAGCGCTACAACGAGAGCCACATTAAACAAATAACCGCCCTCCATCCTTGAAACTGTTGCAAGCATTAACCGTGAAATGCGCGGCGCTAAAGCGAGAACCACATCGAAAACAACTCGCCCCCCATCCGTGAAACCGTTGAACAAACTAGTAGAACGAACGTGCGCGGGGCTACGGCAAGAGCCACAGTTTGAAAAACATCCGCCATCCACGCGTAAAATTGTTGCAACTTTTAAATTTGATGTGCGCGGCGCTACAGCGAGAACCACATTCCGAAAACGACTTACCCTCCATCCGTTAAATGGATGCATTTGCCACACGAACGTGCGCGGCGCCAACGCGAGAGCCACATTTTGACAACGAGCCGCCCCCCATCGGTGAAGCTGCTGCACATTCCAAGCTCGAGGACCACACAGGGCGAGCAAATCTCCGGCGAAACGCTCGCATCGCCCTGCCTGGGTGCAAAGAAAAAGGATAGAGGAGGAGGAGGAGGAGGAAAAGGAGGAGGAGGAGGAGGAGGAGGAGGAGGAGGAGAAGGAGGAGGGAGGGAGGGAGGGAGGGAGGGAGGGAGGGAGGAGAAAACAATATGCGGGATCCATCCGCGCACTCGGGGCCCCGGGGCAGCGGGGCCGGCCTGAGCCCGCGGGCTGCCGCTGCGCGATGGCGGCACAGCGGGCGCCAACAGCCTGGAGAAGCTCGAGGAAAACATGAACGAGACGGGCCCTCCGGGGCCCAGGCCGCTGCGAGCTGTAGCACGCAGACGGGCTACAGTATGCGGCTTGGCCTGAACGCCAGCTGGAGTGACATGTCCTTCATGGTGGCCGCCAGGACGAATGCCAAATGCGGCGATGATTACAACAGCAAGGACAACACCGGATACGGGAAGTACGACACCAAGCAGGAGCTGCGTAACAGGCAGCCCCAGTGCGAGAACGAGCTGCGGGGACTACGACGAGAGCGTGCCCTCTGAGCTACCACGGCCTCCAGCAAAGCTACCAGGGCCACCAGACGACCTTCGGGGACTACAGGTTGAATTACGAGAGGGGGAGGAGGGGGAGGAGGGGGAGGAGGAGGAGGAGGAGAAGGAGGAGGAGGAGGAGGAGGAGGACGAGGAGGAGGAGGAGGAGGAGGAGGAGGAGGAGGAGGAGCTGCTGCACGCACAGCTACGAGGACCACCACAAGTGCCTCAAGACCCACCTGCCAGGCTACGAGAGCCGCCAGCAGAGCCACGAGAGCCACAGGCTGAACCACAAGGACCGCGAGCGGACACCCACGTGAGCCACACGCAGCGCTGCGAGGCCCACCGGCTAGGCCACCGGCAGAGCCACGTGGACTGCCAGGAGGGCTACCAGAACCACCAACTTGAAGGGACCCTGGGACACACAAATAAATACACACAAATAAGATAATTCCCCACATGTTCCCATATTTTCTGGATGTTTGTCTTCCCCCCCACTTCGCATATTTTCCCATACTTTCTGTGGGATCGACGATTCATTATGTCTGTGTGCTTCTTTCCCTCCTGACAACTCAGCTACGAGAGCCACGAGCAGAGCTTCGAGAGCCATCGGCCGAGCCACGAGGTCCGCCTGGAAAGCTGCGAGGGCCACAACCCGAGCTTTTCGAGCGCAACGAGCAGAGCTACTGCAGCCACCAGCACAGAGCTGCCAGGGCCGCGGGCGGCCCTTCGTGGACTACAGAACGAGCTACGAGGACCACAGGCGCAGCTACGGGAGCCACCCGAAGAGCCTGACGACCCACCTGCCGGGCTAGGAGAGCCACCAGCAGCGCCGCGAGAGCCACTAGCTGAGCCACGCGGTCCGCAAGCGGAGCTACGGAGGCCACAAGCAGGACTAGGAGGACCACCAGCTGAACCACGAGGACCATCTGCTGCGCTACGAGGGCCACCGGCTGAGCTACGAGGACCACCAGCCGAGCTACTGGAGGCACCAGCTGGGCTACGAGGACAACAAACAGGGCTCCGAGGACCACAGGAGCAGCTACTGCAGCCACCGAGAAGAGCTGCCAGTGCCCCCCGTAAGACCTTCGAGGGCCACGGGCCAAGCCCCGAGGCCCAGAGGCACAGACACCAAGGCCGCGCTGACGGCGATGTTGGGAATCTGGTTTTTGGGACACCAAGCTCGCGCAGAACAAATTGTAGGAAATCACGAAGCACATTTTCCTGCATTTGAGATTTGCGAATGTATCGAACGAAAAACGACGCAGGGAACTGCAGGAAAGCGCGGACCACCATGTCCTACAATCGGTTTGGCCACGAACCGGTCCCACCGACAATACGAGAGCTACGAGGGCCACCTGCTGAGCTACGATGGCCACAGCCAGAGGTACGCGGACTACAGGAACTGCTACCAGAGCCTCCTGCAGAGCTGCTAGGGCGACGAGCTGAACTGCAAGGCCGAGACGCAGAACTCTGCGAGTTACCAGCTACGCTACAAGGGCCACCTACGGAGTGACGAGAGCCACAACTTGAGCTTCGCCGGCCACAAGCAGAAATACGAGAGCCTCCCGCAGAGCTGCAAGGGCGACGAGCTGAAATGCAAGGGCGACGAGGGCAACCACAAGAGCCACAAGAACCACCCGCAGACATAGCCAGACTGCAATAACAAACCAGTGTACCCGAGCACGCAGGACTACGACAAGGGGTACCAGCCCGAGTAATCGGGCTTAAAGGCCAGGTGGGCCACACTGGCCTCGAGGGTACTCTGGGCGCGTGGGATGACACCACGGAGCGCTGGGCATTCAGATCGGGACCGACGGCCATCAATGTTCAGAGTACTAACGTCGAGCCTATCGACAAGTACCTCGAGAAGCGGCTCGCTGTCATGTGCCAAGAGAAGGCTCGAGCCCACCAGTATCACGATCCGACGGAGCTTTGCTACGTGTTCGAGCGGTCGTACGACCTCGCATCCACGAAGGACCAGCCTGGGGTTACCCAATTCTTCCTCGACGTGTTCAACGACGACAGCCTGTTCCACATAGTCTACGATCAGATGGCACAATAGCACAGTGAGGCCTGCCTACCAGAAGCCGTTTAGTGTGGTACTCCAACACAGTATCCTGCTTTCACGCAGATTGGACTTACTCTACAACGCTACAAACAACAATTTTACGTGTCCGTACCACGTCAGCGCTACGGACAAAATATTCCGTGTACAATGTCACCGCTAAGATAAAACGTCTACGGCATGTTCATCTGCTACGGTCGAGTGGCCCCGCAGCTCATCCCATACCCATTCACCGGAGACCTCCGGATGGGGGGTGGTTTACAGAGTGGCCTCCATCCCCCACCCTCTTAGAAAACTACCGTCGCCAGCGCGCGGCGGTACCGCTGCGGCATGGGTCCAACCCCGCACCTGCGCTTGGAACGGCGCCGCGGTGGAGTGGTAACGGCCGCAGCCGCGGCGAGAACGAGGAGCGAGGAGGATGTAGGATGGAGGAGGATAGAGGCGGATAGAGGATAGGGGGATGGAGGAGGAGGAGGAGGAGGAGGAGGATAAGGAGGAG
>CAUYUJ010021583.1:79551-97681 GCA_963575745.1 Prorocentrum cordatum | reverse complement strand
TCCCTCCTGCCCAGCCCTCGCCCCCCCCCCCCCCCGCCTCCCCCTACGAGGCTCCCAGAAAGCCCCAAGGAAGGCCTCACAGGCATCGCCCGTCTCCGCGGGCTGACTATTCCAGGGACCCCGAGAGGCCCCTAGCCCGACACCTAAACGCCCCTTGGGGCCCCTGAGGGCCTCAGGCCGGGCCTCATGTAGGGGCCCCGAGGGGCCACTAGCCCGAACCCCATGGGCCCTTAGGGGCTAGGCGCCCGAGATCCGGGCGTTGCAATCCCACCAGCCCCTTGGGCCAAGGCGGTCTAACGAGTTTTTGTTTCATTTTCAAAATGCGACTCGCGCACCCGCCACCCGTCTGCGCCGTCGACGGTGATGCGTGAAGCGCAACGAGCACCCGATGCTGGAAAATCACCGCACACCAGCCCTTGGGGTGTGTCAGCGGTTTGGTAAAATAGCGGCGTCTTCTCCTCCGTGGAGTGTGCACCACGGTTCGGACTGTGTGCTCGCGGGTCGTCGGAGCGTTCAAGATGACGCCTTTATGGCCCCTGCGTGGCCCCCGAGGACTCCCGCATGGCGCCTCCACGACTGATTCGATGGATACCAAGGGAGCCGCAGAACCGCTCCGAGGTTGCCCCCGAGCCTCACAGAAGATGCCCCCGACGCGCTGAAACCAAACCCGACAGAAGATGCCCCCGCTGCCCCCTCACAGAAGATGCCCCCGACAGAAGATGCCCCCGATGCCCCCGTTTCGGCGGTCTAACGAGTTTTTTTTTTCCTCGTCCTTCCAAAAACCCTCTTCCCCTCGGGGATGGGGTACCCTCCCCCTCCCCTCCCTGAGGTATTTTAAGGGGTTCCGCAAAGGGTTAGAGCGTCCAAGATGGCCCAAAATGGCTACAAGAGAGCCTCCAAGGCGGCTCAAGATAGCCGAAGATGGTTCAAGATAGCTCCGACATACCTCCACGACGAGAGCCACAAGACGGTTCAAAATACTCTCAGAGCCCCCTATCAGGACCCCCTCAAGAGGCCCAAACCCTTCAAAAACCAAAGGAAAATCAATGTGTTTTGCCTTCTGGCCTTTTCGCTTCCGATGGGCTTCGGGGCCTGAAGAAACCCCCCGACTGACCCCAAGAGCGCCCAAGAGCGCCCCAAGAGGGCCCCAAGATGCGATTTTGACGGCCCCAGGGGGGGAGCGGGCGGAAACTTTCGAGCCCCCATCCTTTGATCGATAGTCTCCAAGATGTCCCCAAGAGGCCCTCCAGGGCTCCCAAGAGGGCCCCAAGAGCGCCCAAGAGCGCCCAACGAGTGCCCCAAGAGGCGGTTTGCCTCCTCCTCCGCCTCCCCCTCCTCCTTCTCCTCCTCGTCATCATCATCATCATCATCATCATCATCATCATCATCATCATCATCATCATCATCATCATCATCATCATCATCAGCATCAGCATCAGCATCAGCATCAGCATCAGCATCAGCATCAGATCAGCATCAGCATCATCATTCATCATCATCATCATCATCATCATCATCATCACCATCATCACCAATCCGTCGCTGTATCATCATCCATGCATCATCATCATCACATCATCATCATCATCAGCATCATCATCATCATCACCACCCACCACCATCATTATCATCATCATCATCATCATATCATCATCATATCATCATCATCATCATCATCATTCATCCGCATCATCATCATCATCAATATCATCAACATCAGCATCCCATCGCATGTTCGTTCTCATCATCATCATCGTCGTCGTCGTCGTCGTCGTCCGTCATCATCTCACAGCAGCATCATCATCTCAGCATCAGCATCAGCATCAGCATCATCATCATCATCATCATCATCATCATCATCATCATCATCATCATCATCATCATCATCATCATCATCAGCATCATCATCACCATCCACAAGTCTTCATAATATGAATGCTACTCTCATCTCTCCCCTGATGACGTCTGGAAGATATCCGCCTCCCTCCGCGTATTTTTGTACACCAGATTCCCGGGAAACGGGTTTTCGCTTGGTTGTTTTCGAAATGTTGCTCCCGCTGAAGCGCTGGCCTCATTTTCGAGTTTCCGATCGTTCCGAATCGTGCTCCCGCTGCAGCGCTGGCCTCATTTCCGCGCTTCCGTTCGTTCCGAATCGTGCTCCTGCTGCAGCGCTGGCCTTCCTTCCAAATAGGCCCCAAGATCTAGAAAATGCCCCCCCGAAAAAACCATCGGAAGTGATTGCGCATTCGGTGTCGATTCGTTGATTTTTTTGACCGCAGAAGCCCCTCCACTTTGGGGCGTTGTGGTCAGGAAGTATCAAGCGGGAGCCCCGCTTCTGCTTTGAGACGGCGATGTTGAAAGCAGAGCCAGCGAGGCTCTCCATCAGCCCCGCCTTGTGTGGAGCTTCTCCGGCAGCCCAAGGAGCTAGACAGAGAGCCACGACTCCAGACTGGCCCAGACCTCTCGAAGACGATCCACCTACCCTCCAAAGAACCTGGCGCCATGCCATGACATGCTGTGTGCTGTTGTGTTCTGCGCCGCTGTGCGATGCCATGCTTTGCGTTGCAACTCTTCGTGATGGAATGCTTCACTGCGCAACGCCAAGCCATGCTATGGTATGCTACGCCCTGCCGTGCTCTTCTACGCCACGCCATGCCGTGCTCTACCATGCATCGCGTACCCTCTCGCGATCTTTGCCCTGCTCGACATCCTACTGTGCGAATAGAGAGAATATCTCCGCCATGGTGAGGGATGGGAGGGCTGGGTAGAACGTCGGATATGACGCGGGCGCACCTAGCTTGTTTTCCTCCCCTCGCCCCCCCGCGGGCCCCCGGGATGGACCGAAGAGGCCGTCCAAGGCACCCCCTGGCTCCCAGAGATCTCTCCGTTCATTCTGGTTGCCCGCTTTGTTCCACTATGCTATATGTGTCTCTTCGTCCCTTTTTCAGTCAGCTCTCATGGGCAACGTTTCTGAACAGGCTGGTGGGGATACTTTTTGTTCGGCGGCTCCAAGGACAGCTCCAGGGAGCGGGATTGTCGTCTGGGGCACAGAGCGAGAAAAATTGGCTGCAGTGGCACGTGGGCCGCTGAAGCGAGTGCACATGCCAGGGACAAAGTGACCCTCATTGGGGACCAACGCAGGCAGCCCAGCGGAAGGGAACGCGAGCGTGGTACCGGCGGCGGCCAAATAGGAGCAGTCGCCCTTACGGCGCCAAGCTCCAGCCGAACCACACAGTACGAAAAGGCGCGGAGCGACAGACCGCACTGTAGTGGCACGGGGTGGCCAGGACGAGACCGAACTCCGGCCAAGACACACAGAGGCACGGAGCACGGACCGAACAGTAGCAGCACGGAGGAACCGCTCTGTCGGCGCCATACTCCGGCCGAGACACACGGAAGCGAGGCACGAGGAAGCGGGAGAGTCGCTGCGGACGCCAGACGGGCACCCAACGACAGGAAAAAGGGAACCGGCGGCACAGAGGGGGCCTCACTCACGGTGACTCACTGTCGCAGACGTCGGGTCTGCCCGCTCTCGGACGCGGGAGCGACGGAGACCCAGTCAGCGATCATACGGTAACTCACTTCCAGCCTGTGGCCAGTGCGTACGCAACTTATCTGACACTGGAAGATCGGGGGCACAAAGTTGCAAGCGCTGACCGAAGCCCCTGCAAAATGGGCCAGCTGGGGGAACAGCCATGACCTCCCGAAGGATGAGCCACTCGTGCAGGAACACGCCCTTGCCAGGCCCGTCCCTTGCAGAGGTGTGGCTAGACCACGTCATAGCGCCATCCAGTAGAGAAAGACCACTGGTGTGCGCTCACGAGGCTGAGCCACCTCCAGCCGGTAGCCAGTGCATGCGCATCGTATCCGACTCGCAGTTCGGGGGCACAACGATGCAAAGTACTGACGAGGGCTGTTCAGAAGAGAGCGACCACGAACTGCAGGAGGCTGAGCCACTCAACGCAGGGTCGCTCGCTTGACGAAGCCACACACCGAGACACCGAGTGTATGGCTGACTGCTGCACCCAACCGCACCTGCCACGCTGCCCATGCAGTACTCTGGCGACGGGCTGGTGGGGATACTTTTTTGATTCGCGGCCCGCAAGGAAAAGACCAGAGGGCGGTAAGAACGAGGCTGGAACAGCAGCGCACGATGGTGGGGATACGCGAAGCGTGCTGTTTTTCACACCGGGCGTGTTCGCCCATGTTCCGGCCCAGGGACCATCGCGGACCGATCCGCCTCGGCAAAAATGCAGCAGGAAGATGGGGCCTGGGGCTCCGGTTGTGATTCTTGACGATGGTGCACGATCCGTTCGCGACGTCAGATCTCAGGAGAGACGGCGGGTTTGGGACCATTTTCCAGTCGGGGCCCTTGCCTGGCCCCCAGGGCCATCGACCTCAGACCTCTGGGGATCCACGCCGAGGAAAACGACGCGCGTCGAGCTCTGTGGAGCGAGGGAAGGAGGGGCCCGGGGGGGAGGGCAATGAGGCCCAGACCTGTCCCTTGCCGCGCTGCCGCTCTCTTACATGCAGCCGGCCGCTCCAGCCTCCCCCTCCTCCTCCTCCTCCTCCTCCCCCTGCTCCTCCTCCTCCTCCTCCTCCTCCTCCTCCTCCTCCTCCTCCTCCTCCTCCTCCTCCTCCTCCTCCTCCTGCCCGTGCTGCAGTTGGCCCCGCCCTCACCTGCGGTCTTGGCATTGTCGGGGTTGCCCCCCACGTCATCAGGCGCATGGCCTCCATGGTGAAGCAGGGCTGGAGTGGCATACCCTCTGGGAGCGCGCATTGGATCGCGTCTCGTTTGGACCCAGCCCCTGAGCATCAGCCAGCTGCGATCGCAGTCGTCGGTGGGCAGTGCTGGCGCAGTCTGGCGGTGTTGATCATGGTACGTTGCAGACGGCTTGGAGATCCTAGTTTCTTCGGATTGCCTCCTTATATTTGGATATCAGTTGGAAGCATGTTGCCGGCCCTGCTGGAGCATTCGCCCGTTCGTTACTGTTGCTCGGTTGGAAGTGCTCTTCTGCATTCCACTTGTGCACGCGCAACGGCGAAGTGCTGGACATGAGGTCATTTGCGCCGTCCGTTGTGAAGTGGATCGCTATCATGGACTTCGAGGCATGTGGCTGGCTTCGGTGGTCTACGCGTCCCGATGTCATGCCTGAGTATCCTGGGCAGCTGCACACGGATCGTGCTGGCATCTGGCTTGCGCCGATTCGTGGGCTCTTGTGTCCTGGCCCCAGGGCCAAGCACTGGGCTTTGGATCCTTTGTCGAGGGCGGCCTTGCGGTCTGCTGTACCTGGTGCGCAGTGTTCACAGAGGAGGCTTCATCAGTACGCTTATGCATCGAGCCCTTGCTGTGCATCACAGGTATTGGCTGTGCTCGATCGTCGATGACTTCAGGGAGCATGCCGTGGACGATGCCTCTCGGAGCGCAGCAGGGGGCAGCGGCTCAAGGAGAATGTGCTCTGCTCTCGTGGGCCTCCTCCCGGCTCGTCTCTGCCAGCGCTCCCCAGCCGCAGCGGCACTCTCTGGTGCCTGCTGCTGCGACCGTGGGGAGGAGGAGGAGGAGGAGGAGGAGGAGGAGGAGGAGGAGGAGGAGGAGCAGGAGCAGGAGGAGGAGGAGGAGGAGGAGGAGAGCAGGAGAAAAAAAAAGGGAAAGAGGAAAAAAAAAGAAGAAAAAAACAAAAAATCGAAAAGAAAAAAAAAAAAAAAAAAAAAAGATCAAAACAAAAAAAGGAAGAAAAAGAAAAACAAGGAGGGTGGAGGGAGGGGAGCAGGAGGAGGAGAGGAGGAGGAGGGAGGAAGAGGAGGAGGAGGAGGGAGGGCCGAGCGCCTTTTGTGGTCCACCGCTCCGTCTTCGCGACGGCGCCTGCGAGACGCTGCTGCCCCAAAAGATAAAAAATAACAAAAGAAAAAAACATGCAAAACTTATAGACCCAAGGAGAGAAGAAAAAAAAAAACCAACAAAAAAAAAAGGGGCGTGGCGGCTCGTGTGCCGGCCGGCGCCTCGCCGATCGGTGGGTGCTGGTCGTGCCGCCTCGGCGCGGCGGTCGTGTCGGCCCGCTGCCCCGGGCCGCGTCGGACCTCGGGCAGGGCGGAGCTCTCTGCGCGGCGCTGCAGGTCCTGGCGGTGGGCGTGGCGCCCCGCGGCGCGTCGCCGCGGGCCGCCGGCCGCGCCTGGGCGGGCCGGGGGGCGCGGCAGGCGCTGGTGCGCGAGTTCCCAGGCGTGGGAAGGCGGGCCCGCGGAGGCGCATGCACCACCGCCTGGGCGAGCACGGGGGAGGGGCCCTGGAGGCCGACGTCGAGGCGCCCGTGCGCATCGCCCACGTCAAGGGCCACTCCGAGGGCGACGCGTGGGAGCGGCGCGGCAACGACCTGGCGGGCCCGGCAGCCAGGAAGGGCAGGAGGATCCACGACCTCCCGCCCGCCACCGCGGAGCGACACGGTGCTGCTCTGCGTCATGCTCGTCAGGTCGCGGCGCGGATCGGGACGGCGTCTCGCATGCTCTTCGACGGCAACGTCGCGCCCGACCGCGCGGAGGTCGCCAGGCGCCGTGCAGCTCCCCTGCGGCACAGGTGGGCGGAGCTGCGTGCCGCACGGGCTCCTGGTGCTCGTCGTGCTGGTGATGACGGGGCGTTGGGAGCCCCCTCCGAGTCCCTGCCGCCGAGGGCGGGTGGTGAGGCGCCTGCCTTCCCGCACCTTGTGCGGCGCCGTGGCCACACATGGTCATGTGATCGTTGCGCCGCTTTCGCGGTTTCCGCCAAATGAGCCTCTAGGCTTAGGCGGGTTGTCTGTAGGGTTGCCGAGGCGGCGGCCCTCTGGGGCCTCTCGGGGGATGGCGGGGATCCCTCTGTGGCCTGTGGGTCTGATGGGCCCCACGTGAGCCCTGAGGAGCCACAGGAGCCGCCGCCCTCGGCGACCGAGGGCCTTGAGCGGTCTCTGGCTTTTCAGCAGGTGAGGTTCAGGTCGGAGGAGGAGCAGAGGGGCTCGGACCTTGAGGAGGCGTGCAGGCTGGCCAAGGCCGCGCGCGCCCTGGGCTCCGAGGAGCCCCAGCCCCCTCCCCCGCCCCCCCCCCCCCGCTCGTGCCGGGCCTTGTGGTGACGTCCTTGAGGACTGGTCCTCTGGAGGACCGCGCCCGAAGGCGCCTCGGCTCCTGGCCACTTCCCACCGCCGAGGCCAGGGTGCCTCCTGCCCCTGGCGGCCCTGGGGGGCCCCCCGCCTCCCAAAGAGGGCTCGGACCTCTGGAGGTCCGCGGCGCGGGGAGTCCTGGTCCGCGAAGGATGCTGTCCTCCCGGACGTTCCCCTCCCCGCTCAAGGCCCTGTTGGGCCGAACAGTGCTCTTGGACGTCATATCAGTCTTGCCGGTGCCCTTGCATTCTGTCACCGCTGCGGTGCCAGGGCCCAGCCGTCGGCCCCCGTACTCGTCTTGGGGCCACTGTGAGGGCGTTGCATCCAGCAAAGATTCTACGTATTTGCAGTCCCTCGAGGTGGGTATGGCGAGTGGAAGGACTCTCCCTATCCGCTCCTCATTTCGGACGATGCCTGTTTCTGCTGGCTTCGTGTCAGATAGCTCGGGTTTTAGTCGGGCTAGTTGGTTTAATCGTCGAATTGTGCGTACTCGTCCTTTTGCCCGCTCGTGCTCTCTCCTTTCCGTGGCTCTGCGCACTCGGGTCGTTTTGGTGGTGCCTCCTCCTCCTCCTCCTCCTCCTCCTCCTCCTCCTCCTCCTCCTCCTCCTCCTCCTCCTCCTCCTCCTCCTCCTCCTCCTCCCCTTGGGTTGCGCTCAGGCAGCCCCCCCAGGTGGTCCAGGCTGGCGGCGCCCCTCGGGCGCTGTGCGCCCCAGGGCCGGGGTGCAATTTCTCCCCCCCCGGGGCCCGCCTGGGGGTGGACGGGACTGCAGGCTGGGGCATACAGGAGACGGGCCTTGAAAGAAACGGGCCCTGTCCTTAGGGGAACAAGACGGGCCTTGAAAGAGACGGGCCTTGAAAGAGACGGGCCTTGAATGTGTATGCCACTTTTTGGAGACGGGCCTTGAAAGAGACGGGCCCTGTCCTGGGCCCGGAGGCCTTCCCCCTGACACCAGATCTCCATCCTCAGCCGTTGCTGCTGGAGCTCCTACAGGCCCGGGGAGGGATCCGAGAGCCCCATAGAACGGCAGCGAAAACATCAGGGCCCGTTTCCCTCAGGAGCCGCTCTGCGACGAAGCCAGGCCGAGGATAAGTTCGCGTGAGGATAAGTCAACAATCTCTGAGTTCCGGCGGATCTGTAGGATGTCTCAGGCGCCGCGGCCTCCTCAGAGCGTTCCGGAACGCTCCGAGAGCGTCCCAAAACGCCCTGGATAGAGGGCTGAAAATCCACCCCCAGAATGATCACCCCGACACGCGAAGCCGTTGAGCAAACGCACCCCCAGAAGGAATCGAACCAGGCAAGGCTGCTTCGCAGACGCCCAAGGCCGTCTAGCAAACGCCACTTGTCCGGTCCGGGTGGTTCTTCCTCCCTTGGCTGGAACGGATTCATCCGCGTCCTAGCCGCCAGCCCCGTCTGACGCCGGCCTCATGGTCGGAGGCCTGGAATTTGGCACCAGCACCAAGACAGGGGGCTGCCTCCACAGGGGGAAGATGATCCTAGATTCTCGGTGTTGGTGGTAGTAGCTCGGCCGCCCTGAAGCCAGAATATTACCACCATCACCGAGATCGGGTTCTTCTTCCCTCGGTGGAGGCACACCGCCGAAATTGGTGTTGGTGTCAATCTCTGGGCCTGCGACATGGCGGAGGCTGCGGGCCGCGGGCCCCGCTCCGCGGAGCGGCCAGCCCTCCGCCGCTCGCCGCGTGCTCTCGGAGGCAGGGGCCTCCTCGCGCTGGTCGGCTCACGGGCTGCCTCCCTTGGAGGACAGCAGGCCCGCCCTCAGGATGCATTAGGGGGCCACATGCGAACCCTACCCCTACCCCCCACGATTTCTGAGGGGGAGGGTGGGGTTCACCTCGCTCGGGAGCTCCCGAACGAAGTGAACCCCACCCTCCCCCTCAGAAATCGTGGGGGTAGGGGTAGGGTTCGCATGCGGCCCCCTAATGCAGCGGGAAGCGTGAGCGAGAAGCGAACGATTTCAGAAGTCGGGGCCCGCGTCCTGGAGGCTTCCTGCGGCCAAGACCTGGGCCGGGCTCCGTGGTTACCGCTGGAGGGCGGACATGCTCAAGGAGCCGAGCCAGTTTTCGGGAAGGTCGGCCAAGAAGCGCTGGCCCAGCTATTCGGGGGGAGGTTTCAGAATCAGATGCTCGACGGTAAGCGCCCCTGCAGGTGAAGCTCTTTAGCAAACGGACCTGAGGAAGAAGTCCAACAGGGCAGGCCAGGGCGGTTTCGACAACGCCAGCTGTGAGGGTCGGGATGTGCGCTGCCTCCCTTGATGCTCTCCCCGTCCACCCTGCCAAGGGACCTGTGGTGACGGAAGCCGAGCCAAACGCGCGTGCTGGCGCAAGCTGGTCGCCGTGCAGCGCGTGGTACTTTTGTGCTTCGTGACGCTGATGTCTTGTTCTCTCCCCTCCCCCCCCGCGCGCGGGAATGTAAATGGTGGGCGGGCAAGAGAGAGAGAGAGAGAGAGAGAGAGATAGGCCAGCCCGACGCTTCACATCGCCTCGCCCTCTCCGCGCGCGTGCTGGCAGGGCGGAGGGGCCCACGTGGGCTGCCTTCGCTCGGGCCAGCCGCGCTGTTCGGCAGAACCTCGCTCGGGGCGAGCCGGCGAGGCAGGCGCTGTCGTGCCTCGCGGGTTTGAGATCGTCTGTTGCCGCGCTGTTTGGCGAAGGAAGCGCCCACGTGCGTGTGCCAGTTGGCACGTGCGGGGCCACTGGGGGTCATCCGTGGCGCAGTCAGACAACCCTCCTGCTGCTCCTGCTCCCGCTCCCGCTCTTGCTACTACTCTTGCTGTTGCTTCTCCTCCTCCCTCCTCCTCCTCCTCCTCCTCCTGCTGCTGCTGCTGCTGCTGCTGCTGCTGCTCCTCCTCCTCCTCCTCCTCCTCCTCCTCCTCCTCCTCCTCCTCCTCCTCCTCCTCCTCCTCCTCCTCCTCCTCCCTCCTCCTCCTCCTCCTCCTCCTCCTCCTCCTCCTCCTCCTCCTCCTCCTCCTCATCCTCTCTCTCCCCTCCTCCTCCTCCTCCTCCTCCTCCGCTCTCTCCTCCTCCTCCTCCTCCTCCTCCTCTCCTCCTCCTCCTCCTCCTCCTCCTCCTACGTCTCCCGCCCCGCGGGTGGGGGCCTGGTACCTGTTCTCATGGAGCCCGTGCCACACACTCCACGGGGCACACTGTCAGGAGCTTTATCCGCCAGATGGGTGAGGTGCAACCGGCCGTTTTCTTTGTGATCCAAGCGGCTTGACGTCCTCGCCTTGCGGCTGGTGGCGTCAGCAGCGCCCGTAGCACTTGTTTTGGGTCCCAGGCACGGGGATCATTTGGTGGAGAGGTGGGGCCATGTGGCCCGTACTCCCCGGGCACCCTACGCACAAGCAGGGACGCTTAGGCTGCAAGTCGCCGGCGACGTGGTCACCCCTATGTGCCCAGTCTGGTTTGCGATTGAAGCCACGTGCGTGGTAGGCAACATGCTCCTCCTACGTCTCCCCCTCCCCCTCCTCCTCCTCCTCCTCCTCCTCCTCCTCCTCCTTCTTCTACTCCTCCTTTTCCTTCTCCTCTCCCCTCGCTCGTAGATCAACCATGAATTCTTCTAAGCTTTCCGACGAGGCCAGCAGGGGCGAACCCTCAGATGTACACACAGATGTCGCCGCAAGCAACGCTCAACAATTGCTGTCGCTGATCCCGCTGTCCAGCACCAAGTCATCAGGTTCGACCGTCTAAGCACCTTCCTCCTCCTCCTCCGCCTCCTCCTCCCTCCTCCTCCTCCTTTCTCCCTGCTTCCCCTCCTTCCCTCTCCTCTCCTCTCCTCTCCTCTCCTCTCCTCTCTCTCCTCTCCTCTCCTCCTCTCCTCCCTCCCTCTGTTCCCTCCTCTCCTCTCCTCTCCCCTCCTCTCCTCTCCTCTCCTCTCCACTCCTCTCCTCTCCTCTCCACTCCTCCCCGCTCTTCCCCCCCTCCTCCGCCCTCGTCTCTCCCGATGCACTGCCTCCTCCCCCGCCTCCCTCCTCCCCCTGGCCCCCGCGGGGGGCCGCCGGGCGCCTTGGGCCCCACGGGCTCGGGGGCCTCCCGCGCGGCCTGGTCTCCAGCCTGCACCGCGCACCCGCGCGAGGGCGGTGGGCAGAGCGAGGGCGAGGGGGGGGGGCCCAGGTAGCTCCCTGCGCTCTCCCTGCGAGGCAATGACATGAGCATGACATGAGATTGCCCTCTCCCTCCCCTCCCCATCCCCTCCTCCTCCTCCCCCTTCCCATCCATCCCTCCCCTCCTCTCCTCCCCCCTCCTCTCCCTCTCCTCCCCTCCTCGCCTCCTGCCCTCCCCTCCCCTCCCTCATGGGGATGCGAGGGTTGATCCAGGGAAACGAGAGCCATGACATGAGCAGGAAAACTCGAAGGTCCGCGCGGACTTCTCGCATCGGCGCCGGGGCCCCCTGGCGGCGCCTCCGGCGCCGCCCCTGGCGCGCTCCGCGCGCCAGGGAGGTGGGTCCAGCGCCGATCCGAGACATTCGACATCCACCGCCTGGGAACCGACGCCCTGGTGCCCCAGAGGGCGGTGGACATGGATGCGTGTCCATATCTATCGCCCGTGGAGGTCCGCGAAGACCGGCCCCCCATGCGGTGGTTATGCATAAGTCCTCGCCTTGGATTCCTCTCTTGCCTTGCCTGGCCATCCTTGTCGCTGCTTTTTGGGGGGCCTGCCATGTGGCATGCGCCTGGGTGGCCTGTCACCCCCCACCCAGGCGTTGAGAAGCAGCCCTTCAAAAGCTGGTCTGGTGCTGGGGCCGCGGATTGTGAGGAGGGAGGGGGATGGTACGATTTAGACTTGGGAATAGGTTCCCATCTGGGTCAACAACCAGCTCTTACGGTGTGATCTAGATTTGGGACTTGGTTCCCAACTGGGTCCCCCACCAGTTGTTACAGTGTGATCTAGATTTGGAGTTGGTTCCCAACTGGGTTTCCCACCAGCTCTAAGGAAGAGGGCGACAAGAAGGTGGAGGAGAGAGAGGGGTGGAGGGGGCGGGGCGGCGGCTGAGGGGGGGAAGGGATAGAGGGGAGGAGGAGAAGGAGGAGGAGGAGGAGGAGGAGGGACAGATGGGCAGGAGGGGGAGGGGGGCAGGGCCAAGCTAGGTGCGCTCGCGTCATATCTGACGTCCTACCCCTCCCTCCCATCCCTTACCATGGCGCTGATTTTCTCTATCCGCGGACGCGTGTCGTAGCGGACCTGTGGCTCCGCGCGCGCGTGCGTAGTGGGTGGTGGTGCACGTGCGTGCGTGCGTGCGTGTGTGCGTGGTTGTCGTGGTGGTGGTGGTGGTGGTGGTGGTGGTGGTGGTGGTGGTGGTGGTGGTGGTGGTGGTGGTGGTGGTGGTGGTGGTGAGTTGGGGGGGGTTTGTGGGGTGGTGTGGGGTGGTGGTGGTGGTGATGTGGTGCTGGTGGTGGTGGTGTGGTGGTGCAGGTGGTGTTGGTACTGGTGCTGGTGCTGGTGGGCTGGTGGTGGTGGTGGTGGTGGTGGGGGTGGTGGTGGTGGTGGTGGTGGTGGTGGTGCGGCGCGGTGGTGGCGGGCGGATGGGCGCGCGAGAAAAAGGCCCGCGCTGGGCGAGAACGCCATCCTGAACGACGGAGGCCAAACACCGATCCGAAAATGAGGCCCACGCTGCAGCGGGAGCACGATTCGGAACGATTCGGGAGCAGAAATGAGGCAGGCGCCTCAACGAGAGCAGCATTTTGGGAAAAAATGACGCCGGCGCCTCAGCGAGAGTCGTTTCCCGGGATTTCACGGGCATCCTGTGTGTAAAAAAACACTACGCGGAGGGTGCGCGGCCATCACCCGGACGCCATCAGGGGAAGAGGGAGAGTATTTTCATATTGAGTAATTGTGGAGAGGAGGGGAGGGAGGCCAGGGGGAGGGCAGGAGGCAGGAGGAGGCGTGAAGAGCAGCGGCAGGGGCGTTAGCAGCAGAGGCCGCAGCAGCACGAGGGGGGAAGCCCCCGCCCCCCGGCGGGAGAACGCGCTTCGAGGCAGGCAGCGCCGGGCCTTCGGCTTGGAGGTCAGCAGGCTGGTGGCAGAACCTGGGCGGCACTCCCGCCCGCCCCCCTGCGTCCCTCTCCTGACTCCTCCCCCTGCCCCTCGTCGTCGTCGTCGTCGTCGTCGTCGACGTCGTCGTCGTCGTCGTCGTCGTCCTCGTCCTCGTCCTCCTCCTCCTCCTCGTCCTCGTCCTCATCCTTTACCTCCTCCTCATCCTTCTCCTCATCCTCCTACTTCTTCTTCTTCTTCTCCTCCTCCTCCTCCTCCTCCTCCTCCTCCTCCTCCTCCTCCTCCTCCTCCTCCTCCTCCTCCTCCTCCTCCTCCTCCTCCTCCTCCTCCTCCTCCTCCTCCTACTCCTCCTCCTCCTCCTCCTCCTCCTCCTCCTCCTCCTCCTCCTCCTCCTCCTCCTCCTCCTCCTCCTCCTCCTCCTACTACTACTACTACTACTACTACTCCTCCTCCTCCTACATTCCCTATCCTCTCGCGCAAAGCGCGCTCGTCCCCTCTCTTGAGCTGTTTTTTCTTGGATGTGCCTCATCGGAGGCAGGCCACCGTCGTAGTCTTAATCCCAAGATGGCCTCAAGATGGCGCAAGAGGTTTCCCAAGGCGCCCAAAGAGGCCTCCGAGAGGTGTCCTAAGAAGATGCACAATGGCACAAAAAATAAAGAATTGACTGTCCTTGCCTTGTTGAAGGATGTTGGCGGTCTCGCCTTTTCGGCTTTCCGACGCCCCAACACGGCCCCTGAGAGGCCCCCGAGACCCCCCCACAACGGCCCAAGAGGCCCCCAAGAGGGCCCCAAGACGGCCGTTGAGCGCCACAGGACGGCCCAAGAGGCGCCCAAGGCGCCCAAGAGGGCCCCAAGACGGCCCCCAAAAGGAGCCCCAGCGCGCTCTTCGAGCGGCGCAGGGCGCGACGAAGTTGGAGGCAGGTGCTCGTTTCGGCTGAAGCCCCGGTTATCCGGTGGAGGTGGGAGGAGGTGCCGGCCGATAGTTCAATCGCGAGGGGGAGGAGGAGGAGGAGGAGGAGGAGGAGGAGGAGGAGGAGGAGGAGGAGGAGGAGGAGGAGGAGGAGGAGGAGGAATTGGAGGAGGAGGAGGAGGAGGAGGAGGAGGAGGGGGGGGATCGCAGAGTAACTGCTGATGCCCTTGGCCCTCGAGGGTAGGCGCAGCCCTGCCAAGTCGGATGGAGCACGTGGGCTCTCCCAGCCTGGAGCGCTGCTCGTGAAGCCTGGGATGAGAAACCTTCTGGTCTCAGAGTCTGAGCAGGGACGTACTTACGTTTGTGGATGCCACGGCAATGGACACCCTAACAGTCCTATCGTCGAATTAAAGATGTGTTTAAACTGTGTATAACATGTTATAAAGAAGAACGTGTCAAACCGGTTTTCCTTGTTTAAAACATGTTTTACACATCTGGAAAGTATTTAGCAGCATGCTTCCTATCCATTAATCGTCCTCCACAAACTTATGTCGGCACCTGGTATGGTGGATGGTATGCGCAGTCCACATGCCCCGTGACAGCCACACCTCTTCGACACCCACGGATCGGAGGGTGATTCATGGCAGCCCCTGCCGCTGCCCACCTGACATGTGACAAGTCGTGTTGCGGGTGCCACCGCCTGCTCCAGTGCAGCGAAGACTGCCACCCTGGTGGTGACCGGAGTGAGCCCGTTTGGCAACATGGCGGCATGGGGAACACGCTCTGCAGCAGGCCAGGGCGCTACCCGGGGGGAAAGAGGGGATCCCTGCTCCACCGCGCGGCGGATCACCGCCCTAAGCCGAGTTTCGGTCACGTTCGTGGGTCAATCCCTCCAGCCATCCTACAAGAGCTAACCGACTCCTGCCATCACACGGACCTCTACACCCGCCGGCGGCGGTTGCATTCGAGACGAGATTTCTTCCTCACCTCCTGCCACCGCGCACAACACTTGGCTCCTGAAGGCCATCTTTGACACGATGCCAGATGTCGCGCTGACTGCTGCCGCGGAGGAGGAGGAGGAGGAGGACGAAGGGGAGGAGCAGGAAGAGGAAGACCAGTCTCAACCCAAGACTCATCAACGATGTCGGAATAAACCCTCCCTCCAAGATCCTTCTCGTAGGCCCCTACATGTATTCATCTCCACTGGGGGAAGCGCCCCGTCGGGAGACAACTGTTCGAAGATCCTAAAACGTGCCAAAGCACCTTTCTCGGGACTCCAACGCCACGAATCAACCCAACTGTTGCGTCTTGACGATCCTGAGTCGCGCCAAAGCACCAAAACACCGCGAATGAACGTAACTGTTGCGCCTTGGCAATCCTTAATCGTCGTTTCAAAACACCAATTCTGGTACGCTAGCCATGCGAATCCGTGGAAATCCTGTAAGGTGTTAAAACGAGTGTGCGCTGCGTTAAAAGCGAGAACCACCTTTTGAGAAAGAACTGCCCTCAATCCGTGAAGTTCTTGCAAATGTTTGAATCGAGTGCGTGCGGCGCTGAGGCGAGAGCCACATTTCGAAAACGGCCCGCCATCAATCCGTATGTTTGCAGATAAAAAAATGCGCGCGGCGCTAAGGCGAGAGCCACAGTGTGGAAGCAACCCGCCATCCAGATGTGAAACTGTTGCCAGCTTTTAAGCTTCAGGAACATAGATGGTGATGAAGTCCCAAGCGAAACGCCGGGCCCGCTTCTTCGACTGGCCTCGGAGTGAGACAAGGAGTCACTTGCTGCAGAAAAAGGAATGAACGAGGACAAGGACAAGGACAGGGAAAACCAGCGGACGTGCAGAGTTTATTGCCAGGCAGAAGTTTTTGTTTGGGGGGGCGGCAGGATTAAAACCTCCCGCGGTTAACCTTTTTGCTTTGGGCAGCCCCGTGTATACCCGCGCGCACCAATACTGAACACCCACTTTGGACCTGCGCAACCGATAAGGTCATGTGATCCGCGGGTGGTGTCAGGAAGGCCGGGCGGGACCGACAACCCGGATGATCGCCCCTAAAGAAGCAGTCTCTTGGAAGATCCAGGTGGAGGGATCCAGACGGTGTGACACTGGCCAGCAAGGGAAGGGCGGACAAGGGAAGAGAGAAGAAAGACGGTCTGAAGAGAGAAGACAGAGAAAGCAACGGCAATGGAGAAAATGAAGGCCGCTGCCCTTTGAGAGGGCCATCCCGACATCGGGCAGCAAGGCCTGCCAAGGCGAACTGGCAACAGACGCCCGCATCCCCGCCCAAGCGGAAAGCAAAAACAAACGACGTGTGTACATTAGTGATATGCCTGGTTTCTCCTGATTTGGGACAGGGAAGAGCAAGAATTCAGGACGCCAACCCTCTACCGCAAAAGTTGTGGATTCGATCAGCTCTGCGTGCGACCTGCTACCAACGAGTCGGGGCTCCCTTGATGGGGGGTCGGCAGACTGGGGGCTGGGGCCTTGTATTTTGCAGCTGTTTCGGGCGCGCAAGCCCTGACTCCCAAGGGCCCTGTCATGCGCCCAGCCCAGATGTGCAACATGATTTCCACACCGCACCCAATATCCCACAGGGGCGGCTCGTGGCCGGACGAACCCACACTTGCAAGAAACAAAAACTGCAATGCAGAAAAAAAGAACTGCATTGCAGATTTTCAGATGTCCCGCAAAAGTGCTGCAGAACAAAAAAGCTGCAGTGCAGAAGAAAACTCCTGCAATGCAGAACAATCTGCATCGGAAAGGTCCTGCGGCGGCAGCGCAGCTTGCCTGGCCCTGGCTTGGCTCGCTGCACGCGGCTTGCGAGAAGCTCGCTTGCTTCGTAACGCAACTGAAAAAGGTGCCGTGGCAGGCCGGCTCCGTTCCGGAGGCCTTATTAAAGGGCATAAGAGGAAGTCCACCCTGGGTCTGCCAGCCCCAGGTCTGTGTTCCCACGAACGAGCCTCGGCATGATTTCGCAGCCAGATGGGGCGCTACAGCGTGTTGAAAATCGTGGTAGGCTTTGCAGTGACAGCCGAGGGCTAGACCTACGGAGGCAAGAGCCTCGGGAGGGAGCGGGGCTGGAGGAGCACGGCGAGGAGGCGAAGGGGGAGGCCCCTCGGATCAGGCGCTGCGAGAAAATGCAGCATCGCGACACTCCACGACCCCAGGCAGACAGACCCCGCAGTTCTGCGGGCTCTTGTCGAGGCGGACCGATCTGTGCTGGCCCCCGGGGGGCCCGAGGCTGGGCGAGCAGGCCCGTGGCGAGAAGACCGCAGCGCCACGACCTCCGGGGGACGAGGCGGGAGCTGCTCCTCGCGTGGCTGCCTTCTGTCCCCCCCTCTCGCCGCGCAGCGTCGGCTGGGGCCTCGTCCCCGTCTCTCCGCCAGCACAACGCCACCGCCACCCGCCGCCGCCACCGCCACCGCCATCGCCGCGGCCGCCGCCCTCGAAGTCGCAGTCGTCGTCGTCGTCGTCGTCGTCGTCGTCGTCGTCGTCGTCGTCGTCGTCGTCGTCGTCGTCGTCGTCGCCGTCGTCGTCGTCGAAGTCGTCGTCGGGGTCGTCGTCGAGGTCGTCGTCGTCGTCGTCGTCGTCGTCGTCGTCGTCGTCGTCGTCGTCGTCCGTCGTCACCGTTGCCGCCGCCGCTGCCGCCACCGTCGCAGTCGCCGTCGCGTCGCCGTTGCCGTCGCCGTCACCGTCGCCGTCGCCGTCGTCGTCGTCGTCGCCGTCGTCGCCGCCGCCGCCGTCGTTGTCGTCATCGTCGTCAGTGTCGTCAGCGCCATCGCCGCCGCAGCCGCCGCAAACGCCGCCCCGTCGCCGTCGTCGTCGCCGTCACCGTCGCCTGCGTCGTCGACGTCGCCGTCGCCGTCGCCGTCGCCACCGCAGCCGTCGTCGTGGCCGTCGTAGTTGTCGTCGTCGTCGACGCTTGGCGCGCTTGCCGCCGCCGCCGCCGCCACTGCCGCCGCCGTCGTCGCCGCGCAGCGTCGGCTGGGGCTTCGTCGTCGAAGTCGCAGTCGTCGCCGTCGTCGTCGTCGTCGTCGTCGTCGTCGTCGTCGTCGTCGTCGTCGTCGTCGTCGTCGTCGTCGTCGTCGAAGTCGTCG